>JAJTUV010001863.1:0-404540 GCA_021653895.1 Mastomys natalensis | reverse complement strand
GAGCACATTGCCATTTGTGTTCTTTTGTGTCGGGGTTTTACCCCCACTCAGGATGGTATTTTCAAGTTCCATCCATTGGCCTGCAAATCTCATGAGTCATCATTTTTATGGAAATTTTATTACTTTCAGATGTTCTCTCCTTACCCCATTTCCCCCTCCTCCAGGAACCATATCCTTCCCCTCTGCCTCCACGTTGGTGTACCCCACCAACCCTCCCTGTACCTCACCTCCCCACCTCAAATATCTCCCCATGATATCCAGCCTTCATGGGACCAAGGATCTCTTCTCCCACTTATATATAGCTCCCTTGCATATATAGCTGGAGCCATGGGTCCCTCCTAAGCACTCCAGGCTGGTGTTTAGACCCTGGGGGCTCTGGTTGGTTGGTATTGTTGCTTTCCTCATGGTGTCACGAATCCTCTCAACTCCTTCAGCCTTCACTCATTGGGAACCCCATGCTCAGTTTAATGTTAGCTCTGAGCATCTGCCTCTGAGTATGTCAGACTCTTGCAGACTTCTAAGGAGACAGCTATATCAGGCTCCTGTCAGCATGTACATCCTGACATCCACATCAACGTCTACCTTTGGTGACTGCCCATAGGATGGATATCCAGGTGGAATGGTCTGTAGACAGCCCCTCCTTCAGTTTTTGTCCTGCACTGTGTCTCCATATTTGCTCCCTTGAGTATTTTGTTACTCTTCTAAGAAGGACTGAAGCTCCCCATCCTTGGTCATCATTCTTCATGAGCTTTATGTGGTCTGTGAGTTGAATCTTGGGTATTTCAGGCTTCTGGGCTAAAATCCAATAATCAGTGAGTGAATACCATGTGTGTTTTTTTGTGATTGGGTTACTTCACTCAGGATGATATTTTCTAGTTCCATCCATTTATATAAGAAGAAAATTGGACATATCACTACCTGAGGACCCAGCTATACCACTCCTGGGTATATACCCAGAAGATGCTCTAACACATAACAAGGACATATGCTCCACTATGTTCATAGCAGCTTTATTTATAATAGCCAGAAACTGGAAAGAACCCAGATGCCCTTCAACCGAGGAATGGATACAAAAAATGTGGTACATTTATACAATGGAATATTACTCAGCTATTAAAAACAATGAAGTCATCATTTTTAATAGCTGAATAGTACTCCATGTGTAAGATCTATTCCTCTGTTGAATGACATCTGGGTTCTTCCCATCTTCTGGCTATTATAAATAAGGCTGCTATGAACATAGTGGAACATGTGTCCTTGTTGTATGTCAGAGCATCTTTTGGGTCTATGCCCAAGAGTTGCATAACTGGGTCCTGAGGTACAACTATTTCCAATTTTCTGAAGAAATGTCAGACTGATTTCCAGAGTAATTGTATCAGCTTTCAATCCCACAAACAATGTAGGAGTGTTCCTCTTTCTGCACATCCTTGCCAGCATCTGTTGTCACCTGAGCTTTTGATTTTAGCCATTCTGACTGGTGTGAGGTGGAATCTCAGAATCATTCTGATTTGCATTTCCCTGATGACTAAGGATGTTGAACATTTCTTTAAGTGCTTCTCAGCCATTCAAGATTACTCAATTAAGAATTCTTTCTTTGGCTCTGTACCTATTTTTAATAGGGTTATTTGGCTCTCTGGAGTCTAGATTCTTGAGTTCTTTGCATATTTTGGATATTAGCCCTTTATCAGATGTAGGATTGGTCAAGATCTTTTCCCAATCTGTAGGTTGCTATTGACTATGTCCTTTGCCTTACAGAAGCTTTCCCATTTCAAGAGGTTCCATTTGTCAATTGTTGATCTTAGAGCATGTATCATTGGTGGTCTGCTCAAGAAATTTTGCCCTGTGCCAATGTGTTTAAAGTTCTTTCCCACTTTCTCTTCTATTAGATTCAATGTGTCTAGTTTTATGTGGAGGTCATTGATCCACATGGACTTGAGCTTTGTGCAGGGAGATAAAGAATAGATCAATTTGCATTCTTCTACATGCTGACCTCCAGTCATTTAATTATGTATTCTCCTGTTGCTCCATGTTCCATTATGTGATATATTATTTTTTCCTGCTCTAAATATTATCATCTAAAACCCTGTTCCTTGAATTTATATCATTAGCTCCATAATGTGCTAACATGGATGTCAGAAATTTATGAGGATAGTATTTGCATGATTCTATATGAATTTATAGTGATATATATGATTTATATGAATATCTAATTAATAAACCCCAAATTTCATCTATTTTCCCAACAAAACTTTTTTTTTTGGTCTTCATTTTTGAAACATGTAATATTTTCACAAAGTCTTCTGTGCTTGACTGTTGATTTGACCTGAACTATATCCTGAGCACTCAAGGCATTACAAGAATGTCCTACCTTCCCTGTGGTGCATGGTGGTAGGTTTCTCAGGTAGTATTTATGCAGATCTCTTTTTTACCTCCTTATATTTTTTCTGGTAGTTGAAGTTAGCACTTTTTTTTTCTTTTGTAGGAGACATTCAGGTAGGGAACTATTTGTTTTCTGTCTCTATAAGAGGAATGTAGTTGCTTATGTGATTAGAGTAATATTTGTAGAATATTTAGAAGTGTTTATCATATAGTATTTTCTACTATCATTATATTTTATATAATCTCTAAATTTTATTATCTTAATTTTTGTTCACTTGTATCTGTCTGTGTGGGAGCATTTGAATGAGAGTACAAGTGTGCTTAGAGACCAGAAGTATTGGTTGAGAAACTCACTGGGGCCGGAATTACAGGCAATTTTGATCCACACAACCATTCGTGTTGGACACAACAAAACTTGGCTGTGCTCTTCTAACCTCTGAGCCAGCTCTCCAATCCCTACTATATTATATTTTTATTACATTTTTTATTTTCAGTACATGGTTTGTTTAGTTTTTCTTATTTTGTTGTGTGTCCTGATACTGCAGAAGGTTTGGGTGGGTTTAATTTTCCTGAAATGACCCAATAATATTTTCAGTTCCATTTATTCTTACAGTTTGACATTGACATTTCTTCTTACCTTGAATATAGAGTGGCTTTTGTGACCAATTGGAGCTATAACTTAAGGGAGAAGCAAAACTGTAATTTCAAAGCCAGTCATAAAATGTTTCTATACTTCCATGTTTCCTTCTTGGAGACCTCAGCCTAAAGTAGCTCCTATCTAAATTCTCTAGTTGTATTGATTTCCCTACTTTAAGGAAGATTAAACTAAACTATGTAGACCACGTGAAGAAACTAAGACTTGGAGGAGCTTTCTGAACACCTCCTGGTGACTGTGGTCACAATCTACACTTGCTGCCTTCACAGGACTCACACAGGGATCCGAACCACAACTGTTTTATGTTCTAAATTCGTTAGCCCACAGAACAGATGACATATGGTAAAATTATTGCTGCCACTGCAAGCCATTCACATTTCATATATGATTTTACATATGACCTTAGCTCAGCAGAATGAATTAGTATCTGAAATACACATATATTGATGAGTATATGAAATACATATAATCCTCTGCTTTCTGCGTATTGTAGCCCATTATGAGTTTTGGTGTGCTTGGTATAATTCCACTTTCTCACTTCTTCACTCACTTCTCACTTCCTGTGCAAATGTTGACAATTGAGACTTGGGAGATACATCTGATGCAAAAGCACATAAGTGTGAGAACCTAAGTTCAATTCCAGAACTCAAAATTTTGCTCATGGTGTTGACAACTTGTACTTCCAGTGCCAAGAAATGGAGCCAGGAGGAGCCTTGAAAATCATTGAGCAGCCAGCCTATCCTAATTGGCAATTCAAGTACCAGATCTTCTCTGTGTCAATAAAACAAATGCACACACACACACACACACCACACTCACACACATTCAAGACAAAAATAATTCTTTAAAATCTCTTACTGATATTTCTTTAAATACTTTACCTAGCTATTTCACACTAAATCATGGCTATAGTAAAATGTTCATGTTGTGTATCTCTCTCTTGTTACATCCTGCTGATGAAAATAGTTGAATATTAGATAACTTTTAGTGATTTTCCAAAAGAATGATGAAAAAGACATTGAAATGACTATTTGAAATTCTTTTGGTTTTCACTCAAGTTAAACATTTTTTTGATTATGCATTTGTGATAAATAAGAAATCACAGGAAACTTTAATTTCATTCTTCACTTAAAAAAGAAAAACTGAAGAGAGAAACGTGGTGCCTAAGTTCTAACTAACAAATCCTTTGCATACGTTTTGTAGATAAAAGGTATAGTGAATGGAGGGCAGAACTTGGGAATCTGAGCCCAGTTCCTAGATGTAAGGAGGAAAGGGGGTACTTAGAAGAAAAGTATGGGAATGAACTCATATTCATATTATTAATTGTGGCCTACAGAAAACCACAAACTATTTGAACTCTCAGCATAATTTTTTTAGAGCATCAGGGTAATCTATCTTTTTATCTTGATTCCTCTAGGAATAAATTAAATTTGTACTATGTTGGTAATGATCAAATGCGAGCTCTTCTGTAATATGTTATAACACTCTCATTAATGTCTCCTATGTTTTTCCAATTACCTCACATTTTTAGTATCTTTAGTATGATCTCAGTGGGTGCTCAAAGAACAAAATCTTGCTTCCCCTGAGAAAGATCAAACAACTTCAAAGATGTATTCAAAAATGTATGTAAAGTGTATTTTCAAAATATAGACTTTAATTCATGTATCCAATATAAGACTTTTGTGTACATAGTGTTTCAAAAGAGAGACCAGGGTAGCAACGTTGATAAACTGATTGATGAGGAACAAAATCAATGCTTAATGGAGTGTGCAAACATTTACTGTTCCAATGTATCATCATGCTGTGTAAAACTATTGGATAACACATTCAAAAGTATCAGCAATGAGATTTGAATAGACTAGGTTGTCCAGAGGAAAGATAAAAATATCACCACCAGAGTCCATGCACACTCATGAGTCCATACATGCGCACACACACAATGGCAAGGAATATGCAAAACAAAGAATAGCAGATAGGCTGATGGCTATGAAATTAAGTATCTGAGTCACCAGAATACCAATGATTTGGAATTAATTTCTGTTAAATTTGATTATGCTAAATACTTAATTAATTAATTCAACATTTTGCCTTCCTATTTTATGAAATTGGGTTATGTAATAAGATACTAAGAGATTACCTCAACTCATGTAAGAACATTTATGTAAGCGAGTATCTCTATGTATATGTGCACACACATACACACATCACTTATACATACACACATGATAGATAACATAAATTTCAGGCTTGAATATAATAACATGATAGTACTGATTGTTGAGGAGAAAAATGTTATGAAGACACAATGAGGAGAATGAATCAAGAAGAACTTAGGTTTGACATACCTGAAACTTAGATTTATTTTAGAAGTATATATTTAGGCATGGAGGAAGCAATCGGACATTCAAGCCAACTTTCAGAGGAGAGGTTAAGCATGGTTATACACATTTGGGAACTATGTGTAAAGTTGTTTCATCTAGATTCATAGTTCTAGAAGAGTTCATGAAGTCACATACAACATGGAGGACACAACATTCATGGACGAAGTAGAGAGGAGGTCCAGCAAAAGAGACCAGAAAAGTCAGTGAAACTAAAAAAGACAAAGACATTGTGATCTGTACAGATCAATCAGGAAATAACTGCACTTTGTAAAGGAGGGAGAGATTAAAATTTAGGAACTGTGGTGGTAAAGGAAGTAAAAATAATGACACTATTTTTAATTTTGTATTGGTGTTGGTGACATTACAGAACCTGTAGACCTTTCCTGTACTCTTCTGATATTTCTACATTCAGCATGTATATCATGGGTGTTCAAGTATTTGTGGGAAGCAAGAAAAGAGAAAAGGAATAAGAAAGGAAAAAGAAACAAAAATAAGAAAGCAGGAATGTCTGAAAATGAGCTGAATTGTTTCATGCAAGATGCATGTATGAGAATGAAGGCACAGGTGGCAGACATGGGATCCAGGCTCTTCACAGCAGCTCCAAGGTATCTGAGCTATATGCAGGTACATACTTTACCTCTGTGTTTAGTTGAAAACTGTATGCAGGCCTCCTGTAAAAACTCAACTATCTGGGGAAAAGGAGGAATGTAAACATTCACCACTGTGACTAGCATCTTTTTAAATCATTGTCTGTGTTTATCCACGAAAGTCTCCTTGGAGGAAAGCACTGCCTGCATTGTTAGGGCAAGATTTCCCATACTCCTTTCTCAAGATTTCTTTTCAACTCTTTCCTGGGGGCTGTGATTTGGTACTAGCCATATATTTTAGAGAAATTAAGAAATGAACAGGGACTAAGCAGTTCCTTTGATACTGAAGATACAAAGCCTCTAGCATGCTAGTTGGATCCCAGATAGAAAAAAAGGAACATCACTCGTTCCTTTCCCCCCCGCTTAGGAAATTACATGTGATTTAGTCACTGCAGCACGAAACAAGTGAATAGACATTTGTTTGATATATTAGCTTTTTAAAAATTAGATATTTTATTTATTTGTATTTCAGATGTTATCTTCTTTTCCCATTCTTCCCCCACCAGAGAAACCCCATATCCCATCCCCCCTCCTCCTGCTTCTATGAAAGCATGCCTGTACTCACCCACCCACACCCACCTCCCTGCCTTCACATTCCCCTACACTGGGGCATCCAGCCTTCATGGAACCAAGGGCCTCCTCTCTCACCAATGACCAACAAGTCCATCCTCTGCTATATATATGGCTGGAGACATGTGTCCCTCCATATGTATTCCCAGTCTGGCAGGTTAGACCCTGGGAGCTCTGGTTGGTTGGTATTGTTGCCCTCCCCATGGGGCTACAAACCCCTTCAGCTCCTTCAGTCCTTTCTCTAACTCCTCCATTGGGGGGCCCCTGTGATCTGTTCAATGGTTGGCTTCAAGCATCAGGAAACAGCTATATCAGGCTCCTGTCAGCATGCACTTCCTGACATCCACAACAGTGTCTGGGTTTGGGGGCTGCACATGGGATGAATCCCCAGGAGGGGACAACTCCTCCTTCAGTCTCTGCTCCACAATTTGTCTCCATATTTGCTCCTGTGAGTATTTTGTGACTCCTTCTAAGAGGGACAAAAACACCCACACTTTGGTCTTCCTTCTTATTGAGCTTCATGTGGTTTGTGAGTTGTTTCTTGGGTATTACAAGCTTAGGGCTAATATGCAATTATTAGTGAGTGCATAACATGTGTGTTCTTTTGTGATTGAGTTATCTTACTCAGGATAATATTTTCAAGTTCCATCCATTTGCCTGCGAATTTTATGAAGTCATTACTTTTAATAGCTGAGTAGTACTCCATTGTGTAAATGTACCACATTTTCTGTATCCATTCCTGTGTTGAGGGACATCTGGGTTCTTTCCAGCTTCTGGCTATTATAAATATGGCTTCCATGAACATAGTAGAGCATGTGTCCTTATTACGTGTTGGAGTGTCTTGAGGGTATATGCCCAGGAGTAATATAGCTTGGTCCTCAGGTAGTACTATGTCCAATTTTCTGAGCAACTGCCAGACTGATTTCCAGAGTGGTTGTACCAGCTCGCAACCCCACCAGCAATGAAGGAGGGTTCCTCTTTCTCCCCATCCTAGCCAGCATCTGCTGTCATCTGAGTTTTTGAACTTAGCCATTCTGGCTGGTGTGAGGTGGAATCTCAGTGTTGTTTTGACTTGCATTTCCCTGATGACTAAGGATGTTGAACATTTCTTTAGGTGTTTCTCAGCCATTTGAGTTTCCTCAGTTGAGAGTTCTCTGTTTAGCTCTGTTCCCCATTTTTTATCATTTATTTATTTTTTTTTTAACTCCATATTTTATCCTCCCCTCCCAGTATACCCTCCAACTGTTCCACATCCCATCTACCAAAAGTAGGATTCAGCTCAAAGGGAGATCCCAAGGCATGACACTATTACTGAGGCTTTGGAACACTCACAAAAAAGACCTATCATGTTCCCCATTTTTTACTAGGGTTATTTGGTTCTCTGAAGTCTAGCTTCTTGAGTTCTTTGTACATATTTGATATTAGCCCTCTAGCAGATGTAGGATTTGTAAAGATATATTCCTAATCTGTTGGTTGCCATTTTTTTCATTAGATGCTGAAAAAGCATTTGACAAAGTTCAACATCCCTTTATGTTAAAAAGTTTGGAAAGATCAGGAATTCAAGACCCAGACCTAAACATAGTAAAAGTAATATACAGCAAAACAGTACCTAACATCAAATTAAATGGAGAGAAACTTGAAGCAATCTCACTAAAATCAGAGACTAGACAAGGCTGCCCACTCTCTCCCTATCTATTAAATATAGTACTGGAAGTCCTAGATAAAGCAATTAGACTGGAAAAGAAGGTCAAAGGTATTAAAAAGGAAGAAGTCAAAATATCACTATTTGCAGATGATATGATTGTATACTTAAGTGACCCCCAAAATTCCATCAGAAAACTCATAAACCTGATAAAAAGAATTTCAGAAAAGTGGCTAGATATAAAATTAACTCAAACAAATCAGGAGCATGAATTGCTAATGGACATATCACATATCCACCTACCCCGCCCCCCCACCCCCACCCCCACCTCCCGCCGCTGCCAACGCATAAACAGAGAAGGAGAAGAAAGAGAGGGGGGAAGGGAGAGAGAGAGAGAGCAGAGACAGAGACAGAGACAGAGAGACAGAGATATAGAGAGACAGAGAAAGAATATGAGGATATGAGAATATGAAAATATGCTCTTTTTCACCTTATCATGACTTCTTCAAGCTTTTACATCTCTGGGGAATATTATTCACTGGTAAAGTACTAAAACTTAATATTCTTTTACATCTTGCTTTCTTCCTGCATAACTATTGTGGAAAATTGATTGCCTCTTTGATAGTCCTTCTTTCACTTCGGAGGAGTTTTGAAAGTTGTTCAAGACTAACTTCAGGAACTATTTGTGGGAAAGCCTGCAGCTAACATGAAAGTCCTGACTATAAACTTTCTAGATCAAATGGCCTTGCTGCATTTCTCTTGATAGATACAGATTATTAGAACTATCTTTTGTGGGTTTTGCCCCCTTTCAACCTCTACACTCAATTTTAAACGGTTAAGAGGTGTTTTTTTTTTTTTTCTTTATGGGCAATTAAACGGAGTATTTTCCCCAAAACAGTTTGAACATCCCTTGGTTTTAACTTGGAGTTTATTTTGACATTGAAGTGATGTAAGAAGGATGCCGGTCCAACACTAACCCATCACCATAGAGATACCATTAGTTTCAGAACCTGGGAGCAGAGAAATAGGTGATGCAGACATGGTGACCATTTATTCACATTCCTTGTCTTGTCCCCATTTTACTTAGGAAGCATCAGAAAATTCAGAAATTATTGTCTTTATAATTGGTTTTTTTTTTTTACATCCAAAAAATGGCACAAAAACTTACAGCTCTAATATTGGAAGAGATCATTATAAACGTCCTTGTCTTGAAGCAGACCTTTCTAGGAAGATCTTCAAGAAAGCCCCTGCTCAGATGCTCTGGTCCTGCCACTCTCCCTTTGTCATGCAGCTTCTATTTGAGGAGCTGCTTGGGAAAGAATTGGACATTTATAAATAGGGGCTTTGTACAAAATTAATGGTGAGAAATCAGGATCTGAAGCGTTTAAGAAAAAGAAACAACTTACCTTTGTAGACAAAATATGCTGTACTTTATCCCTTAAAAGAGAAAATTAAAGGAACTATTAAAGAATGAGGTGGTCCAATGTACTGTTCATTACACAGAAGCCCACAGTGAATAACTAGAATTAACTATGAAGAAGACAGAGGAAGCTCATTTGAGAAGTCCTTCAGCCATTTAGTCTACACAAAGGTTTTGAACTCTAGACAACAGAAGAAATCGACGGGCCTAAACAGAGACCAAGTAAAAACACTGAGAATCCAAAGCAGATAGGAGAGAAATATTAAAAAGGATTAATGAGCCTTTTGTAAAGTGCAGCTAATTACAAGCTTGGATAGCTGAGACTAGAAGCAAGGAGACTGTGTGAGCTGAGAGGTACATGGGAAACAGATAAAGAAGGAAGTCAGTGTGGAATTAAAAGGCAATTACCTACTTATTTGGGGTTTCTGCTTTAAATTCTGCTACTGGCTACAGTGTAAAACTAATTACCAAAGTTTAGTCTGTGGGTAACCTTAGAGACTACGTTATCAATTTTGTTTTAGGGAGTAATTTACTAGCCACCATTGTCTGACTTAATCAGTGTATGCACTTGCTACTGCAGAAGATACATAATTTCCTTCTCTTTACAACTTTAAAATATGTATGCATGCCCAGTCTAGACTTTTGCTCAGAAACTGATATTTGATGTGGTCATCATAAACTTAAAATAAAATAATCAATTTCCCATTTTTAACCGCAGTGTTTCTCCTTCTGCACCGTCATTCTTCTTGGATGAGGGCAATTATATTCATCTGAGAGCAAACCTCAGCAATATGGAAGCTTGTTGGAACCTTTTATACATCATCACCCTATCAGGAGACTTTGGTAACCTTACCTTTAAAATGGACATCCAACTCCACCCTACTCTCAGTTAGCACCATCTTCTTCCTAAGACTGAAGTAGTTTGCTAACTTGGCCCATGTTAATTACAAAGTCCCTTTGTGCTCCCCTGAAACTGCTCAGAAATCTTTTATCATATATTAAGTCATGCCATCTACTGCACCATACCCTTAGTGATTTTATAACTTACTCCTAGTAAAAAGCAAAGTGAATCACAGTGGCTGAAGAACTGTTAAAGTTTTGGTTTGACCTTAACAGTTTCTAAGCTTCTCTTTGCTGATCTTCTCTAGTTCTGTCTTCTATTTGTGCAGCAACCATACCTGCTTCAATGTCATGGCCTTTGTAGTTATGTCTTCTTCCTGGGACATTCATTCTTCCTCACATATTTAAATGGATCTTTGTTACCCTTGTTAACTTTTACTCATTGATATTTTCCTCAACTACCTTTATTTGAAATTTCAACTCTAAACCTCTGTGTTTTCACCATTCCTTCCTATTTTTTTCATGATTTCACTTCATAGAACTTAAAATCTGTTTCTTACTTCTTTTTCTTATTTGTGATTCAACTGTCTAGAACATAAGCTGCATAAAGGATCATTACTCACCCATGCATACTTCCCAGGCCCTATAGCAAGCTCTGGCCAACAGTCAGTCTTCAGTAACTTTCTCCTGAGTTAGCTATGTATCCTGTTTATGATTACATGAACATAAACAGATCCTGACTCTGACTCATAGTGTCACTGAACATGACAAGTACCACTATGACTATTCCATTTATCAGAATAACAGTCTGTAAAGAAACATTCCAGAATTGCCCAGAATTCTCCAATACCCCCATGAAAAGAGGCCAAACTGAGCACAAAAATTAGGAAAGGTGTGAATATGTTACAACAGAAGGATAAACTCAAGCATCTGGGGTTCCTATCCTTCCTGTTCTTTGATCCAGCATTCTAGTACAATACAGTAAGCCTTAGTCCTTCAATCACACTAGAAGAGACCTCATGAATGCTAGAATTTGTGCTTGTTTGTGATCCATGCAGCGGACTTAAGAACAGTACCCAAAGGCTTCATGGAAAGAAGGGCTGCTTTGAGAAAATGGTTGGCATCAGTTAAGTTAAATGGTAAGGTCAGAAGACCAAAGTTATAAAACTAGGTCCAGAATAATGATAGAGCCTAGGAAATTCTCAGGCTGAACAGAGCAATGGGACAGACCAAGAGATTGAATGAGCATGTTTAACAGGCTTCTGTTTTCTGCTTATATTATTACATCTGCCTAAACAAGATTCTAAAAGGAAAAATATCTCCTGCTTCATATTACAAAGTATATTCTTACAAATAACTCCAAGTATGACTACATTTGTTAGGCTATTAGATTAAGTAACTTAAATTCCTGACCATTCTTAAAAATAACTGATTGAGAATACTGTCTACTGTGTATTTTCCTAGTATTTCCAAATAGTTCATATAGACTGTGAAGTCCTAGAATTGTCTTTAATCATCAAAGATGTGATTATGAAAAAACTCAGTGAGAGAAAAGAAATATTGTGGAGAATTATATTACTGAGCCCCTACTTTTAAAATTGTGGTTTCAGTCTTATAAAGAATATAATGAGGGTTAAAGATTTCTTTGTCAGATTATTTTGTTTTTGTTTTTGTTTTTGAAACATGGTTTCTCTGTATATCCCTGGCTGTCCTGTAACTCACTTTATAGACCAGGCTGGCTTGGAACTCAGAAATCCGCCTGCCTCTGCCTCCCAAGTGCTGGGATTAAAGGTGTGTGCCACCACTGCCCGGCTTTGTCAGATTATTAAAATAATTCCAATGTTCTTTTAAAAGGATGAAGAGGGCCTTTTAGAAGCCATTCTTTATTTCTACCAGTAGTGATATACCATAAATATAAAATGGATCATATTTCCAAAAGGTATTTCCTTTACCAACTTACCTATTAGTCAAGAAAAATTATCTAGACTGAAAGTTCTAGAAAGTACATTTAATTAGCACGGACACAGTGTTATGGAATTTATAAGATAGACCTTATTATCATTATAAAGACAGAAAAGGATGCTTCTAAATCTTACATTGTATGTAATTTTGAAAAAAATAAATTTTATGTGCCTAGACAACATAGCTTATCCCCTGATATTTGCACACTGGTTATTGTTGGTTGAATATGTTATCCTGACCAAATTGATTTACTTCTTAAAACTTCCAGACAATGGATATGCTTCAACCAAATGAATAATTTTAACAACTTGTTGTTTGGTACCTGGGGTGGGCGCTTTCTCAGAATGTGTGAACCTTCCTTTCCACTCTCCTGGCAATCACTTTCTGTTCCTACCCATTCTCCTGCTTTGCCTAGGTCTCTTCCATGTTCTGAGGTTTTTATTGTTATTTCATTTGGTTGTTCAGTTTCTTTGCTTTTGTTTTGTAATTCCTCCAGTGTTTTATCAGCCTCCACTTCATTAGTATACTTTCTAGAAAATTAAGGATTTTATATATGACTATCTGTCTACTTGGTCAGACAATGCTGCAGGTGTTACCTTACTCAGTGGCTAGGGCTCTGCTTATTTGGGGCCTTTTCCATTTTGTTTCTGGGAATTTTATGTTCATATTTTGCTTTAGTATGCTTTCTCCTTTTAGAAGAAATGCCTGTGTAGTCTATGTTATGTCTCTGCCTGTCCCTCTGCTTTTATTCTGTATTACTCTGTCTCTCTGTCTGTTTCTCATCTCTAACCAGATTCCAGGAGATGTGCAAGCTGATGATCTAGAACTCACACTTGAAGGTCCATTACCTCACTCCATCTTTCTACCAGGAGAACCTAAGCTCCTTAATAATGAGGCAATACAATCCAGTCAAAAACATGTTCTTCAAAAAACTTTATATTTTATCCATTATTACTGCCCTCTAATGGCAATTTTGGTGTCTGACTGTCAACCAAGAAAGTATAGTTTGTCCTAAGTAGAGTGTCCTGTGCTTGCTGTCAACACCTAGCTCATAAACTAGAATGAGGGTATAAGAGAATTAGTATCTGTGTATCTAATAAAACCACACTCTATGTTTTCTCATATATTAATGCAATTCCAATTTCTATAATGTTATTTTACATCCAAGGAAGTACCGAGGAGACTTATACTGACATATAGCTACCAATATCACTTACTATATTAACTAGACTAATGAACATGTCATTGTTTTCCTGTCTAAGCAAATACTGCACATTTTCTTTTTTCTGCATGGATACTTCTGTTTGCAGGTTCTCTGTGAGAATTCCAGGGTTCTTTTTAATTGGTGGATGAATGGCAATAATATTTATTATATCAGTGAACAGACCTCTCATCCCGAGTCCATCCAAACTCATGTATTCATGGACTAATACATAAATATATGTCAATAGCTTTGCTTTGTTTTGTAACTTGAACCTGATAGCTGCCATACATACCTGAGTAAATATAAAAAGAAAATGAAAATCAGGCAAGAGCATGGGTATGGAGAATAAGAAAACATGAAGAACATAAGATGTGGAATGGAAGCAAGATACAGGAGCTTGTCTATTTCTGCCCTTTTATTTTATTTTATTTTATTTTGTAAACAAGTGATCCTTTCAGTATGCATGCTAATGGAGACAGGAGGGATTTGTGAATATTTTTATACACACACAGCTTTCACACACAAAATACATAATTGGAGTTAAAGAAAAATCTCTCATAATAAAACTCTTGACACTAAGCCAGAGTGTACAAATGCTCCAGGAAAGAGCTACTGAGTTCACCAGTTTCCTTCTTATCTTTGAAGATGCACCTGGGCACATAGCCACAGAACGAGAGTCTACCTGAGGGAATCAGCAGCATGGCATATAGGAAGCCCATGGCAACAGATAAAACAGATTCTGTGCTGCATTTCCAGGCCTGTCTGGGCAGCCTTCTTTGATTTGCAGAAAACGTATCTGGTTTCAT
Organism: Mastomys natalensis; assembly: GCA_021653895.1. Taxonomy (NCBI): domain Eukaryota; kingdom Metazoa; phylum Chordata; class Mammalia; order Rodentia; family Muridae; genus Mastomys; species Mastomys natalensis. The sequence continues at coordinate 390,034 of JAJTUV010001863.1, read as the reverse complement.
TTCCCTAATCGAAATTAGTGCAGCAGAAAGGTGATCCTTGCCCAGGGTCACAGAGTCAATAAAGAACCAGTGTTAGGGACACAAGATATGCACATAAAGGCAAATGTTTTGACTGGTTTTTGAGGCTATGGATATCCCTTATAATAATGAATCTAGAAAAGAAAATAGCTAATTTATTTCATAGTCTTATTTCTGCCCAAATCAGCCCACTTAATAGATACTCAAACTTGCCTTAGTAGGGAAAAGAAAAGTGAGAATGAGAGACAAAGTAGAGCCAGCATGATAAATGTAGAAAGTTGCTTGTTTTTGTAAATGATTATTTAAGAGGAAATACTATAAATCCTTTTTATGGTATAAAAAGAGAGTGAGTTAAAATTGAATGTTTGCGTGCACAGAAGGCCAGCTCTAAAAGATTCTTCGGCCATGATATAAATCGTTTTAAGTATCACTTTTCAATAAAATATGGGAAGAACTTTAAATAAGTGGTTCTAGCAGACACCAATCCTATGTATTAAACAATCCTTTTACACTCGCTCCAAGGTGCTATTCAATTCATGTTAGTAGGCTTTATTATATCTTCAAAAACTATATTATCCTTTGAATCTCAATTTGTCTCCCCTCAAATCTATTTGGCTGATGTTAAAGGTGAAACCTGATATAACCCACTGGAGCATGGATTCAGAAAAATGGAAAATTCAGTCTGTATCACTTCCGACTTAAAAAGCAGCTAATAAAAGTGACTTTGCCACACTATTCCCCTGACTCCTCTTTCCCATTTGAAAGTGTCTTGAGTGAGAAAGCCTCCAGCTAACCATAATAATATCCATGATATGCACTTGGCTAGCATCAATTACAATGTAATTTCTAGAATAAAAACAAGAAAATCAGACTATGAAAAGAGCACATTTAGACACAAAAAAAATGTAGTGGCTGAAGATAACATAACTTTCAGTGTCAATTTTAACCTGTGAGATGAGATCAAAATGCTCCCAAGCTGTTGAGAAGATAACTTTCTGTTATCACCAAAGATTTGCTGATGTCTCTTCTCTGGCTATCAAATCTTATTATCTGTAATGAATATTAGTGCTTGTACCCTAAGAAAACAAATCTTTTTACTGTATAAAGGATGCACAGGCTGTATCTAATATTTAGAAATGATTTTTTTTGCAGAAGTATTCAATGTCATTTTGTTATATATTTTGTATGTGGGTTTCATTTCTATGATGCAATTCACTCTCCACATTCACTGAGATTATAAGTTGTAGTCTCAGAGTTTCTCTTCCTGGATGTAAGAGCCCAGATACATATTTTAATATAATGTATAAACTGTCTGCTCTAAGTTGTTATTTAAGTTTTATCAAACTGAGGAAGCTGCTGGTGTCTGCAACTTGACTTCACCCCAGGGTTTACGTCCTGAAGTGCAGGGCAGATACACAATGCTGTGCCAATCAGTTTCAACCTGTTAAAGCTCAGAGAGAAGGTAAAGATAAAGAGACGGAATGCCGCTGGTTGATAATAATTTACATGTAAGCTTTATAACTCCAGGATCTTCAGGATCTATCCAGAGGGCAGAAAAAGGAAAAGACATCTCCATTTATGTAGTTCCTTATATGACCTTCAAAGCACCTCAAGGAGATTGGAAGGTTGAAAACACATGTCCCTTTGTTATCTGTAAAATAGTAAAGTATTACTAGTGTCACAAAAAATAGTACATGAAGAAGACTTCCAAACCAGCCACTGTTTGGGTCAAGGTGTCCTTGTCTGTAAATTAGGAAGGCTAGTGAAACTCATTTCCTGGAAATTTTACAAAAGATGAGATGAAATGTCCAGGAGGGAGCTGAGTCTTTTGGAATTCTAAATATTCTATCATTTTACTCTTGCCATAGCAAGTATAAAAATATTTCTTGGATATTTGATATATGCCAGACACTATGTAACTTTTTAGACCCATAATCACACAGTGTAAAATAATAAGTGAAGTTATTATACTACCTATGAAGTATATACTTCCTTCATTTCCATTTAACAAGGGGAGACAATGAAGCCCAGAATGGTTCCTTAAAGTCAGTAGTGGGCCAGGAATTCAAATTTGTATGAACTCAGAAGTTCTATGTGCTCTCAGTAAATTCAGAGGTATACATTATAATTTCCCTAAAAGTGCTAGGAATAACTTACTACAGAATGAAAATCATCAGAACTTTGATAATTTAAAATTCAGAACTGGGGACTGGAGAGGTGGCTCAACAGTTACAAGCAATGACTCATCTTCCAGAGGTCCTGAGTTCAATTCCCAAAAACCACATGGTGGTCCACAATGATCTGTAATGGGATCCAATGCCCTCTTCTGATGTGTGTGTGAAGACAGCTAAAGTGTATATTCATGTATAAATATATATATTCTTTAAAATTCAGAACTATACTGGGCAGTGGTGGTGCATGCCTTTAATCCCAGCACTTGGGAGGCAGAGGCAGGCGGATTTCTGAGTTCAAGGCCAGCCTGTCTTTAGAGTGAGTTCCAGGACAGCCAGGGCTACACAGAGAAACCCTGTCTCGAAAAACAAGAAAAAAAAATCAGAAATATTTTAAAAATCCCATTTCAACAAGCTATTTATTCTTGGAGTTTTTCTAACATGTAGATAGATAGATAGATAGATAGATAGATAGATAGATAGATAGATAGATAGATAGATATGATAAATAGATTTAGCTAGATTATAGATAGATGATAAATATATAGATGATAGATAGATGATGTAGTATAGATAAATGTGGCAGATAATAGAAAGATAGATAGATAGATAGATAGATAGATAGATAGATAGATAGATAGATATGATAAGTAGATTTAGCTAGATTATAGATAGATGATAAATATATAGATGATAAATAGATGATGCAGTATAGATAAATGTGGCAGATAATAGATAGATAGATAGATAGTAGATAGATAGATAAGATAGATAGATACGATAAATAGATTTAGCTAGATTATAGATAGATGATAAATATATAGATGATAAATAGATGATGCAGTATAGATAAATGTGATAGATGATAGAAAAATAGATAGATAGATAGATAGATAGATAGATAGATAGATAGATAGATAGATAGATATATTCTTGTGTTCCATTCCAGGGTGGTCTAAAACTCACTATGTAGCCCCAAAGACAGCAGTCTTCCTGTCTTGCCTCTAGTTGTAGCAGCCTCCTGTCTTGTAAACATGAACTATCATGTTTGACTCTTGAATCATCAATTTAATAAGAATATATGGATTATATTTCAGAGAACAGATATTGAGATAAATTCATAACATTATTTTGTTCATCACAGAGGTTTTGTGTGGAAGATAAAAATATTTAGCCAGTTTCCTGATAGTGGGACCTATGTACTAAAGACAGTACACAATGACAAGGAAGAAACTGAGAAAGGATATATTTCAGACGAAAATCAGTACTGACTCTTTGTATACACAGATCAGCAAGAATTAGTTTGGAGTACATATGTTTATCTCAAAAGTATCTACCTGTCAAGCAAACAAATAGTTGGAGAGAGGGAGGGAGAGAAGGGGAGAAAAAGGGGGCAGAGAGGGAGAGAGACAGAGAGAAAAAAATGAGAATATAGTTTTATTACATTTAAGATTAGCAAGGAGGACATGGTGATTGAGAACAGGAAAGATGTCTACAGCCACACCACCTGAACATGCCCAGTCTCCTCTGATCTCAAAAAGACGAAAAGCATTCATGAGCAAGTGGCTTTCAATCAACTGAAAGCAAGTGATTTGCATGCTGTGGCATTGTTCTGATCCATTGTGTGTGATTTCATAGTATATTTCTCAGTCTTAGAGAAGGGAACATTTTTTTCGTTACACCTTTATAATTACAACAGAAATGAAGGCTTATAATTCTGAGTGGATTCTCATTTTAGAAATGTCACAGCTCACACCAAGCAGCTGCCAGGCACATTAAGCCAAATCTTAAACTGAGCAGTCCTTGGAATAGCTTGAAAGAAGTGTAGTGTGTGAATTTTGTCATTGTTCTCTCCCCTGCAGAAATATTAGTGCGTCTGCATTGAAAGTCTGTGAAATATTTCCTTATAGTCCATTATTGTACTGAAAAAAAAAAAGTCCAATGTTTCTTAATACATGCTTTTGCCAGTTTGCATATCAGATTTTTCAGATTGGTAACTTTCTAGAATTAATAAAATCTCTAAATATAGTTTTTAATGACCATTTAGCTTTTAATATTGTATCCAGTTAAAGTTTTCTGACTCTAAATTATTGACACTGCCCACCCCAAATACAACAATATATCATGTAATAGCAGATACTGTATATGTTAGACCATTTATATCTTCAGACAATATTAAATAAATTTCCAAAGCATTGAATTCTCTAATTATATGGACAGTGTAGAAACATTCTAATAACCATTCTCAAGGCAAAAAGCCAGCATGTCATAACATTTGTAATATGTGGCATTTCAATATCTGGACTGATGCCCCTGATTCCCTAGAACAGTTCTTCTCAAGCTGCCTAATGCTATGACATGTTAATATAGCTTCTTAATGGTGTGGTGATCCCCAACCATTAATTTAGTTTGTTGCTACTTCCTAATTGTAATGTTGCTACTGTTATGAATTATAATGTAAATATCTGATATGCAAGATATCTGATATGTGACCATATGAAAGGGTTGTTTCACCCCAAAGGGGTCATGACCCTCAAGTCGAGAACCACTAGTCTATCCATAGATTATTCATAAAAAGATTAAACGTAGTGTTTCTATCTCCAGAATGACCAGCTCTCCCTGTGGGACTATACCTTCTTCACCTGGTGGTAGCTGAGTCACTTACCCTATGGTCTCTAGTCTCTGTGTATAACCTCAAATTGGTTCTATTTCTTTAAGCCTCCATAAAAAGATATTTTTCCCTTTCATTTTTTCTCCTGTTATATCTAGCTTTCCAATTTTCCACTCCCCTAGAGTTCAGTTATCTGCTGCACAGCATCAAGTCCTGCAGTCAAAGAAGGAAAATAGCAGATATAAATGTGCTGTGAAGAGTGTAGGCTACTGTAGCTTCTTGGAATTGAAGATGGAGAATACAGAGGAAGAAGCATAGGCTTAGACAGGGTATTATTGGATACCTACCTGTTTTCTGCTTCTAATTACTATCTCCAGTAATCGTAAAGCTTTTCATTCATTTTTGTGTGCTTTGTTTGAGAAAGAAATACTTAAGATCCTTAGAATTTCTTTTACATAAAATCAATGAGAGTATTTTGAAGGGAGAGCTTGTCTTTGCTGATTTGGGGCCATCGAACTCCACAATTTAAAACTATTGAGAATGCAGGAGCTGAGTGTAATGGTTGCAATTAAATAGGATGGCTTCAAAAAGTTTGCAATTGCCTATGCTGGACGCCAGCAGGTAGACATGCCATTATTCCAATTCATGAATGCTTGAAAGATAAGAGTTGTACTAAAACCAAAGTAGGGCTCCACATAAATATGGCGAATTTTTCAGAAATAACATATTCTTTTGTTTACTTATGATTTACTCTCTCATACCAAAAATACTGCTAGATATTTACAATTAAGGTCTCATGTCTTTAAGTTACTTACAATAAATTATATACAACAAATTTTAAAAAAGAGTTGTGAAAAGGAGCATAGACAAAAGGCTGTATTTTAGTCAGAATTCCTTTCCTTATCATCTTCTGGTTAAGAATGAAAAAGCATAATACTTCTATTCGAAACAAAATAAAATAAATAATAAAATGAACTAAGAGTTGGTGGAGATAAGGGAAGAGCTTTCTGGAGAGGAGGAATTTGAAAGAACTGTACCCAGAAAAAAACATAAGACTCAGCGTTCTAGTCTGTGAACTCCTGATATCCAACTCCTCATCCTTTCCTAGAAATTTCTCTTTATAGATACCTGTTAATGAAGAACCTTATAGGGCTTGTTTTTTGTTTGGTTTAGTTTCCATTGATTTATTTACTCATTTTATATCCCAATTGCAGCGCCATTCTACCACGCCCCTCACCCAACACCTCTTCTCATTTCCCCTCTCCTTCTCTGCTGAGAAGGGGGAGGCAGCCCTGTGTACCAACCCATCATGGCACATCAAGTAACTGCAGGACTAGGCACATCCTCTCCCACTGAGGCCAGACAGACAGACCAGTTAGGTGAACCGGATCCACAGGCAGGCAACAGATTCAGGGACAGCCCCCTCTCCAGTTGTTGGGGGACCCACATGAGAAACAAGTTGCACATCTGCTACATATGTGTGCAGGGGTCCTCTGTCCGACCCACGTATGCTCTTTGGTTGGTGGTTCAGTCTCTGGGGACCCCAAAATAAAGGGTCCAGGTGAGTTGACTCTGTTGGTCTTTTTATGGATCCTCTATCCACTCCAGGTCCAGTCCTTCCCCCAACTCTTCTACAAGATTTCTGAGCTCCCTCTAATGTTTATCTGTGTCCCTGCATTTGTTTCATTCGGCTGTTGGGTGGAGCCTCCAGAGGACAGTTATGCTAGGCTTCTGGGCTTTATTGTGGATTTACTTTTTAGGGCTTGATGTGTAGAAATGGAAATACTCAACACTTAGGTCAAAATTGTCCTAGAACACAGATTTGTAAAATGAAGACAACTGTATATAACTGCAGGCTGTTTCTGGATTCAGTGAGCTAATGCATGAAAAGTGTTTTCTTCCCTTCTAAGCTTTCAGTTATGTCTGGTACAGGAGCACAGCAATTGAAGTAGCAGTAGATCCTGTTATTGTACTTCTACCAGGATCTGCATATCCCTTTTCAGGCATCAGAAATGATCTAGATTTTAGAATTGGACAGAAAGCACGACTAATCAAACTGCAGAGTGGTGGAGCCCAGCTCCAACTCATGTCTACAAAACAATACCCAGACCCAGTATTCAGAAAACAATGCTGAAGACAGAGTAGAACGATTTTGAAAGCCAGAGAGGATCAAAGAGTTTACTGTGAGGTTGTTTTGACTTACATTTACCTAATAGCTAGAGATGATGAGTATCTTTTGTAATATTTATTTGCCACTTTAATTTCTTCTTTGAGAACATCTTTTTTTTTTTTTTTTTTTTTTTTAAGTCCCTGGCTCATTTGTTGACTGGGTTGGATTTGCTTGTTTATTTAGGTTTTTGATTTGTTGAGTTTTGACAAATATATAACTGGCAAACATTCTTTCCCTTTGTGTGGGTTCTCTCTTCATTCAATTGTTCTTTATTGTGCGGAAACTTTTCAGTTGTAAGAAATTGCGCTTGTCACTTATTGGCTTCAATTCTAGAGGAAAGAGGTTCTATTTAGAATCTTTTATTCTACATCTATAGATATCTATAGGGTACTGGTGATGTTCCCAAAGATTGAAACTAACTCTGTATTGATGAAGACACCATGTTCTTCAGGCACAGGACCTGGATGATCCAAGTTGAATCAATGTAAACGCTTCCTCCGTGAGGTCTAATTTTCAGAGTTCCAAAAGATGTCATACAAGCTTCCAAGGGAGGGAAGCACCCAATATTTATAACTAGCTATTATACATATGAACTATTCTATAAATTCACCCCTTGCTACAACTTAGGTTGTTTTTGGTTTTGATTTACTATGTTAGAAGTTATCTTAATGTTTCTGGAGAAACATTTAAGTCACTGTCACACCAGTACCACTCTAATTAAACACTGAATTTTTTTGAAGATATTTGACCTCCTCAAAATGAGTGTCTATGCTCTTGTTTAGAAAGCCATTGTGAGTTAAGTATAATTGTGTTCAGAATCATCTATGACAGGGAGAGTGACGGCTGCATAGCATTCAACTCCTAAGCCACAGGACCTTTAAATATGCTACCTTAGACTCTTCTGAATAATCCATGTTAGTTTAAGGCACTAAAAATGGAAAGAGGGAGACAGGTGAGGACATTATAGAAAGAGATAAGGACAGCGGAGTGTTGATCTAGGCAAGGTTATATGGGAGTTAACTCCTCCAGAGTCTGAAGCACAAATGCCCTCTTAAATTTTAATTGAGATTTTAGAATACCAGAATAAATGACAGTTTTGTTTGTTTGTTTGTTTGTTTGTTTTAAGCTACCAAATTGTTTGGTAACTTGTTAAAGCAGTTACTGGATGCCAATCCACAAAACATTCTGGAAGCATGGTAATATTAGAGGATAAAGCTAGTCACCTTAGCCAAAATCTCTGATAATCAATCACACACAGCATATCCAAGTTTTTCTCTGTGTTTTACTATCTGCTATTGAGAAGAATGGATGAATAATAATAAGGTGTATCCATTTGCATGTTAATAAATGCTGACTCTTCTTCCTATTGGAACCATTAATAGCTACTAAAACAAAAATTTTACATTAACTTAACAAATACATTTATATAAAATTACTTGAAGCACTGTGCCACAAAAGTTATTTATTGCATTCATCCTTTCAGTCGCCCTCAAAAACTGCCTGCCCCTTAATTTGCTTATTCATCCACTTGAACATTTATTTAGAAAAGTTAAATTAGCATTGTAGACACTAATGACTTAGCAGAAATATAGCAAAAAGTGATCTTTCCTTCAAGGAGTTTTTCTTGTTACAAGGGCAGGTTAAATAATAAACAAAAACAATAGTCGTGGTATTAAAACATACACACACACACACACACACACACACATATATATATATATATTATATATATATGGAATGCTTGTGGATTGGAAGGAAATGCAAATATAAAACTAAGGAAACAAAGAAGCATTATCCAAGAGATGGGATTCAAAAATGTATATCTCAGAGCTAGATTAGAACTTATTTGAGGGGAAAGCTGTCCAGAGAGTTAAGTTTCCAGGCAAAGTTCATGCTGCTGTTAAACACATTCAGTACCCCACCGACCTTGTTCAAACCGACTTCTCAGTGATGGCTCCCATTCAGCTACCCTGTGTTCCTTGACTCGGCAGTGTATTCGTTTGCTTATGACTTTTTTCTGTTACACTAATAAATTTAAGCTCCATGAAAAGAACTAGAAGTATCTTTGCCCATTTTACTTACTACTGTATCATCAGAATCTCTAGAAGTTCCTGGAAATATATATAGTAAGACATTGACAAATATTTAGTCAATTAACAATTAATGAATAATATGATTTGAAAGAATAAATTAGAATCAAATGCTTATTGATATGTTATTGTTAATAGTATTTTGTTATAACCGTGATGGTAGGAAGTCATGACTTCCAAAGCCTTCACTCCCTTTCTGTTTAAAAATTTTAGATTACTATGTATTTTTAACACAAGGAAAATAATTTTTCTTCCACACAAAAATGTCCTTTCTCTTCTCTTTTCAACTCTAGTTATTTTAAAGAATATTTCAATATAAACAAGTGTCAAGTATGGATAACAACTTAGATTTGATCAGATGCTCTCTTCTATTCTGTGTACTGTTGCCCTAACTATGCAGAAGTGAACTGAATGTCAAAATATATACATTACAAATCAAAAAATAGTATAGCCATCTGTGAATTCTCAAAATAACTACAAAATGTTCACGTTATGAAGGCATTAGGGAATTGAATTCATGAGTGCAAATGAGTCGAGACTGGGCTTCTGAAAGAGACATTTCAGATTAAATGGAGCCACATGGGTACAAACACCTATGTTAGTGCAGTAGAGACTCCACTCCAAGGTGGAGAGAGGCTGCATTGATGACGGGGGAACCAGGCTGTTCCCACAACAGAAGAAGAGGTAGGCCTTTTGTTCCTGTATTGTTATTTACAGGATAAGCCTGGAAATATTTCAGGGTCTCTAGATATAATTTTGAACATTTTATATGCAATTTTTTTTGCAGCAAAAGCTGTCTGCTTATTCTAATACCTGCTAGCATTTATTCTATTGGAGCTCCTATCCTGCTCAAATCTCTTGGTCTGGTAGTAAGGATGAGAGCTGTAGCTGTTCAGCGAATACACGATTGGGGGTGGAAGAAAGTGCACATGTTTTAATGAGTAACAAGCTAAAGAGCCTTCTGCCCTTGTGTCTCATTCTCTCAATTCTACTATTTTTGAAACCATTAAGTAAAAGCATTCTGGTGTTTATGATAACCTGGTTTCTGAGCTGCCTAAGATTAGTCAAGAGTGATAAAGCTTTAGAAAATAATGTACCCTATATACTTACTGGGAAACAAGTCATTAGTTAAGTTCCTGGGGATAGGGTTTTATTTCTCTCACAGTGACTTAAAAGCACACGCCTTACATTTAATGGGTGGCAGGTTTAAGGGTTCAAGGTCTTATTCACATTCTGTCTTCTTGTGATTGTCGCCATCTCATGGATTTTTAATATCTACAAATGAGATGAGGTATGTCAAACAGTTAACATAGTTGTTAGTACCTATCAGCTGTTCAACAAGCATGTTATTCATTCATTCATGAGTGAATGGGGTTAGAGAAGGATGTCTGAATGGATGCTGAGACAACATAAAGATATTCCCATGTCCTGTGTGACAAGATACATATGACAGCTTCATGTGTTGACTTATTTTTTTGTCTCCATTGCAATGTGTGTGCCATGATAACCTTAATGCAGTTTAAGTTCACAAATCATTCAGCCTTAGAATCAAGCATTCATATGTTAAGTAGGTATTCCTCCAGAACAATATGCACTGTATTTTGGTTCTTTATATAGGGTTCTCCATGCATATGACTTGCTCGGTTTGGAAAAAAATAACCAAGCAAGTGCTTTTAAAAAGTAGCTTATTAACAATGCAAAAACAGAAGGAACAAAACAATTTCACGTGATTGAAGAAGCAAGCAAACTACCTGAGTGTTCATAAGCAGACAAACTGAGTCTAGAGAGAGAAGGACAAAGGGAAGATGTTTTCTAGTTTCTAGAGAAGCTTCCTAGTTGCCATTTCTATTCTACATCAGGCCATCATAAAATGGATTAGACCTCTAGTTATCAGAGCATCATAGTGCTTACAGAAAAGCCTAATTTTTGCTCCAAAAATGAGAAAAATAAAATACATGGATTGTCCATAAAGGAAATTCTCTAGCTTATGAGCTTGAATCATCAATATCTATGTCTAGGTTCCTTTAGAGTCAGGACACAAATGAAGGCACCAAGACGTCCTGTACTCCAAACCTATTGCACTGTCCTCCATACAGCACAAAGAAAGGGTGTTTCCAAGAAGTTCAAGTATAGGTAGAAGAAAATGAAATCCACAACTCTTCACACATAGGAGAAATATTCCCCATAGAGAGAAAAGATATGCCTGCTTTAGCAACCTAATATTTTGTTGTTGTTTTTTGTTTGTTTTTTGTTTGTTTGTTTGTTTTTTCGAGACAGGGTTTCTCTGTGTAGCCCTGGCTGTCCTGGAACTCACTCTGTACTTTGTACCAGGCTGGCTTCGAACTCAGAAATCCACCTGCCTCTGCCTCCCAAGTGCTGGGATTAAAGGCATGCGCCACCACCGCCCAGCGCAACCTAATATTTTTGTGAGTCCACCTTTCTCTCAGAATTACCTGAGTTCTCTTTTAACCTGAAGAGTGATGATTTTAGCAAATCTAAAGTCAATTGTATGAAGTAAGTCAGAGCAAATTTATTTTTCCAACATAATCAGTTAGACAACTGGGGAAATATATGAAATAACTGTCCACACATTACACAGCAGAGCATACCTGAACTTCATTAGAGGAATGAAATCGATGCAGATGATCACAGAACTTGTGCTTAAGAATGAGTTTCTTGGCCCCATATTGACATGGGAATTTTATAAGGTGGCCTTAAAAGAATTAGCAGATATGAATTAGGGACTGTGGAAGCTGAGGAGCCTAGAATTTCCAAGCAAAAAGAACTGGAGCAGAAGGAATTACTCTAAGAAAACCAGCTGAACCATTTGCTACTTTAACTGTCTTCCGAGTCAGTAAAACTGTAACACTCAAGTTGAGATTCCACAATATGGAAAGATGCTAAGTAGACATTCCTAATATTGATTGGGAATTATCCCATAGTCATCCAAGACTGAGAGAACCTTGAATTCTAGCTTCATAAAGAGTCCCGGTGAATAACTTCATAGGTAAATAGAGTCCAAACATGTTGCAGGTGGCACCATGCCAAAAGGCCTTGCAGATACCCAAAGTTTCCCACGCTCTGAGTGAGAAACTGAGTGAGAGTGCTGCACTCTCTCATGGTTCTGTGAACAGCGCTGTTGGAGAGCTGCTGTAGTGTCAAGAATTACTTTTCATACTTTACTACAAGTAGGCTCTGGAAATGGATTGCCTGCATCCAAACCTCATTTGTAACACTTTTGGGTTATGTATCCTTTGTCAAATTACCTAATTTCTGTTGGTCTATTTTCATTAATAAATAGACACAATTAAAGTTTCCAAGTGTAATTAACATTTTAAGGAAATAAAATGGGTACATCAGTTGGGAATTGTTAGGTTAATTTCTGGCATGTACCGTATTCCATAACTTCTGGCTTTAATAATGAAGTCTTTATTATTTCATATTTCATGTAATGTACACTACAGTGCCTTATATATAATCAGTGACCTATAAATGTTGAATAAGATAGAAAATAGAGTCAAGAATCCTAAATGTGTAAAGAAGTGTAGAAGTCAAAACAATCACCTTTGTTAGGATTAGAATTGATAATATGTATCATCTACGTCTTAAAAAACTATAAAAGAAGCTCCACTCTATTATGGGATTAGAGCATCACAAATTTGTGGTGGTGGTGGTGTTTTAAAATTGAATTAGACAAAAAATAATTTTCAACACTTAGAGAAAATCCTTTCTGATTAATTTAACATGTTTGGGCTTACACAGAATGGTTTCCTGGAAAAATGCCTACATTTATCTTGATTCATATCACAAGTGAAGGCTGAAAGATATCTTAATTCTGAGCTCTGTGAAAGAGTTTCTGGTCATATCTAGAAATGAAATCAGTTGGATAATTATTATTAGAAGTATAACTAAAAGTGCAGGAACTGTAAATGGGAAAGTTGGATTTCATTTAGGTAGAAAATGTGGCTCTATGTAGTATGTGGAGTGGAGTGGTGATTACCGTACCAGATTACTGTACCAGACAGAATAACTATGCATCATGATCTTCATTCTGTTGATTCTTTAAATATACATCCTAATTTTTATTATCTACATTTCCTTAAGAATAAACAAGGGCATCATATGGAACTAGTCACATTTCTTTGAGGCCATATTAATCATTCATCCCATATCTGATGCCCAACTGAATTCTACAGATTATTTTTTAATACATTTAAATTTTTTTCTCTTTGGAAACAAACAACTTGATTGTTCCAAATACTTTTAAGGAATTCTTATTTTTTTTTTAATAATAGTGTTTCACTCATATCACTATTGTCCTACATTACTTTTGATTTCATTACCCATGGTTCTCACAGTCTATCATGTTCCAAGGCACTCAGTCAAAAAAAATCAGGAGAATAATTTGTTGTGTTAAATTTCACACCAATTAAAACAGCACGATGGATTCTCAACTCCATACAAGCCCCTAAGATATGTATGTCCTGTTATTCAGTGTGTTTGGACTCTATATGCAACATGTCCAGTAGGCATCAAGTATCTCAATTACTATTTTGACTATCATGTTACAAAAGCACATTCCCTCAGCTACTTCCCTGGTATTTCACTTAATAAGAATTAGAAAATGCAAGAGTGATGCTGCGTATTTAAATATGTTACAAATAAGTGTTTTCTCTCAGCAAAAATTGTGAATGTTTTTAATTCAATATGGAAAAAACAAAATATGATATGCTGAGGTTGTTATGATGTCCAATAAAATATGTTAGGAAGGAAAAGATCCTACATTCATGTAACTTTTATTGCATAAGTTTCTTTTTATATACATTTATTGAGTTTGATTGGGAGCTCATGCCATTGTGCATGTGTGGAGATTGAAGAGAACCTACAAGAGATTGTTTCTCCTTTCACAGTGTAGATGCCGGGGATCCAACTTATGTCATAGGGTTTGGGCTGCAATAATGTTTATCCTATGAACCATTTACTGACCCTATTACTTATAATCACTAGTAGTTATTAGTCTGCTAAAATGATTTATAGATTAAAATTCTTGGAGATATGTATATATAGAAAAACTTAATACATGTATAAACTATTATATATATTCTCTCTCCTTTTGTTCCTCCCTCCTTCCTTTCCTTCCTTTTTTAAATCACATTTTTGGTAAATACCTAATTAACTTTTTTGGTATGGTGTTCATGACAATATCTCATACTTGATGTCTACCCATCCTTTCTACCTCTGATTTCTTTCTCCATTGTCCTTAAACATTCCCAATCACATTGCTTTCTAACAAGTAAACGTGAATATACATACACATATACTTTCCAAGCTTTGAAAGTTTTGGTATAATTCTGTCGTTAAGGAATTAAGAGCTGAACTTTCATCCTGTCCCTGTTCCTGTTGGCTTCTTGTAAGTTCCCCTTTTGACACCAGTAGCACCATCTCTACAGGGAACACCACTTCTGACATTATCAGCACCATCTCTACAGGGAATACATCTCTGCTCCTTTGAGAATTGCCTTTTCCCTGAACTTTTTTTTTTCACATTTTCTATCTCCATTCAGTTCATTTGTATACTTAAACATCAATTCCAAATATAAATACCATAACTGTCTTGAGCTAATATGCATGAAAAAGTATAGCTGCGGTTTACCAGGTACAATAATTTCTACAACAACATAACATCCTGGAAACCCATCCAAACTTACACCATCCAGCAATATCTCAGAATAGGAAACTACAAGGAAATACAAATAACAAAATGCATATATAGCATGCTCTTCAGAAACACAATAATGAACTATCATAAATGAATTACTGCCTTTCATACTCCATAGTATAGTAGAGTAGACATTGCTGCTTTTATTTCCTCAGTATTTCTCCTTTCTTTGAGAAAAGGCGAATCCCACTGACAGCATGTACCTTTGAGAGAGTTCCCTATTGCTCTATATCTCATCTCCTTGAGCTAATGTATCTCTGACCCAACCCAAGTGAATCAAAATCCTTTCTGGTAATTTTTTCTCAAAGAGACTCTGATGAAAAACCACCCTCTTCATACCTCAGACAGATATGGGAACTGACAGCACTTTGATAGGAAAACTCAAGATATACTAGGCCCAGAAGAGTAGAGGGGGCTTGGGGCCCCACAGCGAGAAAAGGAGTGGGAATAGCCTTAAAATTATTTAAGTCCACAGTAGAAATTGCCAGGAATCATTCCTGTGGTTTGTTTATTTCATAACTTACATGGGTTTTTTGCCTAAATTATTTTTATATTGGATTGAATGATCTCCAATCAATAGATAGATAGATAGATAGATAGATAGATAGATAGATAGATAGATAGATAGATAGATAGAGATAGGTAGGTAGGTTAGAGCTAGAGATAGCTCCATGTTATAGAGCTTGGTCCATTCTAATCGATGAAGCTAGAAACAAAGTTTGAACTCACTGTAAACAATTCACTCCTTGCTGTATCTCTTGGGCTCTTACTTTGCCATTTAGACATGTTACTGGAACGCTAGTGAAATATTTTGAATTATACTGCTTTATAAGAATTCGAGAACAATTTTAATACTTGTTATTGCACATTCTTCAGTAAGAAGCAATTGCTAATGTAGTGAAACAAATTAGAGTGGGGTGTGAGTTAATTTTTACAGAGCTGAAGGGAGAAAATATTTGAAGTAAATTTCGGAAGTATGGTTTGATAATGATTTCAAAATGTGTTTCAGATATAAGGTCATAAGTAACTGAAGTCTGTGTCTTACTGGATCACATAATATGTAGAACAGTCTAACTGCTCTTATTACACATAAAATGGTTTCACCGTCTTTGCAGAATAAATGGAGACAAAGAATTGGAATAATTTTATTTTTACCCAAACAAGGACCCTCAACTTTTGCCTCTAATTTTTCCTATGTGTGTAAACGAGGCTCAGGATGTCTTTTAGCTTCTACCGATGCTAAATAAATCTAAGACATATTTGAAGTGTGTATTAATTTTATTTATTTTCTGAAAGGGATAAAGAAGTGAGCACACCTAAACTTGTTATATCTCCTGTATATAGCAAAATTTCTGTAACATCCATGCTAAAAGCTGACTGCCAGCAGGGTGTTCTTAATTATAGCTTTTAGCAGTTACTTAAAACAACATCCCCTTTTTTGTCTTAAATTATCCTTGGGACCTAGAGTATAACTGGCTTTCTTTGCGAAGTCTCACCACCATTTGTTCCAGCAAACAATAATAAAGCTATTATATGAAACTAAGAGCCTTGACTCCATTTTAGAAGCCACGATCAAAGAATTTGTGAATAAATGCATTTATTTAGAAGCATGAAAACATGCATAGAACAAATTTTAGTTTCCTAGATTGCGAAACGGAAGAACAATAGCTGACCAGAGTGGACAGAGGAGTGGGAGAGACCGAAATTAGTGTTTTCACAGGGAAGAGCTGTGTCTGTGCATACGGAGAATGGGGCAACCTTAGCTATATTCTGCAGTTGCTCCCTCCCTTAACTTATGAAATGGTGCTTTTCACTGAACACGGACTCCAGCTAAGCTGTCTAGTAACTGAGATTCAAGATCTGCCTGTCTCCCTCCTCCGCATCAATGACAGAGAACACGCTGCCATGGCCTGCTGTTTTCATGCTTATCCAGGCAGCTTTCTATCCAATGAGGCATCGTCCCAACCACCGAGGCGGTTTTTGCTTCCTTTCCTTTTTATTTTTTTAATAAAACAGTCTGCATTCTTGAGATGCCGTGTGAGTAAAGAGGCCATGACATAAAAGGAACAGAAAAAACAATACCAGATAGTCACATTGAATATTTTTCACATTACTATAAAAAAGATTAGGCAATTAACTGTTAAAATTATTGTTTTAAGCCCGGCAGTAGTGGCATACACTTTCAATCACAGCACTCGGGAGGAGAGGCAGTTGGATTTCTGTTGGAGGCCAGTGTGTTCTACTGAGCTAGTTCCAGGACAGTCAAGGAGACAGGGAGAAACCCTGAATCCTGTCTCAAAAGAGGAAAGAGGGTGGGGGAGGCTTGAGGAGGGAGGGAGAGAGAGAAGGAAAATAAAAAATTATATTTTGATTTTAAGATTTTAAGATTCATTTTGTTTCTTTTGAAATTATTATTATTTTTTTATTGAAAATTTTTTATTTTTTACATTTCAGATGTTCTCTCCTTACCCCATTTACCCCCTCCCTCCCAGGAACTCACTATCCCTTCCCCCCTCCTCCTGCCTCCACGTTGGTGTACCCCCACCCACCCTCCCCCGTACCTCACCTCCCCACCCTCGAGTATCCCCCCCCCACGACGTCCAGCCTTCATGGGTCAAAGGATCTCTTCTCCCACTTATATATAGCTCCCTTGCCTATATAGCTGGAGCCTTGAGTCCCTCCCTAAGCACTCCCAGGCTAGTGGCTTAGACCCTGGGGCTCTGGTTGGTTGGGATTGTTGCTTTCCTCATGGTGTCGCGAATCCTCTCAACTCCTTCAGCCTTCACTCTATCTTCTCCATTGGGAACTCCATGCTCAGTTTAATGGTTAGCTGTGAGCATCTGCCTCTGAGTATGTCAGACTCTTGCAGACCTCTAAGGAGACAGCTATATCAGGCTCCTGTCAGCGTGTACATCCTGCCATCCACATCAACCTCTACCTTTGGTGACTGCACATAGGATGGATATCTAGGTGGAATAGTCTGTAGACGGTCCCTCCTTCAGTTTCTGTCCTGCACTGTGTCTCCATATTTGCACCCTTGAAATTATTTACTTTTAAATTTATATCATCACATGTTTATCTGTGAAGGGAGAATGTTCCTGAAGGGCCAAAGACCTCATGGACCTGTAGGAATAGGCAGTTGTGAGTACTCTAGTGTAGGTGGTAGAAACAAACCTGACTCCTCAAGGGCAGTGCCCATGCATAACCACTGAACTCTCTCTAGCCTATTGAATTATTCTTTTTTTTTTTTTTTTTTTGGTCAGGGACTTTTTTCTTTTCTTTTTCTTTACCTCATTTTCTCAAATGATGCTCTCAAGCATCATTGTTCTAGTTGGAGATTCTCAGAATATTTACTGTAACCTAAAACTTTTTCTCAAGGTGTCATATAAACCAGGTACTGTGTACCAGAAGACTCCGGTGGGTACAGGACCCATACGCATATGCTACACAGCAGAGTTTCTCTTACAGCCTCCTATAATAACTTCATGTCCTAGCATCGCTTACTTCCATTCACTTCCATTAGCTTCCCATTCCTAAGCTAACAGTGTCCCAGAGAACTATATCTACTAAAGCCTGGTGGGCACATCACCACCTCAGCAAGCATAGGGACCAGAATTTCTTGGACAGTGAGTCTGAGGTGGCAGTTCTGAGTCTTTTATCTCTGAATACATATACCTTGCTTGGTTTTTTTGTTTGTGTTTACAAAAAAAAAAAAATCTCTCTTTAATGTGCCAATGAGTGAGAAGTTATTTTCTAAAGAATATAAAGGGAGCTTAATTAATTACAAAATGTTCATAATCACCTGAAGCTCATTTGAAGTTTGTTGATGATGATGTTTCGGGTTGCTTTTAAGACAGAATCACACTCTGCAACTCATGCTGACCTGAAACCCACAATGAAGCCCAAGATGGCCTCTGTCACATGGCACACTTGTCTTACAGCTGCGAGGACATCAGATGGCTCATACCTTCCTGTCACTCCAGTTCTAGAAACAGGATGCCCTCTGTCCTTTACAGGCAAACACATGCAAATAGTATACAAAAAACTTGTGCAAGCACACACACACAAATACACAAAAAAAAGTGACAAAGAAAATCTGTAGGGAGACACTTAAGACAAAGAGTTTCACTTTTTTAGCTAAGAAATCTAATGGACTTAACTATGCATAGCATAGTTCAGCTTTTTAATTTTCTGCTAATTTACCTGAAAATTAATTGTCTTTATAAAGGAATAGCGTCTAGATCGCTTTTTAATAATCCATAAGCCAAAACTAAAATATTTTGTATTATGTAAAAAAGCTAGCAATTCAAGCAATTAAACAAGAAGCTATTTGTAGTTCGAATTATCGTGCATATGTAAAGCAATTTGTCATCTGCCTAAGTCAAGTGTGGAAATGGGGACTTTTCTAAGAATACAGCAATTACTCAGCTCTTGGTTTCTCCTGGGCCAGGGTCTTGTCCTGTCTCTTTAGTTGTGTTTTATTGTTCCACTTTCATGATTTCCTTTTTGCCTTAAATCAAGGTAAATGGATGAAGAATAGCCTGAGTAAACTCAGGCGTGCTTCTCAAGGCAGCCTTTCATAAATATTTACAGTGGGATTGAAACTTAGAGCTAACAATCTCCTCACAGAATACTCTGGGAAGGGCAGGGCTTGTGTCTCTTCTGTAAATTCATATTCTTCCCTGGGGAGTGCCTCCTTGGGAACTGTTGGGCACCTGTTCCGAGTAGTGCTCATTGGAAGGTCAGCCCCAGCTGTCTGTGCCAGACTGGTCCTTCCTCATTACACAGGTAACGCAACACAAGCCTTCTCCTGCCTGCAGTCTTGCCTCATTCCTCCTTCACAGAACCCGGAGGGAATTTTCATCCAATTGTGAAAGAGAAAGAAGGAATGAGCTAAAGGAAAGACTGGGCGACAGAGGAAGGAAGGAGCTGAGAGAAAAAAACCCTCAGCTCCCTGGCCCCCGCCTCCCCACCAACCCAGGACCTTCCCTCAGCACCTTGTCTCCTACCTGAAACTCCTTATTGGCTCTTTACAATTGATGCTTCTAATTGTTCTCCGCTGAAAATTTTTCTGTTGAGGCATTTGATAGCAATAAGGGGAACTTCATTAAACCACTTTCTGATTATGTGTCTGGAGAATGTGAGGGGGAAAAAAAGCAACAACCACTGATACAACTAATACAGCCAGTCAGATTCTAGGCTTGCCTAGTGTTTCTTTCTCTGTTTCTCAGATTTCAGATTTGCGCGAGTGAAGTCTGCCTGTTCATTTCTCAATTTTGCCATCTCAAAAACTAGATTTTTTTTTTCTCCTTGGTCACAGGATAGTAAGACATTAAGGTGCTGAGTCACAGTTACCAAACTTATGCCAGGATTAAATAGACTAAAATGGCTACAGTGGTGTGTACACTATTGGTGGCCATCTTCATACATCTTATATACTCATTTTCTAGACCCATATCTATGGAGAAGACACAGAAAACCAAACATTTAGCAGGAAGTTTCTGGGAGAACATAGAATCATAGTTAAGGAGAAGAAATCAGTTCAGTTAGATTGTTCTGACTCTACACACACAGGGAGAGAACACAGCAAAGGCAGAAGAGCCTTAATTCAAATTTTTTGATCTGCACATGGGTGCCCATCCCAGCACTAGGAGGCACAGGCAGACAGGTTTCTTTGAGTTCCAAGCCAGCCAGGTCTAGCAGCAGTTCTCAATCTGTGGGCTACAACCCCTCAGAGGTCACATGCCAGGTATTTGCATTACAACTGTAGCAAGATTACAGTTATGAAGTAGCAACAAAATAATTTTATGGTTGGGTGTCAGTACAACATGAGGAACCATATTAAAGGGTGGCAGCATTAGGAAAGCTGAGAACCACTGAGGCAGGTCCATGTCAGCCAGGTCTGTAAATAGAGACCCTATTCTAAACAAAACCAGACAACCAAACAATAAAACAAGTTTGGCGACCTAAGAAACTCTTTAAGATATTAGATCTCCGGGTTCTCATTCAAAAGAAAAAAAGAACAGGGATACCTTACTTGTAAGATTTAGATTATGTGCACATACATTCCACAGTTTGATTCCTGGAAAATGGAGAGTAAGTTACACGTACACACTAGCACTACTACCTTTATTACAATTTACTCAGGCAGCCAGAAATAGAGCTTTGCTCTCACAAAGGGTTTGATGGGCTCTTTCTGAGAAGCTGGTAGGCTCTCATCTGCCTACGGCAATGGCTCTTCTCCAGTTATTATTGTCTAAATATTGATAAATCATGCTGCTGTATCTCACTTTTCTAAACTCAAGGCAGATTATCAGTTGTCTTCCTTAATGTGTCACAGACACCCTGCACTAATTATATTCAACCTGCCTGAAATTTGAGAGAATCTGATTTTCCTTGGAAAAGTTAAGTCAGCATCTGTCTGACCTTGATTTACAAAACTGGGATAAAACAGAGTCACAGAGAGGGTCCTCAGAGACACATGAGAAAGCATAAGGACTGTGCGTGTAGTGGCACATGGGTACCTGCTTCTTTAGCAGTGTAATTATATCTTCAAAGTTTATATGGACCATTCATTGAAATGACTATCCTATTGAATTACATTGAGTCTCATTTGTCTTTAATGAAGAAGATTTTCTGCAATGTCCTATGTTTAAAGAGGATATTCACACCTCAAAGCCACCACGTTGCATATTATTGTTGTCAAAATAAAATTGTTACGTATACATGATGGAGCTGTAAAAGTTATTTGGAAAAGGCAGAACAAGGAAAGAGTACTCTGAATTTCTTAGATACTTCTTTCAATGAAGTTTTTTTCATGGTACTGTATACTTATTGTGAAGGTATTAAAGTCAGGAATAATTAACTGTCTTTCTCCACTCCAGTTTCCGTAGTAAAATACCACAGGCTGCATGGCTTACAAACAAAAGAGATCCTTTAACAAAATTCTGATGGCTAAGAAAACTAAAAGATTTAGGAGAAGCTGAAGACTCCACTCCTTCTGCACAGATCACCACACATTTAGTGTGTCCCCAGAGGATGGGAAGAGTAGGGAAAACCCTAGGTCCATTTTACAAGGATAGCCTCATTCATCCTTCACAGCCTAATGACTTCAGAAAGGCCTCACCACTGAATACACAATTAGTCCATAGTTCTCTCTACAGCATCTATTTCCTGAAATCCAGGGGTGATTTTGTCTTATGTAATCACAGTTACATGAACCGCAGCATGTGGTCCAACACTTATTCTGGTATTCTAACTTGGCATGCTTTATACAGAAACCTCCTTGGCTCTTGAACACATAACTTCCATTCAGAGGTTTCCAACATAGGGATCCTTTTCAAATTTGTGTTTTGTGAAGTTGACTACAATAGATGTGCAGAGAAGGAGAGTAAACACAGACAGAGAGAAATGAGGCTGACTAGCACTGTACAGTGGAGACCTTCAGTGAGCACAAGAAACTTTCGCAGGCATAACCTCATACAACCAAACATGTTTGGTTCCTGAATCTTCTTCTGTAAACCTAAGACTTGGACAAACTTAGTACATCATTGAATACTTATTTCAAATATATATAAATTTGTATAATAATAAAGCATGCCTCATTAGAATATCAGAATAAGTGCCAGATCACGTGCTGAGGTTGATGTAACTGTGAATATATAAGGAAAGGTCACACCTGGATTTCAGAAAATAGATAGTGTAGAGAGAACTATGGACTAATTGTGTATTAGCATATATTCACATGTATTCAAATATATATAATTGAAATATACCTATTTCATATATAGGCATATGTACATATGGACACAAATAAATATGTATCCATTGCTTACAGATTTTCCTCAAATTTTCTTTAATAAACATAAATGCACTTAGAGATTTATATACTAATGAAGTATGAAGAGTACCAAGAAGAATTCTGTGCTGGAATTTACATGGGGCACCTAGAACCAGTAACAACTACAAGATAGCAACATTTTCTTTTTTCTTTCTTTCTAAAAGCAAGATGCTTACAGATTTTTATAAAGGGCACATTATTTCTAAAACTTCTTCTGAAGGTAAACATTAAAACAAACTTGGTTGTTTTCTTTCAATTTTCTTCATAGAAAAAAAATCTCCTCTTTTCCCACCCAATGATGTACTTCCTTGTAATCCAATCTTAGGGAACTAGTGAGCTGCAGTTGTTATCCTGGCACATGCAGTTAGAACACTCACTGGAGGTCTATGGCTGCTTGAGGAGGAAGTGCTGAATACTGTAAACACAAAGCTGTGTACTTCCATTCCCACGGTGTCACTCAGGAGAGCACAGAGGCATTCTTTGCATTATGGAAAGACAAGGATTACAGAATGGTGGACAAAGCCTCATTTCATCATAACAGAGAGGGGAAGGCAGAGCTGACTTTCTTCTCTGGAAGAGTTGTCCATTATCCTGATGATACTGAGTTACTGATAATGACTACTTCAAAGTTCAGCTTTTATATGCATCACATAGTTATTTTCACTTTGATTCCATTAATCTACTAGCAAAGATTTGCTCTAATAGTTTATACATTAGTGTGCTATGAAACCATAACAAAAATATAGCATGTATTTAAGAATTACTGCATACAATTTTTATAAATAAATATTAAAACAACTTTTTATTTTCATGAGAATAAGGAACACTTTATTCCTAGATTAACAAAGGGGACTTTGATATATTGATAAAATTGAATAATTTAAATAAGCAAAAATGCTTATCTATTCATGTCTTTATGAATTTATAATCTCTAAAAGTTCATTTTTGTGGCTTTACAGTTATACAAGAGTTTTTTAAAAAATTAATGAGTCATGGTTTAGGATAAAATTATTTTATTAAAGATTTTTTCATATAACTTATTTTGATTATGCCCTCCCCAACATCTCCAAGTTGTTCCCCAGATCCATACTCTTTCCATATCTCCTAAAAAAAAATCCATCTAAAGAATAAAATAAAAAACAAAACAAATTGAAATACAACAACAACCCAAACAAACAAACAAACAAAAAATCCAAAAACCAAACAGAAGGGAAAAGCCAAAGAAAAGGCACAAGAAACATGTATGGATGCAGAGACACACAAGTTTTTACACACATCCTATAAAAACACAAAACTAGAAGCTATATTATGTGTACAATGGAACTGTAAGGTTTAAACAAAAACTCTCCTGATACACATTATAAGATAAAAATTCCCAAAGATGCTGCTAAGTTTGTTTTTTGTTGACCATATACTACTGGGTATAGGACCTACCCTTAGGAGTGATTTGTTTCCCCAGTAAGACTGCTTTGGAAAAAAATAATTTTTTCTACTTTCCAATGATTATCAATTGGAATGAGCATCTGGGTTATGGTAGGATTTATGTCCGCTTCTCTTAGCTCTAAGGCATCACCTGATGTAGACCAGTGCAGATACTGACATGCTATTACAGTCTATGAGAATTCATTTGCAAGCTACTCCTGCTGTATCTAGAAGACCTTGATTATTTGGTGTCTGCCAGCTTCTTTGACTCGTACACTCTTTCCTACTTTTCTTCTACAGATTTCTCTGAGCCTCAAGTGAAGAGGTTTAATGGACACACAGATTGAGAGTTGAGTGTCTCAAGGTCTCTCCCTCTCTGCATGTTGTCTGGTCTCTGTATTTTTCCCATCTACTGTAGAAGGAAGCTTCTCTAATGGTGGCTTAGCAAGGTACTGATCTATGAGTACAGCAGAATATCTTTAGGAGTCATTTAAGTATTGTACTCCTATGGCAGAACAGTACTATTTGTTCCTGGCCTATCCATTATCAGGATGTTTATATATATATATACTTAACATTTTATTCAGCTGAAGCATTCAGTTCTTCTACTTTGTCATTAATGCCTGAGATTCTCTTGCACTCTGTTGACAAAACTTGTCTCTGAGGTTTCTGTTTGATTTTCTTAATTTTTCATTTTCAGTTTTACCTCAGTTTGGGTTTTCTTTAGTGATTCCATTTCCACTTCCATATCTTGAATTGTTTCCTTCATTTTACTTTACTGTTTGTTTGCGTTTTCATAAATATAATTAATGGATTTAGTTATGTCCTCTTTAAGGATGACTAACATATTCAAAAAGGCTATCTTGAAGTTCTTGTCTTGTGCTTCAACTCTATTGCATTTTCAGTGTATTACAGTTGTAATTCTGAATTCTTGCAAAGACATACTGTTCTGACAGTTATTGATTGTGATATAACACTGCTATCAAGGCATCTGGGTTTGGGAAGATTATAATTCTAGATGCTAATATCTCTGGGCTTGTCTTTCTTCAGTGGACATGTTGGTTCTTGGTTTCTATTGCCCCTTAGAAGTATGTGGTGGCTGCAGGTTGCCAGGTAGAAAATGCTTCTGAGATCCTACCAGATGTGGACTCTGGTGTTTCTGGGTAGCCTTACCAACGTAAGACAGAAGTTCATTGCTTTGAATAATGTATATTCCATGATGGGTACGGAAGGCATTATTGTCAGAACAACCTAAGACAGACTCAGTCTTTTTAATGAAATAAAAAAGGTGGAGAGGCAGAGAGCCTTTGGTGCTGCTTGGCAAGAATCTGACATGGGCCAAGGACAAGGAAGTAGGCTTCAGGCAGGAATCTGACATTAGGCTAGAACAAAGAAGTAGTTTCAGGTAGGAATCTAAATATTAGGCTAGAACAAGGAAGTAGGCTTCAGACATGAAAATGGCTTTGGGCTAGGACAGGGAAGTAAGTTCAGATACTTTAGTCATCCTGATAAGCCCTTAGAAACAGTGATCATGGGAGTGTTCATGTAATTGGGTTTAATGCCTTGCTTGTTCTTTGACTATTTATGTTTTATTGTCTTGCTTATTCCTTGACTATTTGTATCTGTTGTATTGCTAGACCCTCAACCTAGAACTGATCTGAATACATGCATGTAATCAAAATGGTATAAAAGCAAAAAGGAGGAGAGGGAATGGGATAAGGGGGTTCTAGGGAGGGGAAATGGGGAAAGGGGATGACATCTATATTATAAATAAATAAAATATCCAATAAAAATTAAAAATTAAAAAAGAGAAGAATATTAAAAAAAGAACATGTTACTAGGTATTGGGGGCTACACTCAGGAATGGGTGTAGGCTAGGAAAAGGTAGGAGAGGTAGCAGGTGGATCCACAGAAAGGAAGAAAATAGGATGTGACACTAGGATCTATATAATCCTCTGGGACCACTAAGTGGTCTGCTACAGATCTGGGAATGAGACTGGAGGATTGGATTTGCAGAGGAATGAAGGAGAGTGAACATAGTTTACATAACTCCTTGGCCAATGTTGCCATAGGGTTCTCTAAGAATGCTTGTGGGATTTAGTAGCTGAGAAGAAGGGATGGGATGGTGAGGAAGTTTATAGAAGATGTGCACGACCTATTCAAGACTGGAACAGAGAGGAAGGGAAGGCTGCTGCAGAGCTGGAATGAGGTAGGGAAATATATTTAAATGCAAATTTTCTTTACTAAATTTCTTAAATAATTTATTATATATTTTTGAGATTATAATATAATTATATCATTTCTCCTTCCCCTTTCCTCCCTCTGAATCCTCCTATCTATCCTCCTTGTTCTCTTTAAAGTTCATGACCTTCTTCTATTAGCTGATTTTCCATATACATATATATTACTAAATACAGAAATACACCCTGCTTGGTATGTATGTATAATGTTACTTATATGTATATTTTAAGGCTTATAAAATGTAACTTTGAGTTTTCACATCAAACTCAAATCTAATATATTAAGAATTTGTATTTAAAGACTCATAATATTATTTGCTAGACATAACTGTCAACACACTTCAAAATTTTAAAGAACATTAATGACCAAAGATAGTTCATCTTGTGAATAAGTAGAAATTAAAAACTCATATTTAGTTGAAAAATAACTATATAATCCTCTGTAAATCTTTTGTACAGAAGAAATGTAGGATGTTATGAATGTCTATAAACATTATATGACTATGGGGTCTTTCTTTAGTGATCTATGACAAGGATGGGTCTGCACAATTGACATCCAGGTACTGAGACTCATTAGACCTCAAAGAATCAACCACACTTGGCCACGTTAACAGCTATTCCTATATGGTGCTGGAGTACTTAAGAATATCTTCAATGTATTACAGTAAATGAAATTATTGAAGAGTATTTCACTTAAGTGTTTGCTTTCTTAGGATTTGGAAAAGTGTTGTTTTCACATTTTAAACTAGTTGGAGATTGGTTTGCACTTTGCTCAGAATTGAAATTTTTAAGTGGCGTTGGAGTTCTGAGCGCCTTTAAGGTTTAAAATTTTTAATTTAAAAGTTCAGTTTTGCATTCTCTCAGGAGGTTTCTATTTGACAGCATTCTCAGTATCTCCCATGACTATTGACCTGATCAGGATTTTATCATTTCTTAGGTAAATTTGGATAGTTCCTGTTCTCCTAGGCACATCAATCACTTTATCGAGGTTTCCAAACATTTAATTTCCGTGGTATCTCTAGTTCTTCCCCCTTCACCCAACTACAACCAATATTTGTAGTTTCTCCATCTTTGCTAGATTATGCTAGCTAGTGGTGTGTTTATTTTTATTAGCTATTTTAAAAGTATAATTTTATAGTTTTTCTAATTTATTAATTTCCTGTTAATATTTGCATATATTATCTCTTTCGCACCTGGCATTCAGCAGCAGAAAGCAGGAGACAGGACAAACCCTTGGGGTATATAACATTTTGTAGTGATTTTAACGTCTTATAGGAAATAAAAGATTAGAGAAATGATTCTAGTCAGCAGTTGAGTCTGACATTACTACTGACCTTCCAGGAAAACACTGCTGTATTTTTCAGAATTTGAGCCTCTTCCTCCTGATATTTAAATCTTGTTGGTTTGAACCTTAACCTAACATTTCTAGCAATGTTTAAACATAGTATAGAAAATAACATAAGAAACCCAGGAAAATATTCACTTGCTGCCACTGCCTTTGCTTTCCTAAAGTCACACACAACTGTTATCATTTCCTGTCTAAACCAATTTCCCTTTTAAGGTGTTCTTAGCACCAATGTGACACTGGGCAAAGCAAATTATTTCTGTACTGTTCTGCTTCCTTCTTTGTATGATGGAGCTGGTGGTAGCATTGCTGTCATTAGGCTACTGTGATGAGTTGTGCTGCTCGCTCTTATGAGAGTGCCTAGAGCATCCCACAACCCAAAGTGAGCACTGTGAACATGCCAGGATGGCCACCAAGAGGTTACTGTGGAGGGTAGAGAGTAGCACAGTTATATGGTCTGTATCTGTGACAGTCCTCTCACATTCTAAAAGCACAGATTCCTTGCAAGAGACAATGAGATAACAATGAAAGTGTCCTGCCAACATGCCTCACAGTCTAAGTTCAACCCTTGAGATCCACATAGTGAAAGAAGAGAATCCGTTCTCACAATTACCCTCTAAACTCCACAGGTACATGCTTACACACACACACACACACACACACACACACACAAACAAAATTCATGTTAAAAAATACTAAAAATTCTATATATGCCATTTTCATTACCCTTTCATTTCCATGGCTCCATTTCCTTATTACTACAAGAAACATAGAGCAGTAAGAAACAGAGGTACAAGAATTTCTATGGCAGCTTATAGAGTCACTTGGAAATGAAAAGATGATACGAACACACAATAGAATTTTATTCACCTGTAAAGAAAAATGAAACCATGAAATTTGCAGGAAATTAGTTGATTTGGAAAACATAAGGGGATTTCATCCAAACTCAGAAAAACAAATAACAAAAATTCTCTCTAATACATAGTGAATGTGTGTTTATATCTGTGTGTCACACATGAGTGTTTATGAGGAAACATACAGAGAGTAATTACAGATGACGAAGGATGGAAAGGACAAAGCATACATAGGGCATAAAGGTAAATAAAGGGTATTATGGAGGCATCTCATTTTATTACAGCTGGTTAGGTTTGCCATGTTCTCAGCCTAAAGGTTTTAGAACTAAACATAGGCAAATAACATTTTAACACATTCTTTGTTAACTGAAGGGACCAAAACCTCCAGGAAAAAAAGCATCTTGTTCATTTTCCCAAAGACTAAAATTCATTTTTATGAAACGGTTACATATTAAAACTCTGGATGCTTCTAAGATCAATTCTAGAACTTTAAGATTCTCAGTAGCACGTTAAAACCTCCCATTCTTCCACTGAAGAATTTTGACACAGCAGGTTGTATAGATGCTGAGAATTTTATCTTTAACAATCCTCCTGGAATCGTTGTTCGTAGCCAAAGTTGAGAGGAACTGTAGCAGATAAAATAAGTCTGTATCTGGAAAGTACAAGAAATAAATACACTTTTTGTCTCATCAAAATCATAGGTGCCATTCCTTCCCAAGCAGGTATTCTCATTCCCATAACACCATGGATTTGAGAAATTAGGAAAGTATTTAAAAATTAATTAGTGTTTAGGGAAATATATGCTAATTGTATCTACTCATCTTTTGGTCAGCATCCACCTCACCTCTTTCTTTACCATCATCCAGTATATCTCATCAATGCTTTCTTACAAAGAGTCATCCTGAAAAAGGGCTATGTTTTCTAAGTTATATGTGTGCTATAGAAATATTTAAACATTGTTAAGTCTGTTAAAACACAAGAGGTCTAAGAATGACTATTTAATTCACTGACATTTCCTTACTTTCATTGAAATATTTCTTTGGACATGAATTATTTGCTTAAGAGAGAGAGAGAAGGAGGGACAGAGGGAGGGAGGAGGAAGGGAGGAGGGAGGAGGAAGGAGGGAGGGATGGAGGGAGGGACAGAGGGAGGGAGGGGAGAGAATATTCTGTGTGTGTGTGTGGAGTGTGCTGTATGTGTAGTGTGTATTTTGGACGTGAGGTTTTACTTATGCATGTGTACGTGCATCTGTGTGTGTGTGTGTGTGTGTGTGTGTGTGTGTGTGTGTGTGTGTGTGCGTGAGTGTGTGTGTGTGTGTGTGTATGTAGTATGCACATGCCAGCACACATATACAAATGTTTGCATACATGCAGAAGCCAAAAGTTAACATCTAGTGTCATCTTCAGTCACTCTTCCCTTATGTTTTGATGTGAGTCTTACTCTTACTGAAGATTCACTCAGACTGGCAGCTCCATCAACTCCTGTACTCACTGTGACTGAGACCAAAGCTGGGTACTCCTCATGTGGTATGGTTACCCTTACTTGGTGTTAACACTTATAAGTAGGCTTGTTGCCTACTTATATATCTCTCCTGCATTGATCCCTTCTCGTATACACAATATAAATAATGTAATAGCTCTTCTGAGATTAGAAATATATGTATTTGATTTTTGACTCCAAAGCGTTTGTTTTTTCATTTTCATCACCAGAATTTCTACTTGCATGTTTCTTCTATATGCCACAAACCTCCTGTTTTCCAGTGTCATTTATCTTCAAACATAAAATGACTGAAAATCCTTTTAGCCGTTACTCACCCCATACTGAAAGTCAGTGTAATTTGATTCACTAGCTCATCCATTTATTTTTTTAACCATTTTAGGCTTCCTCGCTCATTTGTGTTTCTTAACAACTTAGTCTGATGCTTTGATCCTCTGCTGCTTGCAGAGATGTGATCTTATGAGGTGTTGATGTAAAGAGGATTATCAATTTCAAGATGTGAAACATCCCTGCAAATTCAAAGTAGCAATTCTTCTTTTTCCATTTAAAGTGTTAGGCTAGCTGCAGTGATTACAATCCACATTTGGCTTCCTGGCTTAGATTTGCCAAAAAAAAAAAAAAAAAGACAAAAACAAACAAACAAACAAACAAAAAAAAAACACCTTTAGATCTGTTTGATGAATGCAGTAAATTTAGATTGCTTTAAATAGTCTATTAAGACACAAAGCTGAAGAATCCAAAAGAGAGCTCAGTTCATTGTTCTTATAGTTAGACAAGACCTGATTGGTGGTAACCTGTCTCTCACCAAAGGCTACCGTGGAAGGATTTGGACAATTTTGTGATTGGCCTTGCCAGACCAGAAGTTCGAGGATTAGCCAGCGCAACTGGAATTGATCATATAGAAATCTATAATAATAAAAATTCCAATAACAAAACTGCACATAAAGAAGGATACAAATCTATCGATTTATCATGAGAAGATTGCTAACATACAGTTAATAACTCACATGTCCAGTATACTCATTTTAAGAAAAGCATAATGTGAAGTCTACACAAACTGGGTTTCACTTGGCAAACTGGAAGAAGTAGTGGATAACAAAGGAATTCCTAGAAAAGGAAATGGGCAGTGTGCTTAACGTGTTAGAATTATCAATGGTAATTTTTAATTATTAGTCACAAACGTGGATTATTTCTTCTAGGCAGCCAAGATCTTTATTCCAGAGAGGTTACAGATATCCTCTCTTGTATGGCTTAAGTATGATTTATCCTCCTAAATATTATGTTAAATCTCAGAAATAAATAACTACTAACTGTTCTTTAATCTCTTAAGCAGGATTCCTTTTTGCCATCCATTTTAAATAAGTAACAAAGGTTTGATGCATTAGGATATGCAACCGGATGCTAACTTGAACATTATTGGTTCAGGGTCAGGAAAAATTTATGTTTATATTATGTATTTTAATTTCATGTTGTTGATGGCTCATGATTATATTAAACAATACATTCTTAAGTAAAGATTGAGATGAAGTATACTATGGAATAAGGAAATTGACACAGAGCATTGTTTAGGTAAACAATGTTATTACTATGTGCCTAATTATTAGACACAAGATTAAACAGTCAAAGAGTTTAAATTGAACTCAGTGGTCCTTTTTAGCAACAAAAAGTAATCTTAACTTTTAATTAATTGGGAAAGTAACCTTTTTCTATTAAAACCAACACATAGATTTTCTGCTACTCACTCTTATTTTCACTGTATATTGCCATATCATATTTACCTTGAGATATGTTTCTTGATTTTCAATATGCATATCAGAATGCATATTATAAGTCCTATAATGCATTCTGACAATAACAAGTCTTACATTTTATATTAAATCTCATAGTAGGAAGATATAAATTTAATAATAGCTAAGGAAAGATTCTAGGTTTTTCTATTGGGAACTGTAGACATGCTTCTCTTTCTGCCTTTTTAATTATCAATCTATCTACCTCTTATCAGCTTTGTTGCCTCTATTTGTGCCTCAGTGACTATCCAGTGAGACAAAGCTGCTGTCAAAATCAGATAATAGGAAAGGGGAATCCACTGAAAAGGAAGAGAGTTCACTCACATAGCTTGAGCTGCTTTGTAGTTCTACCTGCATATCTGTCTACCACAGGTATATGTTTCATAACTATGTTTTATATATGCTGAGTTAGTTAACTGTTTAAAGCTGTTGGATGCTAAGGTTTCTTTGGCCAAGGGCAAATTGCCAATGGCCAAAGTCTTGTCTCTGGTGATTCTTTTTCAGTAATAACTGAGATGCCAGGGAAGTTCCCACTAAGTCCAAACCCTGAATTGCTGTCCCTCTGCAGCAGCAGATAATGACACACTCAGCAGGGCTTCTGTAAGTTCTTTGATACTTAACTAACCTGAAAAATAGCTTCAGGCACGGCTGAACAGACCCCTCCCTTCCAGAAGCCAGGCCCTTTCGAGGATCACTGATAGTGAAAGAACAAACTTTTGGTGAAATTGACCATTTAGAAAAAAATAGCCTGTCTTTTTCTTAGACAAATAACAGTTCTTACCTCGTACAGATGGAGTTGATACTTTTCTCATCGTCCTTTTCCCCAGCTTTTTGAAATTAGGAAAAGGTATTGCATTGTGGAATTTAAATCTTGTATAGACGTGTTTCATTTTAGTTTGTTCAATGAATATGCAAGAGTTTATATAAATTGTTTAGGACTAGTTACTGTGGCATGCATTTTATATGCTTGTTAATATTAGCATCATTAAGCTTTTATATGATGTTCTTAAAAGAGGCTCAAGGACATGAGAACTACTACAAAAGGAAGTGGAATGCAGTTCATGATTATTTTAATGTGTCACTAAAAAAATGCTGGCTTTTCAAAGCAAGACCATAATTCTTTAATCAAAGGCTGCAGGCAATGGAAGGAAATTACATTATCCCACTGCATCACTTATCTTGGATTCAAATATGAAAAATTGTCTCATGAAGAAAGATGCATCAATTCTGCATTTGATGAGAAGGGCAGAATTAAAATTTCAATCCTCAGCTTTGTCATTGACTTGTTGTCTAGAAAAGCATCTTTGTTTCCACGCATCCTACATGCAAACGAAGCATACTGTACAATCTTTGGCTGTGTCTCTTCATGGAGAGAAGGAGTTCTAATTACTGCAGATGCTGCTGAAGTAAAAGAAAAATTCAATGGGGCCAGGGAGATATACTGAATTGAAGACTGGTTTGTTTTTAATCTTTAGGGGAAAGCAGACAGCACAGATCACAATTCTGAGTCTGACTTGGAAGATCAAAACATGGTCACTATACACTTTTATTCTGAGTTTTAAAATAGATTAAAGCAATTTACTAATTTTCCTAAGGCTCAGATTTCTTTATCTATAAAACAGGGATGATAGCTACCTTCCAGGGCTTTATAAAGATGAACTCAATAACACTAATGAAACATTTAATGCAACATAATTTGACAGTTCCTGATAATGAATATATCTTAGAGGACTTCTCTATTTCTTGAAAGATTATAATTCAAGAAATAAACAGAAAAAAATCTATACTATAGAACTTATGCTTGACTAATTTTCCAACTATGAGTAGCTTATTTTACACAAATTCTCAGGACCCTTTCACCCTATCCTCACAAGACTAAGACAGGTGCCAGAATATATTAGAAGGAAGAGAATCTCAGTTTACCTTTAAGACTTGTCTCTGTCAACTGTACCTCCATCCAACTTGCTATTTACTATAAAACCAATCAGATTTTGGAAAAATGTTCCTTTGTTAAACTTGGCTTTCTATGTTAAATAATTTTATTAAAAGCTGAATGTGGAGACATGCACCTGTAATTCCAGCACTCCAGCCATAGACAGAATAGGAGCCCTTAACTTTACACATGGATTGGAAGCCAAACTATCATTTCTCCTGGTCATAGTTGAACTTGAACTTAACTCTCAGTCTCCAACCTCTTGATAGCAGACCTTGAAGTCGCTCCACCCTTTCTTAGCCATTTCCTTATGACAAATATCTTCATTATCTTCAAATATCTTTATTATGCTTAATGAATTGTATACTTATCAATTCATGTACAGGGATATAAATACATGTATTTCTAACAATTATTTTCTCAGGAGAAACCTAATACACACTCAACTTTTTAACATAAATGTGTATATGTTGAGCGCTGCCTATAACATCTAGATAAGTACATTCATTTAACACTTTGAAGTCAAAAACATTGCAAAGTTGTTGATCTTATGTTCAAAGTCCAAAGCAGTAAGACAGATAATTCCAGAAGATGTTGTAGGATTCTCTCTAATCTAATACTACTATTAGACCCATCACCTTAGCAACTGCATTCTGGTGGAAGGCTTCTTGGAACACAGCTCTTGTAAAGTATTGCAGCTAGAACTGGAATGCATTTGGGTTTCACATTCCAAAAGATTCCTCACATTTAACAAAGTGTGAGGATTTCTAGAATGTGCTATCTCTGCATCATAACACAGTTCTCCTCCAATTACTTTTTCACGTGGCTCAAACCTATCCAGGTCTTAGAAGTCTTTGTATTATCTGTAATTGTAGCTTCTTTCTGTTTCATATTGTAAAATTCTAA
Source organism: Mastomys natalensis (assembly GCA_021653895.1). Lineage (NCBI taxonomy): Eukaryota > Metazoa > Chordata > Mammalia > Rodentia > Muridae > Mastomys > Mastomys natalensis. The sequence goes on along the minus strand of JAJTUV010001863.1, from coordinate 355,431 downwards.
ATTAAGCAACTCTTGTTATATTTGTATTATTATTTATTGATTATTCTTTATACTCTGAGAAATGACAGGATATTTGTAGGAAACTACATATAAGAAAAGTACAACCCTAATTTTAATTTTTAAAATTTTATTTTTTATGTGTATGAGTGTTTTGTTTGCATGCATGTCTGCACCACAAGTATGTCTGTGCACGATGTACATGCATACAGTGTCCACAAAGACCAGAAGGTGTGAGGTCCTCTCGGACTAGAGTGGCAGATGGTTGTGAGCTGCCATATGGGTTCTTGAAATTGAATCTTGGTTCTCTGGAAGTGGAGTCAGTACTCTTTAACAGCTGAGCTATCTTTCCAGCCTCCATAGCCATATTTCTATTGGTTTATCTCTCTTACTTGAAAAATGATCATTACAATTGATTTTTTTAAAAAATTGAATTTGGTTAAGGAAAAATATGAGAAAGTCGGAAGGTCCAGTAGTTCAGACTACAGTGATTGTGGCTAAGACACAGGATTGTGACAGGAGAGGTGATAAATCATCAGATGTGAAATACATTCCAAAAATAGCAAGCACTTGGTGGAGGGAGATCAGTCAGTAAGGGAGAAACACAATCCAGCAAGAAGCCCATATTTCAAACTTGGAGAGATAGGGTAGATGGTGATGCTATTTAATTATTGAGAGTTCTTTTTATATTTGTGGTGTTAAACAATGTAAAATATAAAGGTATCTGAGAATACCTTTTATATGTCAAATACAGGGAGAAAAATGGCTTTAGATTGGCAATATAAATTGAAACATTAATAAACCTCAGGTAGCATTTGAAGCAGACGTTAAATGTAATATTTGGAGAGATTTTTAAGACATATAATGACCCAAGGACCAAGCACTAACACATACCACAATTTAAATAAAGGGAACATAAAAATCAGCAAAGGGCATCAAAGTGGAATGGCTCAGAGGCAGACTGAGGACATGTTTCATGTAAGCACATTTGAATGCTCCGAGCCTCATGCTTATGGCCTCTTGTGGCTCCCACACTCATGTGTCTGTGGATTACCCTTCAGTTCAGTGGCCCACCATAAATTACATTTCAACAGTTCACTAGCATCCACATTTACCTGGAATGAATATTTAGCATCAAAAGTTTAATTCAAAATACTGACTGATGTTACAGGTTTGCATTGAAAACTGATACTCTGGGTATTCTCCCAGAATCTAAATGTCTTTTTTTTTTATTGACAGGTCTACCTGAGTATCTAATCTGATCTTAAACATATACATTCAAAATTATGAATATAAAGCAGACATTGAATATAGATACTACACAGTTAGTTTCTATTTCCTTATTACACTGCTGTAGTAGATTTCCCAAGAGCTTAAAGAACCAATTGATAGTAATTGCATAATACATAATATATATTATTAATATATGGGTACTTCCTGAATAGCTGAATGGTATTCCAAAAATAACTCTGAATCTTTTATATTCTTCCTTTTTTTTTTTTTTCCTTTTTATCTTAATCTCTTCAAAGGTTACTTGTGAATAGGACAATCTTAGCTTTCTTAAGCAATTTTGCTCACATAATCTTCCTTTTAAGAAATGTCATCTGATTTATGACTTGATATTATGAGGCAGGGACTAGCTCTGTCTTTCTCTCTATTTTGTAACAACTACAATGCTTATTCTTGGTATATTTATATATAAAGAAAATGTATGGGCTTACATCCTTCTCCACAGATCACTTAGTTTTCCCATGAATGTGATGATTCACTAGCATCCACATTTACCTCGAATGAATATTTAGTATCAAAAGTTTAATTCAAAATACTGACTGATGTTGCAGGTTTGCACTGAAAACTGATACTCTGGGTATTCTCCCAGAATCTAAATGTCTTTTTTGAATGACAAGGGTGATGTGATGTCTCCCTTTAAGACATGGTGGCTGCTGCTATTTGCATAAGTGCCAACTGAAAGTAAACAGGTCAAGGCCAGCTTTTTTTCTTACCCTTGAAAGAATATTATTCTGAGGGGAAACCTTAAAGTGATCTGAGACCTTAATGACACAGGATACTTTATTTCATGAACAGCAGACTAAACCAGCCCTCATCACATCAAAATATGTAAACCAAAAGCAGCTGCATTTTTCTTATATCTGCATCTAATTCTTTTAAATAACAGGCTTTGGTATAAAGGAGTAAAAATGTATATAATAGTTACTTATTCTTTTAAGTTCTGTCTCAAATTCTTTTACTATCAAACCATGTAACCACAGGAAAATCAGTAGATTAAATCATAGGTAAGAAAATTATCTGATGAAGTACTGGACATGGTTCTAATTCCAAAGCCATAGCTCTCAACATCTGTATCCTTGCCTTCCAACACCTCCTTAAGCCATACCTCAGTGGGAAGATGTAATACTGTGAGAGAGAACCACAGGAGTCTACGTGAGTCCCATTTCTCAAACCCTATAACTTCTATGTCTTAGCTTTGATAACTATGTCATCCCATTTTATTTTCCAATTGTTTTAGAATAAGTTACAACTCAGTGTATATGCGTAGGATGATTTATTTAAAAGCATAGATGTACTTTTTAATAATCAGTATAATAAAGTGAAAATCTAGAACAAATGGAAACAGATGCCACAAAACATGACTGGGACAAAGTATTTCCACGAATTTACAAAACTGAGTCTCTAAAATAATTAGTCTTGAATCATTTGGAAGTAGTTACAATTCTCTGTTTTCAGGAGGAAGTAATCATTGTTTCTCTCATCTCTATTTTGAAGATGTAAAGACAGGGCTTATAAGAGCATACAACATGTTAAGGAGGAAACCTCAGCAAAGGCAGAGATGTGTAAGCATCCATGGGTAACTACTGCAACTACCTGTTTGCCTGTTGAATCAACTGTCATGGAGAGAAAACAGAAATGGAGGGAAATAGATAGATAGATAGATAGATAGATAGATAGATAGATAGATAGATAGATAGATAGATGATAGGCAGACAACAGTCATACATACAGACAGACAGATAGATGATATTCTGACATGGTACTATATAAGCATGCATTTCAGTCTTTGATTTATGCACCTTTGCCTCATAATATTTGCTAATAGGAACTGTACCTTGCTTTGTTATATTGCCCCAAATTGTTGTTGTCATGGCCTGAAGATTATTTTTATATCCACTAACTTCTATACCTAATTACAGATAGTATTATATTTACAATGATGTCTGTGACACAATGTCTGATGCCATCGGTTATATCTGTTCATGTATGCAGCCTGCTTCTCCAGCTACATTATGAATTTCTTGAAGTAAGGAAAAATGTCAGAATTTTTATAGCTATTTCTAACTAAAAATAAAAAATTATCAGTGTCCATATGGTAAGTAGGTCATAAAATTTTGAGTTTAGATCAGGAAGAATATGGATTTAATGTTTAGTAACTACCTCCAAACATCCGTTTCCACATGAACTTTTTAAAACCTGGAGTTTTCTAGCTAGCGGAGTTGGATGCCTGACTAAGCAGTGATGAACCTCTTTGATTCCAACGTAATACAATCATAGCAGAATAAATACAGTTGAATCAGAAAGTAACAGAAAATCTGATGAGGAGCCTTAAGATCTATCTAAGAGGGTCCAGAGTTCATACCAGTGGTTAGAATTGAAGCCCAACTCTAAATCTAGAAAAATCCTCAATTGCACATGAGAATCAATGTCAGATCTGACAAAATCCCTTAGAGTTTACCTAAAGATCAATAAATATATTCATGAGACCCTAAAGCATCTGAAGGAGTCTGGAGAGGTCATTCTGTGGTTCCTTGTATCTTATGAGAGAAATCCAACTGAAATAGAAGCCCACTGCAATGTAAATAGTTATAGCACAGAGATGTACTGTACCTGAGTCATACTGCCAGTCTGCTTAGAGTCACTATTCATTCTAAAAAAGGTTGAGAAGATATGTCTCTCTTTTGTACACTTCTACTTATTTTTCAAGGTTTTTTTTGTAAACTGAAAATTAGATTAATATAAAAACAAAATATTTTGAGTGGGTTAATTTTTCAAACACTTTCAGAACACCAATACACTAAGTTCCTACAATTTTGATTAATAGAAATATCCACATATAAAATTGGGCCACTAATAAACACAACTATTTTTCAGGGTTGTTTTTCCACCTTAATTTATGTATCACAGCCACTTTTAAGGAAGACAGATTTGAGAAGAATTCAAGCAATGTACTTCAATCCCTTCAACGAGGTCAAATCTGGTCCGTTCTAAGGACTCATAGGACTTGTATGACTATACAAGATGATCCTGTGCTAGACTACCCAGGAGCCAAGCAACTCCTCATGAGACTCTCTGTTTGGGTGATGAATACACAGATATTATGAATGTAGCAGAAAGAAGTATTCATTTACATACCAATGATGGTCAATAAAGGGCTTCTGTCATCCAAGTTTGTCACAGTAGCAGAAAAGGTATGCCTAGCAGTAATCTTTGGATCACAGTATGCCAATAGAAAGTCCTCATGTAGCCTTGGCCAGGACTTCATACATATTTATACTTTAGGTCTTGCCTGGACTTAGAACTTGAACTTCTATTTAGAAGTAGCCACACAGTTTTGATACTAGGCAGACAACTTTCCAGCAACCATCTAGTCACATCGATGGCTTTCATTTTCTTTATTTACAAAATAAAGATCATGCCTTCTTCACAGGGTTAAGTGATCTGTGCACTTTTGTTTAAAACAATAAGAAGACACCTTAGAATTTTGCTTTTCCATTGATATAGAATTACATGATATTACCCCTTAACTCAGCCAAAGGTGTCCACCCCAAAGGACTACTTATGGAAGTCAGTGTAACACAGTAGAGATAATCTGCATTGGGAATCCTTTATCAGTTATACTTTATCAACAATCCTCTCCAAAATCCAAAATTTAATGGCTTAAAACAACAATGTTCTGTTTTTATTCATGATCTTACATACTCAATCGGCCTAAATAGGTGGAAATAGCTCAATCTGCTTCATATGGTATTAGCAAAGGCATCTGGTCCAAAGCTATTGTGCCTGGTATTCCTTCAGGCAACTCTTTATTAATACTATAATGGTATGTTACACAATCATTCTATATTTTCCAAACCTGACTGGGAATACTGCAAGTCCTTAGAAAACCGGATTCCAACATCCCCAGGGTACCATTTATACAGTATTTGTGAAATGGGTTCTGGAATTCAGAAATAGGAACATTAGCTTTCTCTTCTAGATGAACAGAGTGAAAAGGAAGAACTAAAAAGTCACATCGAGCTTCAGTTTCATTCCTTCCACCTAAGAACTCAGTAGCAGTTCTAAACGCTGCAACCCTTTCATACCAGTCCCTCATGTTGTGGTCACTTCCAACTATAAAATTATGTAGTTGCTATTCCATAACTATAATTTTCCTACTGTTCTGAATCATCATGTAGATATCTGTAATGTAGATATATCTAATATATCTAACCAACACTTAAGAGTATTTAGGTGACCCACAAGTGGAGAACCTATGCTCTAAAGAGATATTTAATCTTCATTTACAGGAAAGGCTAAGTCCATGTTTACTTCCTGTTCCTTACCTTTAATTCCCCCAAGAAGAACAAAATGAAGTCAAGTCAGGAGCATCCTTTCTGTGAAGGAGAGAAGATTCTACCAGCTACATCTCAGTTCTCCATTCTCAGGTGTCACCCATTTAAATTTGACAGTCACTTTCTGTGGCTTCTAGTGTATGTGTAAGTCCCTGAGTTGGAAAGCAACAGTAACAAACTGGAGACCATTCTCAAGTACTCCAGTGCTGTTAGTGGATTCAGCTGATGAAGAGCTTCATCAACCATCTCAATACTTCTATTATCTTGGAACACTTCACTCAACATGATATGAAAAACAGAATGAAAGAACTGGCCTGTGTAGTCTTTTATAGGACATCACTGTAAGGTAATAGAGCCCCATGGACAACTCTGGCATTCAATGCATCCCCTCAAGTCTAGGTGGTCAAGTGGGGCAGGGGCTTTTCTCTTCCTCTTATAACCATCAATTTTCAGATATATCTTTCACTGAATGCCTGCAAACAATCTAAAAGATGGGATTGAATTAATAGTTCTCCCAAGTTTCAAATTGTGTGGCAGCCAAAAATCACAGAACATTGTTTATTGATAGTTTTGACTGTAAAGAAATGAACATTCATTGTAAGTAGCCAAATCACAGCACAGAATATAACATCAAATATTTGGTTATAAAAATGTCAAATAAAAAGCTAGTTAACATTTTTCAGACTTGATTTGTTAGAGAGAGGAGATATTCTCTGACTATTCATAAAATTTGTTTTTTTCTGTAATATAGAGACTCTTAGTATTTAAATCACAGTGTGATAATGAAACTTGGAGAGCTATATCTTGAGCTGCAGAGTGACACAGCACTTAGAAGCATTTACTGCTTTCCCAGAGGACCAAGATTCAGTTCCCCATACCCTTATTGGGCAGCTCACAGCTGCCTATAACTGCAAGTCAAGTAGACATAATGCCCTCTTCTGGCTTCTGGGAGTGCTTCCTACATGGTGTGCATATACAAACCAACAGTCACATATATGAATAAATAAGTAAAGATAAATGCAATTATAAAAACTAAATCAACTGTGATTAACTAGAATGATTTGAATTTAAGATCCTATGACATTGCAGCAATCAGCAAGAAATATTTGCATGATGTGTTTCATTTGACTGTACATAAACATGTAGGAAATCATAAGGGTCTAGTTTCAACATGTGGGTTGACATTCCTCATACCTTCTCTTTCCAGAAGGCCTAAAATATATTATAAATTAGTGTGATAAAACAGTTTTTATATGGTTACAAGAGAGTAGCTCTGTTTATAATATTCTTCCGTAATGACTGCATTTATAGATATAGATTGCTGAGATGAACACATGTATCACACCAATAGTGATCTTTAATTATGGGAGAAAACACATGTCCCTCATTCTTGTTTAATACATAGAATGGACTACTTTTGAAAGGTTTTGAAATTCATTGCCATGGATTTTCTTGGGTACTGAGATGCTTAAATAGTTGAATCACTTGAGTATACACATATTTTCTTCCTCTTCCTACACTCTCCATGCTACAGGTGAAGACTGCATATACTTGACTTTGTATTATCTGGCTCCAAATTGTGGATGTTCTATACTTTCCACTGATACTGATATTTGAAATGATGTTTTCAAGCCTTCATTTTATTTGATCTGTTTCATCAATATTTTTGCATCAAATATTACATCTTGTTTCATTTGATCAATTCTAATAAATAAAACCACTTTTTTCTTTTTCTTTCAAGTAAGTTCATGTATTTGGCTATCACTCATAGACTGCTAAGCAATGCTAAAAAGCTACACTAGTTGTGTAACCCATTTCTCAGGCAGCCAATAGACTACAACCAAAGATGTCTCTATCAAACTCACTAAGAAGAAGTAAATTTGATCTTTGTTTATTCAGGTAAATGAAAACAATCACATCTGCAACCTGGGGATGGTTCGATGGATAAGAAAGCTTGCAGTGAGAACAAGAGGACCTGAGTTCAAATCTCCAGCACCCACTACACCACTCCCACTATTCCTTCTACATAGTTCTTTTAAGAGACAATCAACACACAGGTAACATTATATGGATTCAACAGATCATATGCAGGAATATATGTGTATACATATACGCATGCAGTAACCATGAGTGGGAAACATAGGCAACAAATTTGAAGAGAGCAGGAGGGTATGAGGGAAAGTTTGTATAGAGGTAAGGGAATGGATAAGTGTTGTAATTATATTTTATTTCAAAATTAAAATGACAACGATGATAAAAAGTCAGGCAAGGACTATTACCCGGGCCTTGGAGAATAGACACAAGGCAATTCGGTTCTTTGCTGCCAGTCAGCCTAGACAAATCAGAGAGAGACCCTGTCTCAAAAACCATGGTGGAGAGTGCTAGAAGATACCTGTGGAAGCCCTGACCTCTGCAGAGACATGCCCCAGCATGTGAGATCTACGACATACACATCTGCACATATCACAAAGTTAAAGGATAGCTAAATGAAACAGATAAAATAACTTTAAAGATAAACAAACAAGACAAAGTTATCTATACTGGCTCTCTCTTTTTCTCTCTCTCCTTTTCTTTCTTTATGTCTTCCTTTTCTGTGCTGAGACAGAGCCTCATTCTGTAACCAGACAGGCCTAGAACTCCATATGCCGCACATACCAACCTTGAGCTGTTAGCATCTTCTAGCCTTTGCCTCCTGTATACCTGGATTACAGGTTTAAGTGGCCATACCTGGTTTCTTGAATTTTAATAGGACTGTATAGTCTATACTATTATATTATAATCTGTATTATTATCAATATACTATGTGTAGAAAATGCATCTTTCTTTATATATACTTAGTTGTAAAATTACCAATGATGATAAACAACTGAAGATTTACTATCCTCTAAAAAGAAGAAGCTTGATATTAGATTGTATCCATAAACTTTGGTTGTATACCTTTTACCATGTTAACTTTAAATATAATTCTCAAAGTAATAGATACAACAAATTCAGATGGGATTATAAGTTTCTATAGAGACAAGGAGCTATTGGTTGTTAAAGTTTGTGACACTCTTGAAATTATAACCAAGTGCTTCCCTGTCTCTCTATCCACTCCTTGAGAAACGTCAGCACTATGTCAGTTACAGATCACAATTGTATTGTATAAATGATTGTGTTTTTATTTAAATACTCACACCTACACACTCACAACAGGCTAGAGAGAAAAAGGTGGTGTACCTCAAAATTGACTTTCTAGATATTAAATTGAATTTTGAATTCAATTGAATTAAATGTTGATTTTTGATTGCCAAAAATGGTATATCACTCTAGTGGGGAACTCATTATCTTGCCTTTAATTTATTCAGAAGATCAGTGATAAAATAGTTTGGATATCTCAAGTTGTAAATGTACTGCACATTGTCCTCTGTGCCAGGAGAAGCACAAGAAACACGTTAAGCAGGTTCTTCTTGCCTAAAGGCAGGTTCCCTTATATAGAGATGGAGAAACCTGTCTTTTGTTTCTTGAGAGTGAAGCTTTGGGAAGGATACACCTGCAGTCAACTGGAGAAAGAACAAGGAAGGCATTGCCAGACAGGTAGATACAGACATTAAATTGTGGCTGGAATTAAATCTACATTGCCCTCTCTTTTCACACAGTCAAAGGAATAGAAGTGTCCAATTCATTCTCTTTAGATGATTGTGCCTTATGTTTCCTTACCACAGCTGATTCATCTCTTTGAAACTTTTATTTGATCAACTAAGAGAACTGTTACTATGCTTAGTTTTCTTTTTAAAATAAGTGGTTCTAGGACATGGTTCCTTTCCTCTGACAGTGCTATCAAATCTTCTTAAATATTTCTTTTTACTTTGGTCCAAAAAAGAGGTAAGTCCAAGAATGGAAAGAAAATTTTTACATGAGACTCAGAATTTTTCTAGATGTTTAAGAGTTTTACCAGAAAATAAAATATTAGAAAAGAGGACAAAAACTGTTTATTCATTGAACTACATTTTCTGTCCTTTTTGTTTATTTTTGTACCTTGTAGCCCAGGCTGCCCTTGAACTTGTTATGTTGCCCAGCCAGGCCTCTGGTTTGTGATGTATCTGTCACAAGCTCAAATATAGCTAGAATTATGGATGCAAATGACCACACCACACCCAGGAAACAAAATGATGTTCATTAGGTGTCATTCATAAAGTTTGACAGGTTGAATAGTGCTATGACATCAGCTATAACAAACAAACAGTAGTAGGTACATTACCTACAAAAAACAGTCAAGCTACTCCACAACATATTTCATGAAAGTAAATTATAATACCCTGAAATGTAGTAATATCAACAAGGTACATACATACACACATGCATACATACATACATACATACATACATACATACATACACATATTATAACATTCCACTTGTAGTTTTATTGTGAAATAGAAAATCCAAATTTTATGTGATATTTAGAATCACATGCAATTTTCAAAACATTAAATCAACTGTGGTAATGAAACACCGAGAGGGATCATCTAAAAAGAATGAATTGGAAACTTTAATTCCATTGGCAGTGTGAAAAATTATATTGGAAATCAAAAGTCCAGATGAAGAGTAAGTTACTGACATTCTTGTATAACTTGCCTCTTACCCTCAGGAAGACATTCCATGGAGTAACAATTCCATGGTCACATTGAACCTAGGGAGCTATTCCTCTGTCTGAGAGAATGCTAAAACAAATGAACAGATAAAGCTTTAGGACACAGACATCTATTGATGATTCCAACTCCATTGGTGCTTGTGTGAATATGGACAATGTACCCAAACACATGAATGCGGTTTCCCTAGATGCAAAGCCAATTATACCGAGTTCTACCCCTGAAGACACGCATTCCGATGAGGTCCTGAATTTACATGGAATCCTCTGAGGCACAAACATTTGTGAGGTTTTCTTCTTCTAATCTCTGTATTTGTATATGTAGACATTTGATTAGGAATTCCTAATATGTTTTAATAATCTAAAAACTATTGCTACTAAGAATATCATGCAGGTTAAATCTATCTTTGCAGAAAATTATTTTAATGTTTTTTCTAATGAATTGTAATCAATCTAGATGTGAGTAAAACACACACTGCCGTGTTTTGTATTAAACTATCTTAGATCCTGTCTAAGGCAGCTAAAGACAGTGAGGTAAAGGAACAAACTAAGAGGAAATCCCACTTTCTGCTTTCTTGAAGTCAAGGAGTACAGCTGTCATGATTCAGTTTTCCCAGGAAAATTAATTCATCCTTTCCTCTCTCCCATACATAAAATGAATAACTAAAATGCACTCATACTTGGCAACTCTATAAATTTTTCCATTCTTATGAATGTAAAGGAGCATTAAGTATTATGTTTGTAAGATTTTTATTTTAATAACACAGAGGTTGAATATATAATTCAGTAGTCCTGAAGTCTTCATACTTATTTCCACAGATTTGTATTCTAGTAGGATGAGGGGAAGAAACAGGATTTTGAGGCACCTGGATTTCCTCTATTTGGTAATCTTTAAGGAGAGCTTTTATTTTTCCTCAAGTAAAACAATTTCTTGAAGATATATTTCAGAAGTGGTAGGGTATTTCTCTGCGGAGCATTCTTATACAGACACATTTTACAGGTTTGTTTCTGTCCTATTGTCCTGTGACTCGCTGCTGAAAGACTCAGCTGATTTCATTTAGATTGCCTATCTACTGGCTGCAGTAGCTCCAGGTACAAAAAGGACTAGGTCCTTTTGTTACTCAGAAGGTACCCTGGGAATGCAACCAAACCCAACAGAGATTAAGAATGCAGAAAGGAGTAAAGAGAATCAAAGATAACAAATTTAAATTTTAAAGAGGCTAAACCCTTTGTAAGAGTAAGGAAAGGGGTGATTTCAGGGTCAGTCTCCATTATAAAGCTGTTCACCAGTATCCAAAATTTACTTTAAGTTTGCTTATAGGTGAGTCAACTTGTCCGAGAATCTGTTTGCTGCTGGCCTGGGGGGGGGGGGGAGCCTCTGCAGGGTGAGGCATTACTCAGTTTTCTCCAAGGTGCTTTCCCCTGTATTTCATCCTCTTTTCTTTTCTCCTATTTCTTCCTAGTATGTTTTATAGGATTTTTCCCACAGATTTATAGACTACAATTGATTTTGGCTTCAAAACCCCAAAGTCATCAATAACATCTAAAATATAAATTTGTAGGTAAATACAACCTCCTTTCCCCTCCAAAAATCCAAAATCAAAGCAGATAAACTCTGAATAAATCAATATGAAATCTGTATATTTTTAATATGATGTGAGTTTTTGTTTCTCCCTGTCCCTTCTGTTCTAATGAGTGTAGAACTGGTGAGCCACTAAATAATACCACAGAAAGCACACAAATACCAGGTCTGGGCAAGAACCACCTTGTAAATTGAAACTGTAAGCTGTTCCCCAAAACTGGTTTGAGCTGTCAAAAGGATAATTATGTGTTAGTTCCACGGGAATTGAAGAGGGACCTGCATTCATTATTTTTTTCTATTTTAAGTATAAAAATTTTGTGAATGATAATCACCATCTTGTTACATCAACTAAAAATCAAATTGCTATTTGGATTGCATTTAATCCAAGAGTATAAGAGGAGGGAGGGGAGGACTATACTCTTCCAATTTTGAGCTCCAAAGCAGAATCTTTTAACACGTGGAATATTTCCAACAAATTCAGTCGCATGAAGTTTCTTCTGTCCCTCTGTAGCCTGTTTTCCTTGGCATTCAGCACTAGAAATTAAGACCTGGTTTCCTTGGCAACGATAACTGTGCACACATCCTCCCAAGCTCTCCCTCATTCAGATTGTTAGCTATACAAATAAAGTTTCACAAAGAGATTGCTTCAGAATAAAAGAATAAAAGAAAGACTGTTCCCATCTATTGTGACAGGCCTTAAGGTATTATTCACAGTACCTCCAATTGGACAATGTGTTTTTTGTGATGAACTGAATTACCTTAGATTGGTTTTCCACATCTCTTTGTGCTTGGGATAGCAGAATAAGCTTTTATACTCTATTTAATTCCCTCCTCAGTTCCATTAGCATCAATCCTATTTCTTGTTAGTTTGTTTTAAGGGAAATGCACTTGTTAAGTTGCCATATTACCTTTTAGGGTACCATTTCTGACTGGAATTTTAAATATATCTGAACACTTTCAAGAGTAAATTGCAGTTTTTGTGTGTTCCACTTTTCCCCCATGATGTGTACCTAAGGAAAAATTATGGTATAACATAAATTAATTAATTGTGGTTGAATTATTTTGAATTGGAAGAGAGAGATGAAGTGAGTGAGCTTGTTTATTAGATTGATTTACTCAACACCCATATTTTTGTGTGTGAAGGTAACTGAGATGGTTCATTTTCCACTTAATAGATACTCTTCATGTTTTAATTTTAACTCTACTGTAACCGATTTACTATATCCTCTACAGTATGGTTCAAATACCACATTCATATACCATGACTTCTTCAGAAATAATATATCTTTCCTCACTATAGAACCTCAAAACTTTTGTATGTCTCTATTCTGAAATTGCCATTGTCTATGTTTAATGAAGGGAGAATATATTTTGCAGCAATTAACTGGATGAACTTTGTGTTAAGTGGCCATACTATAATAATCACTCATCCTCCCCTTTCCTAACACATTTTTAAGCTCCCTTGGGGAAGGGGTAGACATATTTGCTGAATTAATAGATGATCAAAAGAACAATTATTCTGAGCTAGCAAAATCCATTCTGCTTATTTTCTTCCTAAAATATGAAACAGCTGGTCAGAGTTAAAAGTTCCCTAGAGCAATTATTTTCTGTGTAATTCCTTTAAAGTCATATAAGAACTGATGATGTCAGTCTATTTATTTCCACTCTTTGGAAATAAAGGCCCAATATAGGTGGCTCATTAGGAAAGAAATTGCTCTACAGGACTGAGGACATGAATTCAGTTCTCAAAATCCTGAAAAGGTAGCGAGAATTGATTCTACAGAATTGTCCTCTGACCTCCATAGAGGCACCATGGAGCGTAAATTTCCAACACGTACTTACCAAACACGTGGTGGTGGGTGGTGGTGGTGGTGGTGGTGGTGGTGGTAGTTTTTATGATGGAGAGCAGAGTTAACCCTTTCTTAGACTCTTTGAGGCTGATACCCATATATTAACTTCTATACTTTGCCATGCCTTTCTGAGACTACAAACCTCATGTATAAACTAGGGAAGAATATTGATGATGGGGAACTTATAATATGATAATAACTTGATAATATGTAAATAACAAAGTGCTCAAATTGGAAGCTAATGGGAAATAGCAAAGGCTTATTAGTTTTCATCCTTTGAGGCCCTTGCTGCCAGGAACAAACACTCTCAGTTAGTATTCTGTATTATTATTCTCTTGTCTATACATAACCAGCTTAGCAGGAAAAATAGAACAAGCCTGAGTCTCAGACTGTTATTCTTTCACACAAGAGTCTAGTTCTTCTATTTTCTTCCTTCTCATTGCTGAATTTGATATCAATGTTAGAAGTGATCTAAGTGAGATGAAGGTGCCAGGGAGTGAGCATAAAAGATCAATAGTCAATGTGAAAAGAAAGAAATTTTGACCTGCGCTTCACTCTGTACATGGAATTGTACAAAAAGATTAAATTGCAGGATCAAGTATGGCATGCTGTTTAATAGTTGTAGCACTACTCCCTGCCTCAAGAATCTTCAGAAGTAATTTTCTCTCTAAGAGAGAGGCAGATCACACTGCCTTCTCTTTAGGCTTTGTATAAGTGAAATAAGATAATTATGACTTTTAAAGAAACCTCATAGTCTGTCTTCCCTTTCAAAGATGGAGCTTGGGCTTGAGTCACTAAGTACTGGGAGGGAGCATTCAGAAGCAAGTCCAGAGGGAAGGCTAATCTGGGGGAATCTCTCAAGCCTGTCTATACCTATATGAGCAAAGTTCTGGCAGTGTCACTGGCTTTTTGTTTCCATCTGAGCATCAGCGAACTCACAAGTCTCTTACTCTCATATTTGTGTTCACTTCAAAACAACTCCTACAGACTATAGTTTAGACCCTGCCACTTTTAGTCATGAAACATGAAGTGAAAACCTGAGCCGACCTGAAGACATGAATTCAATCCTCAGAACCCCTGAAAAGGAAGAGAGAATTGATTCTACAGAATTGCCCTCTGAACTCCATAGAGCCACCATGGAGTATGAATTTCCAACATATACACACCATACAATAGTGGTGGTAGTGTGGTTGTGGTGGTTTCTATGATGGAAAGTAGATTTAACCCTTTCTTAGTCTCTTTTTAAGGCAGATACCTATATATTTGGCCTTTTTGTCAGAACAGATAAATGTAGGAGAGATTGCAGTATCTTTAATGATTCACCATTTACCCACAAAAGTAGACAAGTATACAGAGTGTTTGATGTATCAAGAAGAAAAGTTCATAGCATCCTTAGATACGAAGCATGAATAAGGGCCAGGACACTGTATGACAGTACATAGCAATTGAAACTGTATGGTGAATTAGCACTGGCCTCTTTGCATGGCTTAGAAGAGGATTGCCATAGTACACTTTCCTCATAAACTCCAAATAAAATAAAAAAAAAAAGACATTCTTTTCTACAGATACTGCGTGACAGAAAATTGTATTAGATGTAAAACAATCGAATTACCAAAACAAATACATGAGGTGTGGTGGATACCCCAAAACGTGAAACGTAAAAGCAGACATAGATTAAGGGTGAACAAACCTTAGCGAATCCCATATCAGTAGTAAAAACTTAAGACACAAAATAGTTGCACTTAAGGAGATGAATAACATGGATATTTTTAAAGGTCATTTTGTGGTTTTTATATCCACATGGGCTGTCCATTAGGGCGAGAGCAACCTACCAGCAATAATAGCTTCTGTGAAAGCAGTGGGGCCTTGAGAGACCATCCCCAATCTGTGCTGGGATGTTGACTAGCTATGCGTGCATCCCACAGGAAGCACCAATGCAGTACTTTGTTCCACAGCCATGTGACGAAGGTATCACATGCTTCCCTTCATACCCTCTGGGTTTTAAATATTTCCTTGGTGTTATCTGGACCTGCAGTGGAATGAAGTTGATATACTTTATCCATCTACAGCTGAGCACTCACAGTAACCTTGTGCCTACCTTTTGGTCATTTATGAAGCTGTAATACCACTACAGCCAAAAGGAAAAAAAATGCTTACCTGACCAAAGGTTAGAAATGCACAACTGTATAAACAGATAACTTTAGAAACAATTTGAAAAATGTCTATTTAGTGAAACACTACTAATAGTTTCCCTTCTAGAATCTATGATCTCCACAGTTATAGGTTTTGACCAGGTTTATAATACCAGGCATTAAGTTCTTCTGTGAAGCAAGCCTCAAATCCAATCAGAAAGCAGCTAATTACCAGGATAACCATCAGGCTGTCATTGTACCAATGAGCATATCATTCACTTCTTTCTGTCTTATTTCATTATTATAATGTTTCTTCTCAAAAGAGGGTAACCCTCTGCTGAGCATTTCTTTGCTTGTTGTGATACATTCAGTGCCTAGAACAGTTCCTAGAACAAACAGGACACCAAGGGAGATGTGCTCAATGAGGAGAACAGCAATTTTCTTCTCATATATTTTGAGAGCTTCCCTGGAGAGCACATTTTCAAAGCACTTCCGAATAGTGAGACTTCTCATCAAGACCAGAAAAACTACCCCCTGGTGTTTTGGAACAGTTCCGGAGAGAAACAAAAGCAGAGGAGTATTTTTTGTCCTCAGCTGTTCATGCATATTCTTACTTTCTCTCTAGATATCTATTACTGTATACCCAGAGAATAAAGTATTTCAGTCTGACTCCTAACACTAATTGCAATCAGGTTGCAGTGATGACTGATTCTGGGCCCCTGTGCTCTTGGAGGATGTGCATGTGGCGGGCTGATCAATGCCTAAATGGAGAAGTTTTCAATTGCTAGTGAGCTCAGCAGTTAACAATCTCTTATTCATATGTGCATCTGTATGCATGTGTATGTCTGGGTGTAGGTATACCTCATATTTGTCATAATCTACATCTTCAATAATTTCCATATGCAAGAGAGTTAAAGTAGTAATTTCCTCCTTTTGTTAGTCATTTTTTTCATCACTGTCATAAAATAACCAAGCAAGTAAACATAAGAAAATGTCTTTTGCTGTGTTCTTCCCTAGAAAAGAACACCTCTCCTTCGTCCAGCTTTCCTTGGTTTCCTATAGCTCTTTATGCAAGGTTGAAGCGCCAGGGGCTTCTGCCAGTTTGTCATAGCCATTGGTTTCATCTTTCTTCAGCTCACATATTGGAGGAATCATACAGGTGACACTATATGGGTGTAGCTTCTAATGTTACTGGGAGACATAATATCAATGGAAACTCCATGATCCTCGATCTTTTAACATGTTTACCCTCTATTCTTCAATGTTTCCTGAACCTTATGTACAGGAGTGTTTGTCAGGGTTATCCATTGGTAATGGACTCCAAAAATCTATATCATTTATTGGTTGTGGTTTGATGTAGTAGTAAATGGTCATGCCTATAAATACACATATAAGCAACATTGTACAGACTGAGTGGGAATATATATGTATATGCATGTACATATATGCATACAGTAACAGTAATGAAAAAGAGACTGTGAGTTTGAATAAAGGTAGAAATGAATTTATTAGAAGGTTTGGAGGGAGGAAAGAGAAAGAAAATGCTGTATTTATGTTATAATCTCAAAAATAGTAATAAAAATATTGATTTTGGCACATAATTTGAAAGGTTTCTATCCAAGGTCACTTGGTCCTATTGCTGTGGCCCTCTGGCAAGGCAGAATATGATTATGGAAGGGGCATGCCAGAATAAGATTGTGTTTTGATCCCATGCCAGTTAGAAAGGTGAGGAGAGGAAGAGAGGGGAAAGATGAAAGGTAGAGAGTAGCAGAGTAAGAAGAGAGGGTGACCAGAAAGGAAAGAAGAGTCTCCTCCAGGATCTTGCTTAGGGTCCTGTCCTGACTTCCCTTAATCACAGACCTTGATATGGAAGTGTAAGATGAAATAAACCCTTTCCTTCTCAAAAAAAAAAAAAAAAAAAAAAAAAGAAGAAGAAGAAGAGGAAGAAGAGTCTCAGGACAAACTATGCTTCAAAGGTATCCTTCCAGTGATGCCTTCCCTAAACGATCCTTCAGCTATAAACACACTACTAGGTTAATTCACTGATAAAGTTCAACACCATGTTGTCCAATCTCCTCTCAATAGTGCCATCAACTGGGAAGCAGATTTTCAATACATAGATATTTCAGGTGACCCTTCAGAGCCAAATCATGACACCAAGTAGTAATAGCTTTCTCATTTTAATTCTGTTTGCATATATCAATCAGGTTTTTCATAGTATAACAAGCAAGTCCATAGCGTAGATCAAACCAGCCATTGTTTATTAGTCAACAATCTTCATTTGCCTCTCTTAATGGTTCTTCTGCTGAGCCTCACTGAGCTCACCCATATATCTGAAATCAGAGTTTGGCAACTCTGCCCTTTGATCTGACTGACTGTTACAATAGGATCAATGCGAGCAGCATTGTGGCATCACCCAAAAAGCAATCTGGGCTTGTTCACAAGGCAGCACAGAGTCTGCAGAGTATAAATAGAAATGGAGCTATAAAGGAAAGAAGGCTGCCCAGATCAGGAACTCACATAGACTAATATACATTCCATTGTCTAAAAGAAACCACAGCCAAGCCAACTAAAGAAATAGAAAAATAGATTCACACACACACACACCACACACACACCCACATCCTATTCTTACACAACTCCCTCCCTTTTTAAAATAAAGAGAGACTTGACATGCATCCAAGGCTAGCCTGGAATTACCAACCCTCCAGTCCTTGATTCTTCCTCCCAGGAGTTCAGAGATTACAGGTGGTGCTACCAATAAGGTTATACAAAGGTTATACAAAGAATTGTGGCCATTTTTCCATAACCCACTATAGTACATGTAAATAAAAAACATTTTTCTTTACTAATTTTTAAAAATGTTTTTTCAATATTACACTGAAATTTTAAGAATAGCTATATGGGTCATAAATGCTTCAAAATCCCTCAGGATAACAAAAAATATACTAATAACATTTCTTGATATCAGGACTAATATAAATTTGAAAAATGATAATTACCTATATTTTAGGTACTTAGCATTAGGTAGCATATTTTAATTCAGGGAAACTGAAGAAAGTTGCAAAGCTGAACATGATGAATAGACTGTGGATCCACCAGAATCTGCAGACCAGCTTGTATGCTGAATCTAGTTCTAGAACAACACTCTGAAATATGCCATTCTACAACAATTTCCTGCCCCAAACCCACCTCTGTGGTTAAGTGTTAACTAATTTCCCCAGTTTATAGAAAAATGTCTGGTATTATCCTTTGTTCTGTTTTCAGAGTAGCCATATTTGGGTTCAGTAACTGTGGACAAATGCTTGAAAATGATCTTCTTAACATTTTTTCGTTGGTTTTATTAGTGATAAGAGGGATCAAGTTGCATGCCTTTGTCAAGTAAGAATGCCCACTTTACAACTGGAGTCAAGGGCTGTAAATGTCTATCAGCTCTGAATTGAACTTATTTTATGGTCTTCAATTACAGAGAGAGGAGAGAGAGAGAGAGAAGAGGAAAAGGAAGAGATAGAATCAACATTCTTGTTGCCTTCCCAGATGCAGTCTCTCACAGTAATCCTAGTTATGAAACTAATTAAACATATACAGCATATTTAAAATAAAACTGTTGATCTGCTTGCCCTCTCTTCCTGTCTGTAACATCTTGCAATGGTTCTTTTGCTTCAGGCAAGTTTCAACTGTAGGAAATAAAGACTTTGTAATCAAATTCTTTTACTTCATTCCTGGTGACAAGGCGTTCCCTTCCCTGTCTTGTGTGTGTTGTGGTTTTTTTCCAATCAAAATTAATATTTAATATTATAAAAAATATTATTATATTTTTGCAACAACCATCTAAGCTAACGTCTCCTTCATGGGTGTTTTGATCTATCATTCAAGCATATATACTTTTAAAAATTGAAAGCTATATTTTCCCTAAACTCAAACAAAAAATATTTTATAGAAAAACAAATGCATCTCTTCCCATGCTTTTTCTAAGCTGATTTTAATTGACTGGTCCAGTCCAGGGACAGAGCTGTTGCCAGCACGTCCTCCGTGGCAACCCACGGAAGCTTTCAAAACCCTCAGTGGGAGGAATTAAGGTGAACTGGAGGAAAAGCTCATAGAAAATTGGAAAGCAGAAGTTCCTTTTTGTCCTACAAGTCCACAGTGGCATACTCACCAGAGTTTGTATTCCTGATGCATACGCCCAAATGTCAAAATAAATTATTCCAGGGAAAACAAGTTGGTTATCAAGGTTGACTGTGTTTGACTTCCTGACTTTTCACAAACTTTCCCTTCGAAAGCTAAATTTATTATGAGTTCAATTCTGATGGTAGGGTAATGTAACCTGCATTTGGCTTCTAGCAGTGAGTGCTGATAAGGTACCTTACTGAGACATTCATCCTATCCTGGAAAAAACTAAAGACAAACAGCTTCTGGAAGAGTTTAGCTTTTTTAGATACCAATATTCCCTTGTCAGTGGGCATTCTTGTAACCACTACCCAGGAGATTTAATTGAAAAGCTTAAAACACATAGAATCAGTGGGGGAAATCCCCAGGAATTTAAGAATGATGAAAAAGTTTAATCTTTGTCAATGAAAAGTTGTTCTAATTTACTTTTCACACTGTGAGGTATTAGGCTGTGCAGCATTTACAGTAGAAAGCAATTAGAAGCCATTTTCCCCCTTTAGCAACAGCCTTGGTGTGACCTCTTTAAAATCATGTATACAGTTTATTTTGAAGTACGCATCTTACTTTAATTTTGTAGATTAATATTTGCTAGAAATATATAGCTTTTAGCAAATTCAAGTAATTAATCAAAAGCCAAAAAACATAGCTCCACATTTTGTTCCAGAATGAGCATTCAATCAATAGTACAGCCAAGGTTTAACTGTAGAGAGAAATTGCCTAGAGGGGCAAAGATGGCAATATGGGTGTTGAATGGGTCCTGAGCATCAGGACATGCCTGGCACCAGTTTCATTATATTGTCTTCCCTCCTTGTTTCATAGCCTTAGGTCTGCAATGATTCTCATAACTTCATTTTATTCCTTCTTTAAAGAAATTCTTGTGAAAGTATTATGGGCCTACAGTTGAAAAACATAAACTGTGATTGAGGAAGCCATTCACAGGGAGTCATTTACCTCTTGGCCTCTTTTCATGCCTACCCCCAACTGTACATCCTACTAATCCTTACATTGACTGATGCAATGCTTTCTCAAAT
Organism: Mastomys natalensis; assembly: GCA_021653895.1. NCBI lineage: Eukaryota > Metazoa > Chordata > Mammalia > Rodentia > Muridae > Mastomys > Mastomys natalensis. The sequence continues at coordinate 334,415 of JAJTUV010001863.1, read as the reverse complement.
ACACTATGGAAATGTAATGTTCATAACTTTAAGTTAAAAGAAACAAAGTGCTAAGGTAAGCTTAATCCCAATACGGACCTGAATCCTAAGATTTGCTGCTAAGGTCCAACTTTTGTTTTTTTCTAGTTAGAATGTTATACATTGAACTCAGAGTCCAAGAGACCTGGGGTTTGTGTACATTTCTAAAGGCATGAAATAGGTTTAAAGACAATCAACAAGTTTTAATTTGAAAATTTATGTATTCCCCTCTTCTGTTCATAATGCAGTCATATTCACTGTTCCCTCCTGTGATATTTTGAAATATAAAATGTTCCCCATGGGCTAATGAGTTTGCATTCTTGGTCCCGAGCTTGTGGCACTATTTGGGGTTTGTGGGACCTTCAGGAGGTGGAGGCTTGCTAGAGGAAGGCTTTGAGGGTTCACAGCCTGGTCTCATTCCATGTTATTCTCCATGTTGATGATGCAAGCTGCTCTCATGCTGAGGACACCAATCCTTCCTTGGCATTCCTTTCTGGAGTAGTAAGTCAAAATAGACCCATTTCCCCTTAACTTGCTTATTTCAGATATTTTTTATCATGATAGAAAATTAAGACACTGCCCATCACAATACTATCCCATTACCAAAGCACTTCTACATTACCAATAATCTACTGGCCCTAGACAAGATAGGTGGCAGCTTTGCTTGTCTTATTTCCTGTATCTCATATAATATCCCTACCTGTTTTTATACTCTACTCTTCACATCTGTAGTAGCTTGAATGAAATAGCCTTCCTAGGCTTAGATTTAAACACTGATCCCCAGTTGGTTGTGCTATTCAGAGAGGTCCAGGAGGTAAGACTTTGATGTAGGAAGTTGCTGGAGGTTGGCTTTGAGAGAGAAAAGCCTCCTGCCACTTCCACATCTTACTGTGCTTCATGCTTGAGTGTGAAGATGTGATCTCTCAGGTTTCTAACACTGTTGCCATGCCTGCCATTTGCTACTAAGCAATCTCAGCATTATGGACTCATCCCTTTGACATCTAGACCCAAATAAACTCATCTTTAGATAAGTCACCTTGATTAATGGTATTTTATCATAGCAACAAAAAATTACTAATCTTCAATAGATAATACCTGTCAACTGATATTCTAAAAATCCTATACGTTAATTATAATTCTTGAAGTTTTTGAGTTCAGTTCATGTGTCTTGCCAGTGGCCCATACCCATACATTGAAAAGGACAATGACCCACACTTCAAAGATGTAAAAACTTTACATGATAAAAGTTTAAGTGCTACAAAATTATCCACTAAAACAAAAAAGACTGTAGCAAGAAAATATGGAATATTATTGACTTTTAAATGGGTGTGTATCCTGAGGAAAAATTAATAGAAGCCTTAACAAGGCTTATTTGAAAGCGTGTCTTAAACTGTCTGGCTTACCCCATCCCTTTTCCATGGTCTCCTCCCATTTCTAAGCCCATTTTGATGACATTCATCAATACCGGGCTAAATGATTAGCACAGTCAAGGTAAGGGTTGTCCATATGCCTAATGCTAGTTATCTTGTGAGGACAGTGGGACATGTCAGTGAGGTGGGCCTTGTTTCTGGTTGGACAGTCTTCTTCAGTGGCTTATACTGAAGTTCCTACTCTGTCTTCTGGGAGAAATAAGATTTAATTATGGATTGGACTGGAAATTTTTAAGAGTTCAGAAATAATGTTAAACTTCTGATTGTAGAACCTAATTAGATTGTTATTAAAATCTTAAAATACCATATCATTGGTTTAGATGTGTCTCGTTAACTTCTAATTACTTCTGAAGAAATTACTTCCGAGGTGGATTTTCTGCAATTAGTCTGCACCTATGTGTAATCTCCTGTTTCTATAAAGAGACCACCAAGGATGTGCTATATTTCCACACGGCCTTACCTTAAGTGAGAGAATGACTTCACTTGCTCCCTTTTAAGAATGTCAAATTCCCCTTTAGGGCTTCATTGAGTACGAAGGAGGCATGGTACTGAAGTGTCTTTTTCAGAATGAGTTCATCACCAATGTTGCTAATGAAAGACATGAAAATGGAACACCAGTTCTAATGTTCAGCTTCTGAAATGTATGGAGGCACTCAAAAGAAAAACATTATTACTCCTCACTAGCATCTATGTTGAAACCTTGCATGGCTTATGAATCACATGGGGCCTTTGTAATGTCAGAGCATATTTTCCTAATGTTAGACACATAGAATGAAATGCTGATATTCTCTATCAAACACACCGTTGTGGGAGACACATCCTTTTAGTTACTATTCTATTGTCATGAGGAGAGACCATGATCAAGACAACTTCTAAAAGAAAAACATTTACTTAAAGGCTTGCTTACTGTTCCAGAGCGTAATTACATGATAATCATGGTGAGGAGCTTGGTGGCAGACTGGCATGGTGCTCTTGCAGTAGCCTAGAACTTACATCCTGATCCACAGGCACAGGCACACAGACAGACAGACAGACAGACAGATAGACGTAGGCAGACAGACAGGCAGGCAGACAAGCACAGGACACACATATACACACATGAACACACAGAGAGACAGAGGTGGGGGGGAGGGAGAGGGAGAGAGCCTGGTGAGGGCTTTTGAAACCTCAAAGCCTCCCTCCAATGACACACCTCCTCCAACAGGGCCTCATCTCCAAATCCTTTCTAAACAACTGGAAACTAAGCATACAAGTCTCTGGGATTATGGGGGCATTCTCATCCAAACCACCACATGCACCTACAGAGAAAGTTTATTGATTTGGGATTTGTTCACTTGGAGATGCTGCTTTGGGGATGATGGGAAAAACATAGAGATAGGCTTCTTTGTTCTTTTCCTAGAGCTTGATAAACTGTGAACCTTACACCGTGTACTCACTTGTTAGTAATTAATGCCAGGACTAATCTAGCCAGCATTTCAGTACATTTATTCTTCCTCCACTAAAAAGTTTCGTATCTAATAATCACTTCTTTTCTTAATTAAACCACATCCGTTATACAAATAAAAAATTCTTGTCCTTGGAAAATATTTTATGCTTGTTATTAGTTTTGAACCTTTTCGAAGAGCTCCTTGCTCAAATCATATTTATTGCATGATTACCACGTGCTGGAACCTCTGACAGTCAAATCCAAAATATAGTGAAAAAATCTGAATCTGTCAAAAATGTGGCAGTGGGCATGCAGAGTGAACTTCCTGAACCATGCGCACTCATGGCAAGCTCCTAAGATGTGTCTCTGGTTAGGTTTCTAGAACTCTGGATGGCTGGGTGTGGCTGCATTTACAAAGACATAGCTTTTGAGAAAGACGGTTTCAAGGCATTCTCTGATCATGGCTGGGAGACCAGGCTTCCTGGGAGTTAAGTCTGCCAACACTGATGTTCCTGGCTGAGGGTAAAAATGGTTCTCTAATGGCTAGGGATTATTTAGGCTAGCAGCATGCTGCCTTCTCAGATGAGAAGCAAAGGCTTTTAAAACTGCCATTTTCGGGAACAGAAAGCTTTCTTGAACTTGAAAAATGCCACAATGTGTCTGGCACTAATATTTAATTGGAAAATATTAAGAATTTTGGCAAAGGCAACAGTTAAGAGAAACTGATCTTGAATGAATGCTTGTCATGCATTAATTGCCACATTAAAATAAATATCAGTTCTAAATGACTTGAATTGCACAACCCTAAGATGTCAGCAGGCTGAAAGCAAGACACTCGGTTCTGTCATAGTCAGCCTCACCCAGGTGCCCGTCTTTGTCATTATCAGAACAAAGAATCCTTTGCTTCTTGTCAGAGATTGCCACTAATGCTTCTGATAATGACCATGGATGTTTTTCCACGGAAGTGTCTGTAGCTCTGTGACACGGAAATGAGTCCCTTCATTTTGGAGGAAAAATGCACTATATAAATTGCTTCTCACATTCCTATCTAAAAGGCAACAGAGACTCAGAACTAACCTAAGAACTCTTGAGGAAGCAGAGCCCGGGCTTCACTGCGCACTACCCTGGGGTAACTTGCACAGAGATAACGAGCAAGTTCTTGAGGTCCGGCTAGCAGAGCCTAAATCTTATTCTACTATGTGCTAACTCTGTGATCTCATGCAAGTTTCTTAATGCTGCTGTGCATCCTGTATACCTGACTGAATTGGTGGCAGCAGTATGTCATATGGCTGGGATAAGAACTGAAGCCATAATACGTAGAAAACACAGAGTCTGATATGTATTAAATGAGAAGCTCAGCATGCACAGCTATGCTTATAATTCTGCATTACAAAAAATATCAATAAAAATGTGTTACTCTTATCCACCCAGAAAAGGTTTGAGCTGCTTGGTTTAGGAGCATATTTTGATTATTTATGTTTGGCCTTAATCCCAGGATGAAAGCCCTAGTTCAGTGTTTCCCTAGTGGCATGTAAAATAGATGGGAGGAATTGGGCCAATGCAGCCTCAGACTGGATTTGTATGTCTATCCTAGAAACAGCTCTGTTGAACTTCAAATTTCATCCATTATGCCATTTATTTTCCCATTATTAGAGTTGCAAGGGGAGTTAGTCTCCTTTTTCTCTGATAGCAAGAAATTGCTACTACCCTCATTTTACATGAAAACTGATAGCTATCCAGATAAGATTAGTTGCAAATCTTTTTCTCAGACCTATTTAACAGAAGAACCAGGGTCTGAACTGCAGGATCTGGCCCCTTTGCTTGACTTGCTCATCATCCAAGGAGCATGCTCTGTAGATGAGTAGTATTGGTATCAAGACTTACCCTTGTTAACCATGAAGCAAATTGTGCCATGCTGAAGGCTAGTGTTTATGTCATAAGGTCAGAAACGGGAAACAGTGAGATGCTGTTTTCTATAGAATGAACTCACAGACTACAAAAAGAAAACAAAGCAACAACAACAAAAAACAGCTAAACAAACAAAACCTTTCAGCATACTTGGCTAAGCAGCTGACAAAGTGGAATGGGGAAGGGAGATGTCTATGGAACTGTATCATGAATATTGTTAGTGTACTGCTCTTTTGCCTGAAAGCTAAATACCATATATGGGGATATAGCTCTTAGCTTTTCTAAGAATATTAATATGCATTTTACTATTTAAAAAATTGTATGTTTTAGTTTAAAAAAATAATTTTTAATATTTGAAGATATGATATAATTACATCATTTCTTTCATTCTTTTTATTTCCAACAACTCCTTCCATGGATGCTCTTGATCTCTTTCCAATTCATAGCCTCTTTTTCTTTAATTGTTGTTACACACACACACACACACACACACACACTCCAAAATACACCAATACGGCCTCCTTGGTTTATATAATGTTACATGAATGTGTAAAAATAAAAGAAATAAAAGCTTTTTTGAGATGATTCTGACATCAACAAAGATGATGTCTAATAAGCAATATGAAACCACAAACTAGACTGTGACACTTTCTTTAAGATGGCAAATGGTCTAGGAGTGCTTCCTTCCCTGACTGTGCACCTCAGAATGTTCCAGTTCTCTTTTAATTAATTAAGCAGCAGATTGTACTCTTAATTCAAGAAGTTCTAGGAAGATATGCATAACACAGAAAGATGACAGCATAATCATTAGCAGTTAATTAAAAATGGATTCTAATCTTGATTTGATACACAATGTACAATTACTCTTTTCTATGAATTTCCAAACATGTGTGTCCTTTTAAATGTTCTTTATTATTCTTCACTTTAACTTGCTCCTGGGTCAGTTCCAGGTTTTGCAATTTTTCGTGGTTAACTTGTTAAGAAAAAATGATCACAAAGTATTAATAAATATGTCTGATGGCCTACTCAAGGTTAAAAATGGATTAGCCTTGTTCATGCAGCATAAAAATAAATAGCATGAGTGTGCAGAGTTGCAAGAGAGAGAGAGAGACAGAGACAGAGACAGAGAGAGAATGCTAACACTTGCAACGTTTAGCTATTTCTTTCTTGCTGGTCCTTATGTTAGTGGTACTTTAATTCATTTCACAATGTAGAATCCACCCTTGAACTGTAAAGTGAAGGGGTATTCTGGGAGGTATAATTCTGGAGATCCTACTGTTCTGAGATATGAAAAGATGAACAAGTGAACAACTATGACAATCAGACAAAATAATTTGTAGTAGCTAATGTGTTTAAGGAACAAAATTACTGTCTTCCTTGTTATCTGAAAACTCATGAAGAATTTTCAGCCAGGGAACAAAAGTAAGATGGTTCCTGATGTCACCAAGTGGCATGGCAGTAAGAGGACAGATCATTTCTTGAAAAAACCAACCATAGTCGTTAGTTGTCCAACGAAAGCTGAGGCCACAGCCAGGGACAGCAGATCTAACCAGGTTTTACTAGACAAATGTTTATACTGCCCATAGGATATCACCTATTCCAAAACATGTATCTTGCTTGGAAACTTTGGTTTTAGATGTGCTATTTAACCATGCATGAGGATTGCACAGAAAATAGTATGTTAGAAGAGAGGCCTTGTAATCTTGGACATGGTTTTAAATCAATGAGGAAGCAGTTGAAGAAGGAGAGTTACAATATCAAAGGCTATTGCCAAAACAAGTACCAGAGCTGTGATAGTACTAACGTATACTAGGTGCTAGACAGTGAAAAGCAATCCACAAGTCATAAAAATGATTCCAAGGGAACATTTGAACCCATAAAACCCAGGCATTATAATTCAACATGAGACACATAGAATGTTGACTCTGATTTTTCTGAGTGAAAGACAATAAAAAGACAGGACAATCCATAGAAAGGGAAAGCTAAGAGAAATACCCTAAGTGCAGGAAAAAAAGTGATTTAGGGGTAATGAAAGGTGGGCAAAAAGGGAAATAAAAATGACACAGAGCCCTGTATTTACCTGAGATATTTCTCACTGTAAAATTTTAAAAAATAAAATAATAAAGAAAACCTAAATAAATATGACTTTGAAAGCATAGTTTGGAATTTTCAAAATATATTTTTTAATCAATCCATTTGTCTACTGCATTTTCAAGATGTTATACCCATGATGTATCACAAAAATACACATTAGCCTCACTGTGGGAATGAAAATTTATTATGAGTTGGGTCCATGTTGAGATGGCCTTAGAGGCTTCATCCCTAAACAAGACAATCAATAACTAGATTCTTAAATCTGGCATCTTGAAATGACATTGAAGGTTTTTCTACAGTTGAACACAAACTGGTGAAGAGATCTGAATTGACAGGACTTATTATTCTATTACCAAATTTCAGTGAAATCACTGGACGTCAACTCTGGAAGGCGATCCCTAATGCTTCTCCTGTCTTAGGAAGGTTTGTCGAGGAGAAGAGGTGATTTTCCTGTTCTGTTCTTACTCCACCTTTGTACTTCAAATCCAAAGTAGTACAGGAGTGTCAAATCTACTTCTGGCAGCAAGGTAAACTTCAAAACTAAAATTATTAAACCAGAGGTTAAAAGTGTGAAAGTTAGTGCCAGGAATAAAGATTAGATCTAATTAAGAAGGTCTCTGTGATCAAAAAGCCCATTGTGTAATTGGAATGCAGGAGCTTAATTGGTACTTGACTCCTGTCAGATTCCATCTGACACACGTCGTAAGGTCAGCTCCTGAATATTTTCACTGTCGAGGGATTCTTTATCATTGTGTATATTTGTATTAGCTATTTTTGTATGACACAAACTGTTCAGTTTAAAAAACATATATTGCCATCCAAGAGAATCTTGTTTGGGCTACATAGTCATTTTTTTATCCAAAGCTCCATTTATTCGTATGAGTCCTCTAAAATACAGGGATCACATTACCTGTTACAAAGAAGAAAACCCAGATGATCAGCCTCATTAGCTAACACACTCAAGGTCACACAGCTGTTATGTGGCAGAGCTCATAGTTGCTGACTCTGCAGTTCTTCTATAGCCAGGACTCCACAGAACCTTGTGTAGGCCTTTGTATCTGAAGGGTTGCTATCACTCATTTTAACATTTTAACACTCTTTTTTTCTTCTTTCATTTTTTTCCTCTATCTTTTTAAGTTTAAATTTTACATTTGTGCATAAGAAAACATAAATTCTTGCATACCAAAATGGAAGCCAGAGCCACTTTTTAATTCATTTTGAGAATCTTGTCATTAGAGGTGATGGCTTCCCCATGATGGATGTGATAGTTAAGGATGAAGGAAACATGAGTGTAGAAGGAACTGTAGCAATCTTAGAGCTGAGTTCACCTCTCCTTCCCTCTGAGGACATTTGGTTTTGTTGGGGAGTATTTTTCATTGTCATAAACTGTTAGATCTGGTGGACCAAAGCCAGAAATTGCTGTTAAATATCCCACAATGCAAAGTTCCTGAAATAAAGATCCATGAAACCCCTAATGTCTGCAGTGCTAAAGTTGAGAAGACCTATGGCTGCACTTAGTGACTCCCTGCCAAGGAAAAGCTAAACCTGGATAATATGGTACATTTTGTGTTGCCTGTTGTTGCCATCCATCCTGTTCCCTTCCCATAAGAGAAATCCAAAGGTCTTATTGTCTCTTCTCATTCTCATCTCACTCAAGCTGGATATACATACTCTGAGTAATTTTTCCTGATTAATGCCACGTTTATTACAATTTACTATCTGAACTAAATTTTCATCACTAATTTATATAATGCGTAATTCACAAAGTACTGTCTCCTATATGCCATGATCTGCATCCAACTTGATAGACTACACACAGGACCTCACTAATGCATTTACTCTGAGAGGAAAAGATCAATAATGAAATAAGAAAGATAATTGATGCTTTCTTTTAAATTAGTCACAGAGAAGGCTCTGCTAGAAACTGGGACAGGATTAAGTCCTATAGAGAAGGAAATGTTGAACCAAAGTAGAAATGACAAGAAAAAAATTAATTACAGAAAAATAGAGACACAGCAGTTTCTTTCAAAGCACATATACTAAAAGTGGATGTTATGAAGATTAGTACGGCCACTGCACAAGAAACATAAGTAAATTCATGGAGCATTATATTAAAAGACATAGAACAAAAACATAAGAATGCAAGCCAGTGAGATGGCTTAGTGAAGGCAACCTGACATACAATTCTGGGATAACTATTCATTATACATGGCAAAGCTTCCTTCTATAAATGAATGAATAGTTGGTTGGTTTATTTTTTTTTTTTTAATTTTTTTTTTTTAGAGACATCACAGTCTTTTCGTATAAGGACTGGGGTCTGAACTCATCTGTAACCAGGCTGGCCTCGAACTCAGAAATCCGCCTGCCTCTGCCTCCCAAGTGCTGGATTAAAGGCGTGCACCACCACTGCCCAGCTATAGATGAATGAATGAATGAATGAATGAATGAATGAATGAAGTGAAAATGCTAGGAGTTTAAGTCATAGGACCAGAAATATCCAAATCTCTGGAGCAGGAATGAACTTGATTGTTGAAAAAACAGGAGGAAAGGCACTGTCGTTTGATATTATTGAATAACTGAAAGACAGAGAAGCTGGTGGGAAAACTATACCAGATCACATCAGTTAAGAGCTCATGGGTCAGCGTAGAAGATTAGATTCTCTTTCATTACAACAAGCATTGATTAGAAAGCTTAAAATAAGGAGATGAGAAAAGCTCATGCACACTTTGCAAGCTGCCTTTGGCTTTGGAAAATGTCCTTCAGGAGGCACCACTGAAATCAGGGAGCCAAACAGAAAGCTTTTGAACTCATCAGAGATTTTCATGCCTTGGGCCATGATTCATCAGTGCAGATAACAACTGTCCTGCTACTAGGAGTTGATCTGGAAGTGAAGCTGGGAGTCTAGGTGATGGACAGGATATAAATGGAGCATAAGTATCAAATATGATACCTAGATGTTTCCCTTCAAAACTGAGTTGAGGAAAATTGTTTTTAATGTTAAAGGGCAGGTAGATAGCTAAGCAAGTTGGAATAAAATATATCTGTGCTCAAAAGTAAATGCTGTGCTATGTTTGACATGATGCCCAACTGAATATATAAAGAACGCAGGATATATAATCCTGACATAACACAGAAGTCAGGGATAGACATCTAAATTCCAAGTTATCATCATGAAAATGCATTTAAACCTTATTGAATAACTTGAATGATTAACTACACCCCCTGGAGAGTTATTTATAGAGAAGAGGAAACTTACAAGGAAACCCTTAGAAATTCAGCCTTCATTAGTTAACATCGATCATGGTTGAAAATAAAGTAGTATTGTCAATAGAAGCAGACATCACAAGATCTTTTAGAGTAATTGAAAAGAGACTGTGGGATACTTGATATATCCTACAGTGCCTTTAGACAGGGCAATGTGAACTGGTCAAAAGTTTTTCCTGGCATCCTTTGGGTATGGGTAAGATATTATTGCTTTTTATTATTCCTTCCTTATAGTTGATGCTTTGTTCTCTAAAGTCATGTTATTTTTATCTGCTAAACTGTGAAATTATGTTTAATAAGATGTGCTTATATTCAAGTGTTACTTTCTAATTAACTCCATTAAGTTTCATATTTCCAGGCATCTGAGATTGTCTTATGAGGCATAATAATATACTTTAGTTTCTGGTCACCTGCAAATTCATCTAATCCTTAATAAAAGAAAAAATTACCAATCAGAAGAGGAGCATGGATCTGAAGGGCTCCACTTCACCATGATTCTTCCTCTTCTTAGATATCATACTTCTTTTGGGGTACCACAGTGATACAGCCACCAAAGTATAAAAGAATTAAACCTATAGTGTCATTGTTATTTCCTTTTAAAAATCCATTGAATTGAAATATGTTCTGACTCTGTAATTACACTAGTAGAAGGAACTGGATATTTGTTCCAAAAATAGGGAGGTTAGTTGACTTGACCTAAGTTAACATCTAGTTAAGACACACGGAAACTCACAGAATCACTGTTCATTTTCCTAGTTGCTGACCTAGTTTTCCAAATAATATTCTCTTTTAAAAATACTCTTCAAAATGTGTAGTTTTGTTAGGTTTTTTTAAAAAAGAGATCCTCATGTGAGTGTGTGTGTGTGTGTTGTGTGTGTGTGTGTGTGTGTGTATGTGTACCACATGAGGCAGGTGATGAGGACGCAAGATGGACCATCAGATCTCCTAGAACTGGAGCTCCCATGTAGGTTCTGAGAGCTGAACCTGGGTCCTCTAAAACAGCAGCAAATACCTTAGAGCCTGTAGCTATTTCTCTATACCCTGACTCTATTTTGATTGTTTCTTTTCGTTCAATGAAGACACTGGCCTAGTTCATTTTTCAGTGCTTTGTATGGCCTCCCCATTCCTCAACCACTGCTGACAATAGGACTGTGATCCTCTAAGATCCTCTGCTTGCATTTCTATCTTGGGGGAAGGGATCCATCATTTACTGAATAATTACATCTACCGGGCTTCAGAAGCCTCTCACTGGAGTATGTCTTTCTCTTGGCAACTCATTCTTCTCATTAACACAGATGAAGTACTTACATAAAGAATATAGGAAATGTGTTTTTGTCAGCAAATTTCAGCATATTCTTAAGCACAAGCCAAGTGTTTGTATCAAGAAAGGGTTTCCATTCTAACATTATTCTATTGCACTCAGTCCTCTCTATCTCACGTTCATAGGTCATGTAATCTGTTTACAGTAATATTTATATATTATTAATTATTTATTATTATTAAGTATTTATTATTATTTTTCATCTTCCTTTTGCTACCCACCTCTAGGTCCAGCTCCTAAACTCCCATATCATCCCCCTCTCCTGTATCCAAGAGGATTTCCCCACCTCCCTCACGCCCACCCTACAAGTGGGCAACCATGCCAAACTCCTGTCTGTAAGCACACTATTGCATCAGTAACAGTGTCAGGCCCTGGAGCCTTCCCTGAGCTTGATTTATCAAAGAATTAAGTAAGTTTTCAGTATTTCAGGTATGCTGGATAATTTTATGTCAACTTGACACAGAGTCATCTGAGAGGCAGGAAACCCAGTTGTGAAATGCTTAAGACTGGGCTGTAGACAAGCTTGTAAAGTATTATCTTAAATGGTGATTGGTGTAAGAGGGCCCAGCCCACTGTGGCTGGGGCAATACTTTGGCTGGTGGCCCTGGATTCTAGAATAAAGTAGACTGAGAAAGACATGAAAGACAAACCAGTAAGTAACACTCTTCCATGGCCTCTGCATCAAATTTTGCTTCCAGGTTCCTGCCAAGGTTGAATTCTGTTCTGCCTTGCTTTGATAATGAACAATGATGTCAAAATTTAAACCTTTCCTTCAGAGAAGCCTATGTGTGGTCAGGAAGAGAATTGGAGGTGAAGCATGCTGAAACAGCATCTAGGTGATGATGTCTAGGCAGATAAGGCTAGAATTTAAGCGCCCGTGAAGAGGCCATGAATCATCATGGAGCTATTAAGCCAAGATTAGAGAACTTTAATTAAATATCAAATCAGCCCATAATAACCAAAGAGCAGAAGAAAATTTAGAACCAAATGGAGAGGAAACTTTAAACAGTATTTTATGTTTTTAGCTGAAAATACTTGAATTAGGGAATGTTCTTACAACCTTGCTGTTTCATGTCTCTAATGGTCTAGACATGGCCTTTTGGCAATAAGATTTGAATGACAATCTAGCATATATTTTACTGGTGAAAGTAGAAATAACACAAATAAAATATAATTGCTGTGTTCATGTCTTACTTTCTAGTTAAAACATATATATCCGGAAAGAGAGTTTCTGCTTCATTTACCAAGTAGCTATTGTTTAAAAACTCAAGTCGGAGATGCAAATAAATTGAAATCTACTGTTAGGATGTATGATTCTTCATGTCAAGGAACATTTAGTTAGGCAAAGTACTTTGTACTGAGATGCTGCTTCCAGGCCAGCTATATGGTAGGCATGTCGAAGCTTCAGCTTCACTTAAAACTTAGAGATACAGAATGCTTTGAATGGACAAGTATAAATTCTGTTTAATGTTCCCCTACAAGCCAGTGACTTAGGAGAGCCCTGGGGAAGAAGGTTAAAAGTGTATCTGCTGCGTGTCGTAAGAAGAAGAGGTCTCAGAAGCAGAGTGAGGATTCAAGTCTCCAGACTCTGCCCATATGGTGTGGAAGACATAGTTATCCTAGTCTCTTCCCGAGAAACCACACAAATGGAAAAACTAAGTCAGCATTTTTCACTATTTATTGAACGGTCATGCTTTGTGCTGGAGTACTATGAAGGACACAATTTGTAATTAAATATTTAATGAGGAAGATGCCCAAAGGTAAGATTTTTGTTCTAATAAAAACCCATACTCTAACAAGACTATTATAAGTATATTTTCTAAAAACCTATACCATGTATAACATGGCTCAGATACTTGAGAGCTAAATTGTTACAACCCAGGAAGTCATGTTATTAATGAATAGTCTCTGGTTATCTGTATTTTCATGCTAGGACAGAAGATACAATCCACAATATATTTCCATCTATATCTGATTGATTTCCATCTATATATTATTTTTATAATCATATTTATGTTTCTGACAGAATGAAGAGAACGAAGTACAGAAAGAACTAAAGCTTTAGAATCAAATGTATCTAGATATAGGTCTAAATTTTTTTTCATCATGTAGTGGCTGATTTGAGTCAAGGTGTCAATATTTCTGGTGTTAATTTCCTTATATTTTAAGTGGAGAGTCAACTAGCTAACCAGCTGTATATTTTTAGACCTCTTGCTATAAGTAGGGATTTGATACAAGTTAGCTTGAGTGTTGTATATATGTACATATAAAACCTTCTAGAGAAAAGCCAGTGAAACACAAGGTTTCACAGGTGATAAGCCCTGGGAAATGTACACCAAAAAATGTTATGATCAGTTAGGAGAGAATGAATAAGTACAAAGAGTGGGGAAAATTGTGAAAAGGTACAAACAGCTAAAAAAATCATAAAGCCATATTAAATGAATATAAACAGAGAAACATTAAGGAACACAATCCACTTCATATTATATTATGCAAGTTTCTAAATATGATGGGAACTTGGTTGGCAATGGTTGCTGAGAGCTTACAGCCATTACTTCAAATGTGATGCAAGGATACTAAACACCTGTATCTCCACCCAAAGAGTAATAGCGATTGACTTTCAAAAACTCCTTAATGGAGCAGGAGTACTCATTTTCATTTCTAAAATTCACCCTAAATACATGAAGGTCAGTGTTCCTAACCCTTCTTGAGTCTGTAATATGGAGTGCTTATTGTCTGTAATGGGTGACTCAGGCTACTGTAGCTTAAGTCTCCTTGCTAAGTTTGAACTGACAGAATTTACTCAGCACCTTCTGATAAGAAACTCAAGAACTTCTACAAATAAAAAAATGACTCAAGCCATCATAAAATGGGCTACATAGACATGTAAACAACTCTAACTTCTGTGATATTCTCTTGAAAACAGTATTTGTTGTCCATGGTCACATAACACCACATAATAATTAGTTGTAAGACTTGTCACAATATTTATTTGTTCTAATATTTAAGACATTAATGTTTGCAAACTATGGTTTTTATAGTGAATCAAAACATGACTGTAATCTATATGTAAATGATAAGCTATCTAAAGATTTAAGACAAGTATATAAGACAGTTACATAATTAGTGTGTGTGTGTTTTTGCCAGAAACCTTGAGTAAATTTTAAATGCAATTAAAAAGTCAAAAAGAAAGGCAATCCTAGTGTATTGTAACCATATGTAAGATACACACACAGACACACATACATGCACATGCAAAGCACACACACACACACACGTATGCCAGATAATTTCTTGTTCGTGGCTATGCATTCTCTGGAACATTTCCAGGCCAATATTGAGAGGCATTTGTGGCAAATATATCTAGGAGAAATATAAAATGTCTGAGAGTAAACCATGTAAGAAGAATGAACTTTGGCGATGCCCATTGGGAATTTTTCACAGGATTAGGTGATGTGAGAGGTCCTGGTTGAGAATTGTGACATTCAGGAGAGGAGACCTAGGTCAGTTTGCAGAGCATACTGTTCTTCCTTGCTGCCCGCCGTATGTCTGAGCTGGCTTTGCCAGTGTGCCTGCTCTATTGCATCTCTCTGCAGTGTTCATGCACACTCAGCAGAAACTTCTGAAAGAGCTTTCACTTTTATATGGTCATTTAAAAGTTAAAACAACTCATTCAGTTCCCTCACCTAGCAACCACCACTGATGGTATCCCCACTGGAAACTAGGAAGGACCCAGAACGCTGTAGAAATGGGGAGAGCTCGTAACTCGATGCCTCTGCTTTATCCATGATCTCAACCTCAGGATCTCTAGGTACTAAATGCTGCTATTCATTCAGAAAAATCTGATGAAACTGAAGGGACAGAAATTCTCAGGGCTGAAATTCCATTTTTTAGCAGTGAGAACAGCATTCAGAAAGGATATCAAATTCCAAGACACAGGTTGAATATGAAACTGTTAGTAGGCTAAGTCCTACTGAAATCAAAGAAAGTGGCAAAATTTGTCAATATGTTTTCTCTACTATAATAGCTTTTGTTTGTTTGTTTGTTTGTTGTTAAAAATGTGACCAGCCTGCTCTTATACAACAGTGTCCACGCATGTGCAAGTCTGTGTTTGCGTGCGCACGGCACACACACACACACACACTTTATTTACCTCCTTTCTTTCAAAGTGCCTTCCCTTCTGCATCTGTATTTGGAATTATTCACCTTCACCACTACCTTCAGTAAATATCGAACAGTGACTGGCACTCCAGTGAAAACTGCAATCCACATTGCTTCCTTGCTTAGATTTTTATTTCACCTTTTCTCCAAACTTTGTAAGAAATACTTCTCCGTGAGCTAAGATTTCTGAGTCTTTATATCAAAGGCAGTAAACAAGTCCCTCAAAATCTGTTCAGTTCCCTTGCCTTTACTCTCAGTCTCCTGTATGCAGTCTTCCTCCCACCCTGTGGGTTTGTGTGCTTGCCCTCTAAGCTGAGTACCTCAGAGGGGTAAATGATTTATAGTATGAGCTTCTGGATGGCAATATGATTCTGTGAGCTTTGTTCACCATCAAACCCACAGGAATTATGCCAGGTATAAAGCAAATTCTCTATCAATAATTCACATGACCAAATTAATTAACTAATATTCACAACATGCATATAGACTGCTGGAATTGAGCTCAGAAGTCTAGCTCAAAACTTGATTCTGCCTCTCAGAGATTTTCTGTACTGTAAGGTAGATATAAAATCTATTTTTTTTTACTTATTACCTATTTATAATTTTATTATGTGACCGAGGCTAGCCTTGAATTTCAAGCCTGCTGCTACCACAGATCAGATGCTCAGATTGTAGATGTGTTCATCAACCCAGTAGAAATTAAAATTCCACTAGGAAAGATCCAAATTGTTTTTGAAGACTGACATTTTTTCACCATTGAATAAAATATCACAACTAAGTAGATGATGATTGCTATTGAATGAATAAATTTATTTTATAAACCAAAAATTCATATACTAGATCCCTAAGCAGCAGCATGAGGATATTTGGAAATGAGGCCTTTGAGAGGTACTCAGGGTTAGATGAAATCATAAGGATGGTTTAATACTAAGACATTGATACTCCTACAAAAAATTTCTCTCTTCTCTCTCAGGAGAGAAGATCTGTCTTTTCTCAGGAAAAAACAGATCATCAGAGGACATAACAAGATAATGGCTTTTTATAAGTCATCATCAAATTTCTAAATCAAACATATCTTGCCAACACTTCATGCTAGGACTTCCCATGCTTTAGAACTGTGAAACAAATAACCCATTTAAAAGATGTTTGTCATTGTGTATGTATATTTTTTGTATTTGCATGTATGAGTGTGTGAATATAGGCACACATACTTGTGCTTATGTATGTGCAGAGCGTTGTAAGGGGGCATTGGACACCTCAGAGCTAGAGTTACAGGCATTTACAGGATGCCTAGCTTGATGGTGGATGCTGAATCCAAACTCTGATCCTCATGATTGTTCAGAGATTGCACTTATCCCCTGAGCTATCTCTCCAGATGAAGAAACGTGCCTTATTTAAACTTCCTTCTCTATATTTGGTTTCCATGCCTTCGGCTAATACAAACAGCATGAATGCATGCATAAGTGAACGTAAAAATGGATGAATAGAAAAACTGTGTTTTCATAAAACCTGAGCAATCTGGACACAAATCAGGAGAGGAGCAAAGTCCCTTTGGATACGTTAGTTATGTTAATCCTTCTAGAGAACTAATTCTTAATATCACTGTGATCCAAAATTGTTGAGTAGAGTTCCTTAGATGAGAGTTATTTTTAAATTACAGATAATAATGGGAAGAATTTAAATGGATATTAAGAGACAACAATCCCAGGAGATGCCTATGGCAAGACACTTTATCAGTCTCACACTCTGTTACCTCTTATATAAAGTAGCAATGATGACCCCAATATATCTACTTTTTAGTATTACTGTGATAATCAAGTTGAGTTCAGTTGATGATTAATAAATGCCAATGTAAGTGTCAAGTGTAAGATCTCATTAATAATATCATGCTACTAAAAATCTATGATTAAAGGTTAAGAGATGCCAATATTGCCCTTCCAGGAGAGTTGAGTTGGTTCCCAGCACCCACATTGGATGCAAGCACCTGTAACTACAACTCTAGAGGAATCCAGCAACTGTGGTCTCTGGGCATACCTGCAACACAGGCAGATGTAATTAAAATAAAATAAAAAATTTAAAAATGTTAATTTAAATGGCACCTTTTGCTTTGAAAATTAAATCTTATTTAAGGTTTTCTGAACACGTAAAAACTGTAATCATCCTAAAACTTACCAAGAACATTACTTGTACTAAGTCAACAAAACAACCCAATAAGCCATATTCTACATGAAAGAACCCATTCTCCAGAGGCAAAGTAAATTATGGTGGCTTCAGAACACATCACCTGTACAAATGGACTGTCAGCACTGGTCCATAGGTCTGTGATTGAGCTATCTCTTTTTTTTTTTAATTACATGCATGTATTGAGGTCAGTTCTAGGTTGAGGGTCTAACAATACAATAGATGCAAATAGTCAAGGAACAAGCAAGACAATAAACACAAATAGTCAAAGAACAAGCAAGGCATTAAACACAATTCCGTAAACACTCCCATGATCACTGTTTCTAAGGGTTTATCAGGATGACCAAAATATCTGAGCCAACTTCCCTATCCTAGCCCAAAGTCATTTTTATGTCTGAAGCCTACTTCCTTGTTCTAGCCTAAAATTTAGATTCCTGTCTGAAATTACAACACAAACACATTTGTTTTCTTTATTACTTTTTTCAGATAATTGCATTTATTTTTTAGCTTTTTATTGATTCTTTGTGAATTTCACATCATGCACCCCAATCCCATTCATGTCCCTGTCCCTCCTTGCAACCCCTCACCAAAAAAAAAAAAAAAAAACCTCCTTGTCAAAGCTGTAGCTTATCACAGTTTGTCCAACAATATACCTTTTGTCCACACTTCTTTTCTTGTAAATATTCATTGCAATGATTTAGTTGTCTGGTTGGAGGCCTCTGCTTCTTCTACACTAACAATGCTGGATTCTCATTAGGACTCCTCTCAGGCATCCTGCTGTTGCCCTGTGTCATGGAGACCCTGGAGCTCTTGGTCTATAGGTCCGGTTTCCTTATGTGCCCCAGCAGTTCATCTATAAGGTAGATGTTGGGATTAACACATGGTTTTTCTGATTGTCAAATATAGAGGATTTTATTTTGGATGATATCTTATTTCCTTTATGATACCTAAGTTAATAATGACAACATGTGAGAGTTTAGGAAATCTTCCAAAGTCTGTAATTTGGGGTAAATATGTAGTATTCGTATTGGCAACTTTCTTCCGTGTACAATTTAACAAGAAATCCTTGTCAGTTGTTAATGGGAACTTTGTTAATTAAGATTGACAGAGCATCTGTATTGTTATTTTATGTTCCATGATAATTTTAAGGATTTTTACTATAAGATATTTTGTGCTAGTAAACATCAAAAAGGGTATGTGATCTTGATATTTTGAAACTTGAGCCCAGCATAAAATATCAACTGACAGCCATGTTTGACATCTGCAAATACTGCTTATTAAGCATGTAAGAAGATGAGAGGTCTATATTGCAGCTACAACTCAGGAGAAAGGATGGTGATCGAGTATAGAATTTTAAGATGAACTTTTGTCTGTACCCTGTAACTAGGCACATGGTAGACGTTAAGAGGAAATTGCTTCACTGTGGCCCATTATTTTGAAGAACTGTAAGAGCACGCAAGGACCTTGATGGCCTCATAGACACATTATTGTTCACATTATATTGACAGCCTAGCCCAACTCCTAGGAATGTAAAGTGAAGTGCTTATTCAGAGGCCAGATGGGTTTCATAATGACACTTTCTCTATCTTAAACATCTTGTTAAGTCTACCTTAAAGGAAGAACACAGGGATAAAAAACGAGTAAGGTTTTTTTCTCTCTCTCCAAAAGACTTACAAATTTTTACATTCCCCTAATCTTATCATTTAAAGAGAACACAGTCCAGGGCTCTTGAGCCTAGTGTGACAAGGGGTCTGATGCAGGCCCCAAGAGCATTCCTATTCTCCTGTTAACGTTTCCAACTAGGATGCCCCAAGGGAGTTGAGATCATGATACAATTTCAGGATCACTGGGAGCCCAGCTGAGAAGCCTTTCCTCTCAGCATGAGCTCATGGCCTCACACTGTGATTGCCATGCCTCCACCACGAACAGATATCTCAATAACCATGGTAAGTAGGCAGATGAAAGCCAGCATTTAGGATTCATCGGCCCAAATGAAAAATAAGCCAACCTCTGATATTTTCCAAGCCCAGCTCTCTTCTACTGATCAAATGTATTATGCATATGAATTCTGCGACTGATCTGACAATTAAAATCATGAAGAAGAATTCAGGCTTTTCCTGTGGCACACAATCAGTAGGCTTCATTGGTCTAAATACATGCCTCTGTTCCAACAATAAAAAAAAAAAAAAAAAAAAAAAACTATGGAGCCTCAGCTCTCCCTGTGACACATACAAGGTAAAATAAGGTAATAAACTTACGGGTCTCCAACACTGAAAAATTTGAGGTTCTGAGCAAATAGGGATCTTAGGTTGTTATATAACAGCCATCCTTCTATGTTCCTGGTTTAGACACAAACAAAGCCACAAAATAACTAGGTTTTATTGTTGTATGCTGATATACATACAACCACATATATGTCCAGACCATTATCCATGTGTGTGTTAGATCCCCGAGGCATAAGTGAAAATGAATCAGCATTTTTCCTTTAGTTGTTAATTGTTCTAGAGGCTGGAGATAAGCAATGAACAAGCAAATATACATTTTAGAAGGAGACAGGACAAAAACATGGACTTTGAAATGTTTTGAGACACGGCTTAGATATTTTTTTGTTTGTTCATTTACCTGTGGCTAGAAAATCCAACAGTTTTCTCTTCTCCTACTCCCATTTTAAAGCAAACTGCACCATAACTTAAGCTGTAACCTACTGGCTGCCAGAATTACACAAGGTTCGGTGGAACTGTCAGAGAAGGTGAACATGTATTTTGGCCTCAAGCTGTGAGTTCAGGAATTCTGGGTGTCCAAAGGCTCTGACTTTTTTCTTTCTCTTACTGGATCTCTCTCTATGACCTACTAATTCTTCATCAAATCATAATTTGGTCCATTCACTGGATTTTGTGTGTTTCAGATGTTCTTCAATGTAGATCTTTGGGGATTGTCCTTTCCACTACCAGGGCCACGCTTAGCAAGATCTGATGAAAAAAAAAAAAAAAAAAAATACTTCTTCAAGCATGCCAATTGGCAAACGCTAGGTTTTGTTCAGGCAAACAGATTAGCCCTCTAAGGGTTAATTAGGAAGAGAGCCCCATTCAGGGCCTGGGATTGTTTACTTCAATCGTTTTCATGCAAACTGCCATGTTTCACTTGGGTCCTAATTGTGCCTGATGGACCTATTATTTTGTAATCAGAGCAGTTCCTTGGCTTGCTCTCTAGGGGTTAATTAAATGGATGAGGTAGTGCCCCGGATATTACTAGCAGACAGGACCACTTGAATTTTTCACCAACCGCATTGGAGAGAGTCCCGTTACTATGAACAATCGGGTTTCTCAGCACCAGCGGTGCCTTGCACAGTTGGAGTTTATTAGGTTACTGTACCAAGACAAGCCTGGCTGATCCATCAATGCAGTCCTGCCTTGCTTGGCCCTGTTTCCGTTCAAAGAAGACTAGTGCCAGTGCACTCTAGAAACCCAGCCTGCGTGTAGACAGCCCTGCATACTGCAGAAGATGATTCCTGCCCCGGGTTAAATGTGCACAACTCGTGGAAATGCCAGTACCTTCCACCTGAAGGCACTTAGTGGCTAGAAAACCAGCAATCTACCCCGAAACACACTGTACTAAACACAGCAAGATACCACAATGATTGGTAAGGTGACTAGACATTTCTCTGACGTTTTTCTGGGGCTGCTGCTGCTGCTGGAATTTGACTTTGTGATCCCCATTTCCCATCCTCGTTTCTTTGTCTCTTCCAACTGAATTTCTAGCTTGCGATTCTTTCTGTAAAATGATCACAGATTATTTTGTTTTACGTTATCTGTATTGCTATTTTGCAACAAACCTCCTGGGATTTAATAAGCAGGAGAGAGTATTGTGTGCTGAGGCGTGAAGGAAGAGAAGGATAGATTCTAGAGCACAGAGAGTTAAGCCCTTCTGCATGTGGGACAGCTAGGGGAACAGCAAACCTGGACAGGAGAATGCTTATGTGAGGTTTTGTTCTCAGTCCCACAGTATCAATTAAGGAAAGGCAGTTCTGTACTGTGGAGAAGAATCTAAACTACAATCACAGGGAGCTTGGAATAGCTTACAGCAGTATAAGTCTTGTTTGTGGAATTAGTTCCTGAGCAGTGTTTGTAGAAAAACAGGGCTGTTTGAGAGCAGAATGTGTATCTTGATGGAGGGTGGGAATGATGCAGAATGAATCAATATTTATTTATTTATTATTTTATTTTATTTTATTTTATTTTATTTTATTTTATTTTATTTCATATATTTATTCAGTGTGTTAACTGAGTGACTTTGGAGGAGTCGCTGTAATTCTCTTAGTTCCAGTCCTGTCGTTAAAGTGGATCTAAAAATATAGATCTACTTCATGCTATGGAATTGTTATGAAAAATCAAGCATAATGTGTGATATATTACATGGATCGACTAATATATGACTAAAAGAATGACTGGTATAAATTTTATGAGATATTATAAGTATTTATAATTATGTGTGAAACTTAAATTTTAGCAAAGGGCAATGTTATATTTCTCCATCTCTACATCTTAAAAAGTATAAGTTTCTAGGCTATGGCCTACAACTTGTGGATTGTTGCAAAAACTAGTCTGCACCTGAGGTCTTTTTGCCTTGCTTCTAATTACTTCATTTCTGTCAGAGCAATGTTGTTGCATCATTCTGAACCTGCATACACTTTTGCAGCAATTACTATAAATATAGTAATAAAATTATAGTAGATACACAGATTAAAGAAATATACAGATTAAGGAAATCAGTGTAAATAGAAAGCATACTTGTAGTTTATAGAACTGGGGATAATGGGGACGTGGGAATAATGACAGATTATTTGGAGAAATTGAAGAGAATGTCGTGATAGTCACTTGACCCTATGAAAACGCTGAAAAACTGAGCAAAGCACATTTGTATAAGACATGTCCACTTGTGGGTTGAATGTGAGTTACAGCTCATGTAACTGTCACTCAAATCTATATTGAAAAATTAAAATTCATATATGTGTACCTACAAGTTAAAGCGTGCTGTGATGCTGTATCCTAGTGGATAGATGCCTCTGGATGGAAAATGCTAACTCGTTAATGAAATATTCTAATGAAACAAAAAGGAAGAAAACATAAGCCTTTCTAAAAGGAAGATTGTCACTATCCCCGCGGCCACTGCCCACAATGCTCTGGAGGCCTGCAATCTATGGGAATAAAGAAGGTACTCTAGTGCTGGATCTAACTTTGAAATGTTTCCACATATCTCTGGCTTTTTTCAGTTTTGGATTCCATTTTCCTTCCATTTTTTGCAATCTGTATATATCAGAACTTGATCAAGCTTTGCCCTCTAGAAATCCAAAGTCCTGGTCATAAAGACATTGAGACAACACCATAGAATATCTCTCGTACAGAGTCACCTTATCTATTCCTATGGGTTTAGATGTTTCACTTGTGGTAGCAGTAGTAGTAGTAGTAGTAGTATTTCTTGGACTGTGAAAAACATTTTTGTTCTTCTTATTCATTTAAATTCCTATCCTAACACTGTAAGTAACCTTGTTATGCTCATTTTATACTTGTGGAATGTGAAAATTGGAAAGACTTAAGCCAAAGTTAAAATCCAGGTAGTCTATGGTCTTAATCAGTTTGCAATCTGGTAATGCATAGTTTTCACCGGATTATCTGTGGTATCACAAATCCTGAGCAAGAACAGAGGTTCCAATGTTCATGGACTGATACATAGTCTGCTAGGAAACTTCCAAGAGAACATTGAAAGGGAGTTCAAGTACAGTACACTGGACCTCACAGTGGATTTATATTTTATCTTGGCAGGACTTTCTACCTCTAAGGTATTTTTATACATCAACTGAAAATATTTTTATTCATTCAGAAAGCCATCAGATTCTATGCATATATTCATATGTATTCACATATATCAATATATATGTATATATCTATATTATATATATGGTACCTATATGTGTAGATATATCTGCTAATCAGAAAAAAAGCTTATCCTCTAGAAGGCTGAAAATAAGATTCAAATTAGCCATAATAAACAATTGTTATGTATAATGATTGTAGGAAAGAACACTGAAAGGAATACAAGCATGTATCCATGTGACCTTCTCTAGCCTGGGAAAAAAGAGAGGATAGAAAGCTAAGAAAAATAATGGCTTAAACTTCCTATCTAAAAAGTGCTATGGGGTGTATGACAGCAAGGAGAAAGAGCACGTGGTTATAAACTGAGCAGTGTGAGAAGCATGATATTTCCCAAATAACAAGAGTCACTGTATAAGAGTGACAAGGTCAAGGTCAGCCTAGGTTTCCCAGAGTCTGAAACGCCAGTTATGCAGTACATCTTGTACTTGAATTTTAAGTGTGCATACCTGGGCTTGACTAGCTATTCTCATTTAATCTCCTTTTAGGCACTAATGTTTAAATCATGTTACACTCAGTATATGTGTATAAAATTCACTCGCTCTGTATACTGAGCTGACAGAGGGCAGAAAGCCATAGCCTTTCCTTGAGGTATGTGCATACAGTGGTAATTACCTTAAGCTCCAAAAGTAGACTGCTTAGGTTCTGAATCATATAGTTTGGCTATGTTATGGAAAAGTCATGAATAATGGGATAACATAAAAATACACTGTTATAAATGGGTTGCTCATTCAGATATGTTCTATAGTTGTGTATTCACACAAAATTTGTTTCTGATAAGAATTTTTTAAACTAAAAGTCTGATTGAGATTCCATAAGCCTGATAATTCTTTCATATCTGCTTTCTTCTTACATTCCTGAAGAATAGTACTGAGTCCATGGTGCCCCAAATGGTCATCAAAAGCAGAAGAATTCTGCCTAAATGTAATATCTGACTTTTGGCACTTTGGTCACCTAGTAAGATACTTGGCACCACAAAGATAATTAATTCTAACTTTTGAGGGCAGCTAAAACTCATAAGAGTTACACAACCATCACAATATTTTTTGAAGGGTCCTACCAAGGGCTGGGTGGCTTCAGCCAATCTCTGTGCAAGGATCATGTGTTCTGTTCTGGACTGGGTTTTTACGCATCAAAGTGTCAACTTCAGACAAGAAAGGAATTTGGATAGATTAGATGAGCCACCTGAGTACTGGATACTTATTAAACATAGGAAGAGTTGTTCTCCATGGTGAAAGTACAGAGACATGATAAAGAATGGACTCTTAATACTTCCTATCCACCTCTTCCAAAGTCAACTGCAGGAACTTACTTTGACCCATACATCTTCATTAAGGTGTATTCACGTTTAATCAAATTATATCCCATGGCCTATCATAAAAAAACAAAAAGTAAGAGAAAATTTGGTACTATATTATTAAATAATAATAGATATAAAAAGTCTAAATGTGACCGATTTGGTCAGAAACAAATTCTTGTATTCTCTTGCTTCTAACTACCATCTATGAAATGCTAACTTAATATTTAAAAGTAAGCCTAAATTAGTTTATGTTTAAATTCAGCACATGTCTTGTTTGCAACAGGCTGAGAGCACTAGGTTCAACCTGACAAGTGCACCTGCCATATAATCATTAAATACCGCAGCAATCTATGATAGTCGAGGAAAGCATACCACATTTAGCATCATTAGGTCATGTTTAACCTGTTTACAGTTTGGATTATTTTAGAATTTTACCAGACTCATTTTTCTATGCTACTCCTTTTAATAAAATACAGGTTAAATAAGCATTTATTAAGCTATATACTGTTCACTCTGTGGTCCTTTATAATGCTTCTCTGTTCACAATGCTAGTGTTGCATCCATGTCTGTCTTTCCTGAAAACAGTTTTCATTATTCTCCCTCTAGCCCTCTCCCTGATTTGTTTCTTTCTCACAAGCCACAGTCTCGGCTTCTCCACTATCTACTTCCCTTTCACTCTCAGGACTCAGCATAGTTGTCACATACAATGTATAGATACTTTTTGTTCTGCAGAAACTTTCCAACAGCAAGTGGAATTATGGGGCTTCCCAATGACTTCTGTAGTAACTTGTTTCCCTTTCTCAGGTAACCTTGTCAGATGTCCTTTTGTGTTTAGCAGTCTATGTTTCTTTCTACATTGCACTAGAGGCATACCCGAATCAGTAGCCTTTGTAGTCCCATGTACTAACTTGGTCAAAGCACTCAGTAGGTGGTCAGTAAATGTCTGTTGAATTAACTTTTAATATTATATTTATTGGCTGTATGTGGAGGGGGGCATGGTGACATGTGGAGGTCAGAGGACAACTTATATGAATCACTTCTACCATTTTACCATGTGAATTCTAGGGATAATTCAGGTCGTCAGGTTTGGCATGAGTTCTTTTATTCATTGAGCAATCTCACCAGTCCTGGGTGTATGGTTTTATTTGTGCACATGTATAATAGCTGACTGTTCCCTAGATGTGGCAAGGTCAGATAACTTGAGATTATTGAATGTCCAAATAATTGATCACTGACCTTGAATGTATTATAGAAAGAGATGTTCTTTCTCTCATTTATTAGATGTCTTTCCTTACGAAAACCTTTTGCTCTTTGAACTTTAATTTGAAGCTAGGAGGAAAACTTAGAAATCTGTAACATAGATTTTTTTTCTGATTCTAAGTGCTTTTTGCTGCCATAGTCTTAAGGACATAACATTGCAAATTCATCAACAAGATTCATGCACAAAGATGGGAGTTTCTGCTTGTCTAGGTCAAACATTGTTTGGGCTACATATGGCCCTCTGGAATGCATCCCTGGGAACTGGTGTGCTCTGCACTAATATCTCAAGGCCTCAGCCTCAGTGTGCTCTCTAGCTTCTTTAGCTCCCACATTCCCCGGATTAGATACTACCTCCTATGCATGAGTTGTGAGAGAGATGATTTGTTTTGAAGCAGAAATAATGTTGTTCAAATGATAGCATAATAAACTAGTCATTACTTCTCATTGCTGCTATTAGCACTTTAAATTTCCATTCTCCAGGATTATTGTTGTTTCCATTAAGCAGTTCTTTCCTACTTTGTCAAAGATCAAGATGCCATAGGAATATGTTTCGGTTATCTTTTTCAGAATATGTGATTTTGTTGTTGAATTCACTACAGAGAACAGTATGCTTCTTTAATGAATTAAAATTTAAATCTGGAATCCTAGCTGGGCCCAATCCATCCACTGCTGATTTTAAAGCTCCTTAGCATATCAAAATGATAAGAGCACAGAGAACAAACACAGTTCAGGAGACAACACCAACTATGAAGAGAGGGGATGCATGGACTCCCGGCTAGTGTCTACAGAACCCCGGGCTACTGTGATTTTGAATATTCTATGCTTATTTTTATCATTAGATAACAAGAAATCTCTGCATTCTACTATGCAAACTATGTCTCAGACTCTCTTGTATATCTTTGGAGAGAATGTGTATCCTGATTTTTGTTTCATTTTTATGAAAGATAATCTCTGTATTCTTGATCAGTTTCCTGCTTAATCAAATCACCTTGCAATTTCTGCAAATTTCTGTGATTCAGAGTCAGTGGGAAGAATAGTGAAAAAGAGAAAAAATGTGTACCTTGTAAGGATATGGTTGGCTTCCAGCTAAAACGTAAGTCAGGATTTGAAGTCTCATCAACTCTCCTTTCAGGGTTATCTTGAAGACTGAATGAGATCATAAGTGAGGTATGAATGAGATCATTAGGATATAATCAGCCCCAAGATGGCTGCTTTGTTAAATCCTGTAGCTCTACTGCCTTGAAATGTGCCTGCTGTAAACAAGTACACATTTATATATGCAAGCTATCAGCCATAATACTTGATACATAGGAATACTGGAATATAATAATAGAAACTGGGAATTATTTTCCAAAATCAGGGTTAAAGGGACATATAATCTATTAAGCAGACAAGATTTAAGAATAGAGACTGCTATGGCAAATCATTTGAGAATAGTTTAACTTTTTGTTGGAGACGTATGGATGAGTTGTGTTTTATAAACATGTGGTAGGAGTATGTCTAAGTATATAACTTTTGTAGGTTAAAAGCTATCTGTACTGATGTCTTAGTTACTGTTCTATTGCCATGATGAATGACTGTGCTGATAACCAAGGCAACTAATAAAATGAAGAATTTAATTAGGGGCCTGCTTGCAGTTTCAGAAGGTGAGTCCATTATTGTGATGGCAGAGAATGTGGGGTCAGGTGAACAAGCAGGCAGGTATGTATGGTGGTAGCTATGGAAGTAGTTGAGAACTTACATCTCATCTACAAAATAGAGAGAGAGAAACCGAGCCTGACATGGGTTTTTGAAACCTCTTCCAACAATATCTCTCAGATTCCAATAGAACCATACCACCCAAACGCTTCACAACCAGTTTCACTAATTGGAAATATAGGAGCCTATGGGGACATCTTTATTCAAACAACCACAACTGGTTACATGTTTTGTACTTGTGACATCAGCAGTGTCAGTCTCTATAACCCAATAGATTAATATAACCACCTAACACAGACAGAACTTTGCTAACAATTACAGATTTTAAACATTTTGGGTAATGAAAGAAAGAGAGAGAGAGAGAGTAAGCATGGGGTAGACATTGGACAAAAGGATGAGCTCAAATCTGGAATGGAGAGTCCAGAACAGCCATCTGTACTTTTCACTGGGATAATAAAATTTGGACATGCTTCTAGCACAGAATCTGCTTCCCTCTGTTTTTTGCAACTATTTCCTTAGAACATTAAAATCTATGAATTAATGGAAAATACAAAAACATTAAAGTACAAAGGGGCATGTTTGTGCATGTCTGTAATGCTTCTAGGAGGTAGAAGCAGAGGTAGGAGAGTCAGGTACAAAACAAGTTGAGGAATAGCCAAAGCTACATGAGCCACTACCCCAAACCTCCAACAAAACAAAGATACAAAAACAAGAAAAACATTTTCAACCTAAAATCACTTCATTGAAAATTTTCTATATCCACATATGACCCATGTCTGCAAACAGCCATAATATCCACATGTTTAAAATATAGAAATAATTTAAAAAATTGTAGACACCTTGATCTATCTGGCTTATTTAGGTATTTCACCATCTGTGTCTGAATATCACGGGTTCTTCTATATAGCAGAAATGGTATCAGTGTGCCTGAGACACTTGGCAATGAATTGACAGTAACTTTATTGATGGATCACTTCCAAGTTTTCATATTTATGTCATTTTAACTTCCTGGAATCGGATGAGGGCTTAATACTTAATCAGTGATCACACATTTTACTCATTGTCTTGTCTTGTCTTATTAATTTCTTTTTTATTTAACTTTCTATTGATTTGTTGTCAATTTCACATCATGCACCCCAATCCTACTCATCTCTCACTCCCTTCATACTTTCCCTCTTTCCTTGCAAACTTCTCAAAAGAAAACAAAACCTCTTTGTAGAAGCTGTAGTGTGTATAGTGTGTCCCACAGTATACCATTTTGTTCATACTTCTTTACTTGCAAATGTTCACTGCAATGAGCCATTGGTCTGGTTTGAGGCTTCTAACTGCTACTGTATTATCAATACTGGATCCTTATTGGGACTCCTCATGTAACTCCAGCATTTGCTGCTGTTGCCCTTTGTCATGGGCATCCTATAGCTTTGGATATGTAGGACTGGCCTCTTTGCATGCTCCAGCAGTTTCTAGAAGGGTTAGATGTTGGAGTGGGCCAACTCAAAGTTCTAGATTTGTGCCTAGGTGGTAGCTGAACTGGTCAGCCCACCAGCTCTCCCAAATCCATACCACCAGGAAGAGCTCTCAAGCACTGCCCTTGCTAGCTTACCCAAGTGTAACAGCAGGAAAGGGACAGGACCAGCTCACCTATTCCCACTCCAGCAGAGCCTACTCTATTGTGCTGCCCAAACTAGTTCTGCATCTGGGAAGGGGTGAGGCCAGCTCTGTACAGTGCTCAGACATCAACATGTCTCCAGGAAGCAGCCTAGACCAGGGATGTCTGCCTGGCCTTTGGTGGTAACAGACTCCTGCTGCTGCAGGGCCAAAGACCTAGAGATGGTTCTTGATAGCAGCACAAACTAGGACCTTAGGTGACATCACCTACTACTCACATCAGGTTATTGGTTACAAACCTCAAGTCTCAGTTCTACCTGTCTTCCTTATTCACATATCCTTCCTCTTCTTTCTCTTCCATCTCTCTACCACTTAACTGCTCATCTTAGTGGCACACAATACCATTAAGTGTCAGGTGTTGTATCAGAAGTGTTATGCCCCACCCATGCCATATGGCACCAAGATTGCTGGACTGGAGGGCTGTCTCAGGCTTGCTTTTCTCACTCTAGCCATGTGAGGCAAGATTGGGGATGGTCTGTGGCTTGCTCTGCCTGCCCAGGATGTGTGATACGACTTAATATTGGTTTACCCTCAACTTTTTGTTTTTCGTAAAATTAATATTTGAGAAGATTCCAGATTTTCTTGAAATATAGCCTTGATTGGCATTTGTAGGACTATTTGTTATGATCTTAACGGTGTTTGTTTGCTTATTTCCTTGTTCCATCTTATTATCCGAAGATTAGGCAACCTTAACCAAACTGCACTTCATTTTCAGCATTCCTACCAACATGTGAGTTGTTTACAAACATAAGCTTGTAGAACTTACATAACAGGTGCATTGTGGTTTATGGTATCATAAGGCCCCACACACGCTTGTTTCAGGGCTATTGCTCCATCAAGTCCCTCATTTCCATTCCAATCTCAGGCCTTGACCACATCCACCAGAACTATTAGAACTTCCTCACTGTCTGACCTGTTAGTTTCCAGTCTTAGCCCCTTCAACTCAACTTTAAATCTGTCTTCAGGATAATCCATCTGAATAGCAGCCCAGCTGTGTCTTCCCTTGATTACAGACTTTAGAGGATTCAAAGACTTACAGGATCGAGTCTCAGTCCTTTAGACAAATAAAAAGACCTTCATGATTAGTCTCTTATCTTTCACTTCATCCTGTGTTATATCTTTTATTATAAGAACTACAAAACCCTCCATGTGTCTGAGTAGCTTCCATTTGTCAGTCATGGGGATAAATAAAATTATCTGGATCTCACTTGTATGAAACTGTAAGTACTAGAACAAACACTTTAACAGGAACCAAAAGCTCTTGCTTTTGTGGTTCAAGGCTTCCCCACTGACTACATGATTTTTTACCTTTATGCCTTCTATGGAAACAATGCCCTTTCTCCAACACCTGTCCTTTGCCTAGTTAATTCTTCTCAATCATGTAATTCAGACATGGTATCTAATATTACTGCCTATAATGAGATAAATTTGAAAGGTATTCATCTAACTGTCCTAGTATAACTCTAGTAATGTGTATAAGTACAATTTATACCTGTATGTCAATATTTGTTATATACCATCAAGTATAGCATCTTAATATGCTCTATTTTTATATCTACGAAACAGCTAAGGTATGAGTTCATTGCCTGGATGAGTAAAGGATGACCATTGCCATGGACCACAGAGCTTTCAAGACACAGTTGTGTTGTTCTTTCTAATACAGTTAAATTGGAAAGCACTATAGATACCTACCAATGTTCACACATGAGGCCAAAAAAAAAAAAAAACCTAAATTTTGGTATCTAACTGGACATCAAAATTACTTATTTATACTAGAACTGATATAAAACTTATAAAGAATATAGCTTGAATGATGATTTAATTTTTTCATTTTATTGAAAATAGATTTTTTCTCAGATAATATGCCCTGATTATAGTTTCTCTCCTTCTATTGCTCTCAATTCCTCCCTTTATTTCATCCCATCTTCATTGGCTCCCCTCCCTTTCTATCTCTCATTAGAAAAGAAGAGACTTCTAAGAATTGTCTCCTACTAAGCAGGCCTTAAGTTCAATTAGATCACTGTGTGTTGTCTAAGATGTAAGTACCATTATTGTACCATTGGGGATATATTTCCATGCTGTGGTTCATAAAGTTTGCTAGTGCTGTTATTTTTCTTTTAAGAAATTGTTTTATTGGCACTTTGAGAAATTTGAACAATATGTCTTGATCATATTGACCTTCCCAAATCCATCTAGGTCAACTCCCTTTTCCTACCCATTCAACTTTGTGTTCTCCTTTTAAAGATTTGTAATTTATTTATTTTTACAATTACCAAGTCCAATTTATGCTGCCCATATACTCTTGAGTGTGTGGTCCTCCATTAGAATGTTATCAACTGACCAGGAGCTAATTAAAAAAAAAAAAAACAAAATGGACTTTTCCTCTTTCAGCAGCTGTCAGTTTTCAATAGCTCATTAACCAAGGGTGGGACTTTATATTCGCTTACCCTTTCTATGCTGGAATTAATTTCTGGCTTGTGTTTGCATGAGTTTTACATATGCTGTGACAAATGCTCTGAGCTCATATGTACAAGCTGCCTGCTGTGACTCCAAGACACTGTTCCCTTGTAGTAATCTACTGCCCATGGTTGTTGTTAAGTTCTTTTCTCTCCCTCATTGAAAATGATTCTCAAGCAAACATAATACTTGCCATTCTTTATTCTTTTCTTTTTTTACTTTACATTACTATAACATCTTCCCTTCCCTCCTCTCCTCCTAGTCCCTCCCTCTCATCTCCCCACTTGTCATTATTTTAATTAAAAAAA
This sequence comes from Mastomys natalensis, assembly GCA_021653895.1. Lineage (NCBI taxonomy): Eukaryota > Metazoa > Chordata > Mammalia > Rodentia > Muridae > Mastomys > Mastomys natalensis. The sequence continues at coordinate 301,994 of JAJTUV010001863.1, read as the reverse complement.
AAAAACTTCCAATAAGTACAGACCACTTTACTCCTTTCTCATTCACTGTACATCTGTTTTTCTTTGTTTTTAATAAAACAATTCACATTTTCTAAATATGATATGAGCTCAGCATTTACCTAATTATGGTTACATGCATTACCTCATTACATGTGTGGAGCTACTGTTGCCATTGCATAATGCTAATGCCTGGATGGGGACGGACATCTTGACTGATGATTTCAGAACCACATGGCTGTTCGGTTACAGACTGCTATTTGCATGAAGAACTGTCTTGACTCCACAGGCTGTGTTCTTTATAATCACCCTCTACTTGTTAAAGTTACAATTTATGAAGATAATATAGTTTAATCAGATTCATAGAAAACTTCATATGCTAGAGTCAGTAATTCAATTCTGTAACAAGAAAACAGCTACTTCTTTAAATGTGAAAAGAATTTTCAATTTGCTTGTAGGTTTGCTTTTAGAGAACTGCTTTGCAGAACTGAGAACCACCTTCCATAAGCATATGGCAAGCTCACACTAAAGAAAGGCAGTTATTCCACAGAGAGAGCCAAGAATTTAACCAAGAAAACTATATTTCAGATGACAGTGAGGTAGGGTACTTTTTACAAGCCCAGCAGTCTAAATTTTATACTGGAAAATGGAGTAAAGCCATTCCTGATGACAATAGAATCACTGGTACTTTATTAGTTCTCTGGGTAAAGGAAGAGCTTGGACTCCTTACCCTATAAGATTCCCAGGTGAGAATATATTTTCTCTACTGCATCCAGTAATTCTCCCCTTTGTATACTTAGAATACATTTTCATGAAAGTTTCTTTAAGCCTAGTAGAGAAAGTCAGCCCTCTGTTAATGTATATGTGATATCCATTTGTGGAAAGAGATAGTCCACTTTAAATAACTCCCAGGATGCTCTCATCTCAAAATTTTAAGGCTAGGAGTTTCATTCAAGGCCACAGAGTAGTTGAATGTAGAAGTATGTGAACTGAGTGATTGAGAAGTGGAAAGCATACATTTGGAATAACTAAAACGGAGAACAAACAGATGCATGGTAAACACAGGTTTTAAGGAGACAGAGTTTGCTTTGGTGAATTAGTTAATCACTGGCCTGTCCAACAATGAAATTGACCTCTTTGAATTTTTGTGTCTCATCATTTAAAAGGCAGAGTTCCAGAACTACCAATAAGAGATTCCTAAATTGCAAAGGAAGTTAACTAAGATTTGTTGTCCTTAAGCAAAAGCAGCTAGAAGCTTCAGTGATAGAAACACAAATTGTTGGACTCCTTCTTAGGTTACTGAGTCAGAAAGCAAGGCTTGCCCCATCTCTGTTTTGAGTAAGCTTCCTAGGTAACTACTGATGCACATTAGAGTTTGAGAAACACTAACCTTGATTAAAAAATTTTTCTTCTTTTTTTCATTTATTTATTATTTTTTCAATTCTTTGAAAAGTTTATAGAATGTATTTGTTCATATTCATAATCCTCCAGATCTATCCTCCCCTTCCCTGGCCTACTCAACTTCCATTCCTCCTCTTGTTTTAATTGATTTTATACCTATGAAGTCATAACTCATCCTGCCCATAGACCCTTCATTGTATTTGACCTTCCATCCATCTACCAGAGACCACACCTTTAAAGAAAACTTAAGTCTCCCAGCAGCTATCATTTCCCAGTAACTGCTCATCTAAAGATGGGACTCTGTGCCAACTTCCCTTTTCCATGCAGGGATTTGTGAAGTTTAATTTCTGGTACTGTTTGTCCCTCAGTACACTTTAATATCAATCAATTTGCTATTTCTTGTCCTATGGCTATAAGGGCAGTAAGTTAATAGAATAACCAGGTTAATAGAATAGCCAAAATGGATCCCAGTATTAAGAGGTTTCATTCAATAAATGGCTTTATGACACAACATCAAACTGAATCTTAACATCAGATGTACCAACAAATGCCACCATGCTGTGTTCACCCCTGAAGATGTGAACAAATGAGCATCATCATGTATCTCACTACCCCTTCTTAAGGACAGAGCAAGGAATAAAGAAACATCTGAGTTGACATCACATTTTTACCATCTTTTCACTATCATCAAATTGAATTGAAATCTTCCAGAGATGAATCAGACTAGATAGGAAAAGCACTTTGATTCCTTCTAGCTAGGGTACGAATGATGTTGAATTCCTCTTGCCACTCATACATATTCATCCCATGGTGCTGTGGATTTTAACGCCATGTCTCATCTTTTTATATTCTCAGTACTTAGCACAGTGTCTGCGCACTCAGTCATTGCTCGTTAAACATAATATATTTGGTAAATTCATTTGGTTAAAAATTGGTAAATTCTTCAGGTTAAAAAATGATCAAATGATCAAGTATTACATTAGTAAAATAGAATAAGACACAGAATATAAAGAACAATCCCCTCGGTATCACAAACAATCAGAAAAATATTTTGGAGTGACAAATTGGTTTTTCTCACAATCTCTAAAACTTTGTTTTACATGGCTATATAATAAATACAATTCTGAATTCTTTTTTCCCTTCATCACTGTGTATTGAGGGACAAAACTATATAGAACATTTAGATATACAAAGACAGTATAGTTTTTAAAGTTCTAGAGATCATTTGATTTTTTAATCATTTTACTTTTTAATGGAAAAACTAAAACTTCATTGTCTGTATCAGGACCTCTTTCAGTTTAATCTATTCACCTGTTGTCTTAGTGAATTTTCTATTACTTTCCAGAGACACCATGACCAAAGAAACTTATAAAAGAAAGCATTTAATTAGGGGCTTGCTTACAGCTTCAGAGGGTTAGCTCATTATTATCATGGCAGGGAGCATGGCACCAGGCAGGAATTATGACATTGGAGTAATAGCTGAGAGCTTGTACATTATCAACAAGTTATAGGCTGAGAGAGAAAGACTGGCCCTGGGCCTGAACACACTGCACACCCTCAGTGACACATCTACTCCAAGAACACACCTCCTAACCCTTCCCCAAATGGTTTTACCAACTAGAAACCAAGCATTCAAACATGTCTCTCTGTCTCCCTCCCCTTCTCTATTTTCTCCCTTCATAGCTCCCTCCTTTTTCTTTTTACCCCTACCTATACCATACCTCCCTCAATTTCTCCTTTTTCTCTCTCCCTCTTTCCCTCTCTCCTTGTCTCCTCTCTGTCTCCTCTCCTTACCCATACCATGCATTTTAGATAAATGCTGAATGTTTCAGCTTTCCATTCTTCTCCATACTTGTTCACAAGATAAAATCTGTAGTTGGGGGTAGTTTTGGTTTTGTAGAGGCATGTGCAGGATTTGGACAGAGTCAGGAGAACTGTTTTAGCAGTCATCTCTGCTGCCATCTTCATCAGACAATTATAGGCCATTGTCCCTACATGTCTTTGGATGTGGTCCTGAAGAAAAAATGAGATCTTTTTCTACATTAAGAAAGAGAAATGTACCTGTTTTTTAAATCTATCTTTGAAACATATGAAAAATTCTCTCTCTTCTTGAAATCTTTGCTCAGGAGAAGACAGAACATCTGTGCCTATCACCTACTTCAAACTCTTCTGTCCGCTTACTTGAAATTCTTTTTTTTTAATTTAATTTTATTTTTTTTAATCTTATTTTTTTGCTTATTCACTTTATAACCCGTCCCAGTCACCCCCTCCTACAATCCTTCCCCATCTTTTGTTTTCTGAGTACCCCCTCCTCCTGTATCTCTACCCTGCCATTTTAAGTCTCTGAGAGGCTAGGTGCTTCCTCTCCCATTGAGGCCAGATGAGGCACCCAGCTAGAAGACCATACTCCATATACAGGCTGCATGTTTTGGGATAGCCCCCGCTCCAGATGTTTGAGACCTACATGAAAACCAAGCTGCACATTTACAACATATGTGCAGGGAGGCCTAGGTCCAGTCCATGGAGCTAGATCTGTGTAGACTAGGTATGCTCCACAGTTGGTGATTCAGTCTCTGAGAGCTCCAAGGGTTCAGGTTGGTTTACTCTGTTGATCTTCCTGTGCAGTTCCTATCTCCATAGGGCCCACAATCCTTCCGCCTATTCTTCTATAAGAGTCCTCAAGCTCCATCCACTGTTTGGCTCTGGATGTCTGTATCTGTCTGAGTCAGCTGCTGGTTAGGGCCTCTCAGAGGACAGCTTGCCCTGTCTGTTCTCAGGCTGGAGGTTTAGATCCTGGGAGCTCTGGTTTAATCTTTTGATACTCATTCTAAAAAGGACAAAAGCACCCTCACTTTGGTCTTTCTCCTTCTTCTTTCTTACTCCTAACTCTCTTCAGCCTAAAACTTCTCTTCAGCAAACTAAATAGAATTATTTCCTCTTGTCATCTGATTAGAGACACCACAGTATTCTGCTTATTCTGTGCTTTCTACAAATTTGTGAACCTTAAACTGGAGTCAAAGAGGTGGAGGGATGGCTCAGTAGTTAGGAATAATTCTTGATCTTCAGTTCTCAGTATTTATGTCAATACAAGAGGATCTGAAAACCTCTTCTGACCTTCTTGTGTTCCTGCCCACAAGCTATATACATAAAGACTCACACAGAAAAATCTTTTAAAAGAAAAATATGAAACTGATTTTATAAGGACAAGATATTAATGTGAGAAAGTATTTCAAGTTCTGGTTCCAAATATTTATTATACATGGGAAAGTTGCATCAAAACACAGTAATGCCGTGCTGTTTTATTCTGAGTGCTGTCATAGGATCCTTAGATTGGTATCATTCCCATTTTATAAATGGTATATGAAACTCAAAAAAACCTGCTCTATGTTTCACATAGTAAACATTCCTTCAACTACATCATGAGCAATATTCAGTCAAATGAAAGCACCAAAGTTTATATTCAAAGTTGAGTAACCAGTCTTCCACAATGTTGACATAAAAGATGAACCAACAACCAGCTAAAATGTTATTGCCTGAGGTAGCTCTTAGTTCAAACATAATGTAAAATTTGAAGAGAAATTCTCAGGCAGGGAAAGGTGAATAGTAATCCAATAGACAATTGATAAATATAAGAAGATGTTTATTTCACAAGAGCTATAGACTTCAAAGCACTCTGAGAGATAAGTCGTTCATTATTGGAGAAGAAGAAAAATTATCCTAGGATTGTTTTGATCTCATAGGGTGGAGGATGGGGGGAAAGGAGAAAATCAGCAGATAGAACAAGACGAGTCATCTTTCAATCATTTGTGAGTCTCGATGATCCTATTCTTTGCTTATGTTTGAAATGTTCTATTAAAAATTGTTACTGAAACTGAAACAACTAGAATTCTCTCTTTGCTCTCAACATTCTGAGCAAGGACATATTCTTTCTCAAATTCTATAAAGTGCAAACACCTTTTCATGATCTCAGTCTCACTATGCTTTGTGACAGCCTCTGCCTCAGCTGCCACACTCCTCTTGCACACTACCCACCACTTTGGTGCAAACTTCTTCAGACAAAATTGTTCCTCAGTATTGGGTTTAAAAGAGGTACTCCATTATCCTAAATGGGGTGTTTATGTATATTTGTGCATGTATCTACATGCATATGTTCATGTGTAGTGTATGTGTGTGTATGTGTGTGTGTGTGTGTGTGTGTGTGTGTGTACATGCATGCGTGTACATGCCCACATGTGTGTGCATGAGTGTTAGGGGCATGTAGTCAATATAGCTAGTGGGCACAATGCTTCTCTGAATTAGACCTTGCCAGAGCCTCATTATCCATTCTGGGCTTCATTCTCATCATGTATTTGAGAAAGTGTTTCTCCTGCCAGGCAGGAAGGAAATTTGAAAATTAGTGGCAGCTTCCAATGCCTAGGAGACACGCACTGACATCTTCTCCTGACTCGTTGACAAAGCCTGGCTGTCCTGTAGAGTGTCTCATTAACACTAGGGGCTTTGCCAGGCAGGGTGTCCAAATTTACGTGTGTGTAATATCTGGGCATGGTTTTTATTCAATGCATAAAATGTACCGAACTCACAATGCATTCGACCCCTAAAGTGCACTTGTATTCTGAGGAAGTGTTTATACTATTTCCTGTATTCTTTTACCAAGTGCTGTGGAAATACATATCTGGAAACTCCAGAAACAAAAAGAGGCAATATTTCATTAATATCTCTTTCTTGCTCAGAATTATGAAGAACTATTATTCATATAATTATTAATATTTGTAAATGGGAGAGGGAAATAGGCAAAAAGCATACATAAGGAAAGGGGGAAGAATTAGCATCTGAGATATTATTTATAACAGAATATGAATGAAGCAAGTCTTATCATTTTGAGATTCTAGTGGGATTCTGAAATGGAGACAAAAACCACTGAAAAATAGATTAAAGGTGTGACTTTTTCCAAAAGGCCCATGATTAAATTTAAAGTATAACAGAAAATAAAACCTTCTGGAATTGTACAGCTTTCTTTTATACCCTGTACATGCTAATGCCAGGCTTGTGGATGAAGGATACTGGCCTTTGGTTAGGCCACTCCCTCTCCTGTAACTTCTCTTCACAATTCAAGGGGGGAAAATAGCATGTCATTAAAAACATCTACATGACAGTCAGGCAAAGACAGCTCATCACCAAATTGTCAGCATATACTAGTGACTTTTCTGTATCCTCTCCCAAATTTATCACTGGCCTTGTCAGTTTTATACAACCTGACAATTCAATACAAAGCAGACTGATTTTTTTAGCCTAGATCAAAGGGTAACAAGTTGAAGTTAGTAATGGTAGTCCAGAATAGCAGGTATTAATGAGATTAGTCTACTCATTAATAAGTCTAATGAGATAAGAGCAATATTTATCAGGGAGTATGTGAGTGCTAAAGTAGAAGCAAAGGACACAGACAGTTGTAGCTCCTGCCTCACTGTATCTTCAATGTTTCCCAATCTATGAAGCAGTATTTGTACTACTGCTGAACTAGGTGCAGTACACATTTTGCTTAACTGAATCTTTTTAAAAATGTATTATGGAAATTTTATCATGCCCATTTTACAGATGAGAAAACTACATAAGAGAAAGTCTCTCAGCTTCAAAGCATCTGCTCTTTGTACTACACCTCATTGACTCTGTAACCAAAGAAAGAGATGGTTCTAACAGAGTCCATGCATCAACACTGTGGAATTAGAGACCTTCAAACTCATGATAGTTATAATAACTGCAAACTTGTATGTTCATGTAGAATGACATGTCATGGACAGGCAGAGCTGTAGATGTTATAATTTGCTACTATCTATGTAGTCCTGAATATGAAAAAACTTAGTTGTCTGGATTCACAAAATGGGGAAGAATTGACTAGATCCTAAATTTTTAACTGATCCCTTTCTTTTGTGATTTTCTCTTTTCTGGGTGATAGATTGCAAATTTAAATCAGCACTGCAATTTTCCAAAATGTAATGTTCAGTTGGCCTGGGTATTTGAAAGATATCACAATAGCTTCTATGCTGGTGCCTCTCTCTCTCTCCTTCTCTCCCTCCCTACACACTTCACATTTTCTTATTCAAAGAACCACAAATTCAGAATAGATTTCATACACACAATACAGAATAAAGGAATAGTTGTAGACAATGCTGCTACACAGCACAGTTTGAACATTAAGATAGCAGTGTACTTTGTCCACCCCACTGTCTTCTCTGACTCCTTGCAATGGTCTGAATACAAATCCAGAGCTTGTCTGCTTTGGGCTGATTCTGTATAGGCCTTTCCTACCTCCAGGCTCTGTGGAAGCCCAGCTCAGGAATTTGAGTAGAGAGTGAATCAGTATTAGATACCGATGTGCCATGTTCAAGGTGCCTTTTAAGGGATGTTTTTCTATAAACACTAGTGGAATTTATTTTTAATTCTATTGGTTTTGACTCAGGATGTTTGTTTCCCTTTGTTTTGTTCAGGGCTTGGGATTGAACTCCAGGCCTCATATATGCTGGACAAGCATTATATCTACTCCCAGCAGAGTAGATTTCCCAGTGGTACTATGGCATCAGAACACCAAATAAAAGAGTAAGGTTACACTTGATGGAGTCATTCTGCCAGATACTATCAGGATTTAACTATCCCAACTGCCAACCATATAACTTCAATATGGTCTATGGCCTATGTTCTCTATTCTAATGCCATATAATTGAATACCAATATGTGGTAGACAGTACCTTGAAGAATGTGGCAAAATGTGTTTTTACACAGGAAAAAGAAAAAAACTGTGGAAATAATAATGCCAAGCACTTAGTTCTGCAAAATTAGTCTATATGTTTAGAAAAGTCAATTAAATATTGTGAACCTCAATTACCTGATCCACAAAGCATACCGATAGAACATCCTTGGTCTGGTGTTGGTTTGGAAGCTGTCTAGAAGAAGCAGCTGCTGAACAGTGGGCACTTTCAGAGTGTTGTTTCCAACAATAGAGTGTGAAGTGGCAAGTGCTCAGTATGCGTTGGAACATACGAATGGTTGTCAATGGCTGGATGATGAGCCATATAGCAATAGACAATAGCACTGCCATTCATTGATTGAGATGAAATGCCATTTGTAACTGAAAATACAATGAAAGAGTATTTAACTGATCTATCATGTGAGATAATATCATTCCTTAATACCTATGATAGCCAATTCCCTCTGCAATAAAAAAGAATGAAAATGAAAAAAGAAAGAAAAGAAAAGGAAAGAAAGAAAGAAAGAAGAAAGAAAGAAAGAAAGAAAGAAAGAAAGAAAGAAAGAAAGAAAGAAAGAAAGAAAGAAAGAAAGAAAGGTTTCAAGTACTTAAAAACTATGATTAGCCTGGTGTGCTGACGCTTCTATAAGCCCAACATTCAGTGGGTTGATCTCAAGTTCAAGACCTGTATGGGCTATGTAGTGAGACTACCTCCTCAAAAATAACCAATGGGATAAGAGAAAATGGAGAGGGGATATCTGAGGAGAGCACTCACAGGAATACTGGTTGCTAGGAATTTTCTAATTTCATGAGTTTTTTCACTTGGGTTCATTTTTGGTGGTAACAGTTTCTCCTTTGGTCTCCAAGCTATATGGCTCAAAATAAATTACTAGTAATTTGCCTTTTCTGCAATTGCATAGATTTTGGGTTGAAATTGAAGAGATTTGAGTTAGCTTCTAATGAATCAACCTCCTTTGCTAGCATCAACAAAAAATAAGAAGAAAGAAAGCCAAATGTAGTTTGTAACGTTGGGAATGATAATCACTCAACACTTGATTTACACTCTAAATGCAGTAAATAAAGCTAAGTGGTTTTTAAAAAACCACCCAGAACTAAAATAAAATAACACAACCTGTATGGAGCTGGGTGGAACATGGGCTTGCCTCACAGTGTTTTAGTGAAACCCCTGTTTTAGCAAAGGGTGGTATATACATGAAGGAAAGACACTGAAGCCTACCAGTGACCGTCACAAAGCTTGTGAAGTTATCCTCCTAATAGTGTGCAACAGGGAGTGGATCAGAGAGAGCATCTGTCCAAGCAGAGTAAAAAAGGGCCTTCTCAGTGACTCCAATACTAGTTAAGGGTACTTTGGCATTGTATCCATTAAGAATAAAATTAGCCTAAATACCACATCTGGTCCAGCATTTCAGCAATGGAGACTTACTATGACTGAGTTAGAGCCACTTGGAGTATCTTCTGCAAGTATGCCTATTGCTTCTTTCTCTGTGTTCAGCAATACATCTAGGATGTGATGCTACTTATATATAGGATACAAAAGACAGACATATATCCATTATGATCATAAAGATGTTCTCTGGGTCTAGCTCTGTCTTTGTAGCTCTGTGTGCCTCTGTCTCTCTGTCTCTCTTTCTCTCTCTCTCTGTCTCTCTGTCTCTCACTCTCATACACACACACACACACACACACACACACGCACACACACATACACATACACACATACACACACCTTTGGTAAGTTTTCTTTTTTGTCCCTTCTTTCCTACTTTAATTGGGCCCATTTTTTTTAAATGTAGGTTTTCTTCTTTTGCCTAAATTAAAAAAAAAAAAAAAAAAAAAACCTATACTTTCTTTGTACCTAACATTTAGAAATACATGTTTAAAGGTTTTTGTTTGTTTTATTTTGGTTTGGTTTGTCATTGCTTGGTCATATTTATTGATCATTTCCTTTGCTAGGCTAATTTCTTATAACAAACACAGCTTTGCTCCTTTGAGATATGTATATCCAAACAGCATCAATGCCAGTTTGCAGACTCTCATAATCACCTTATGCTTCTTTCTCAATTCCATGGAGAAAAAGCAATTGTCACGATGTTCTCTTCCTCTAACTTATGAAATGGATTCTGCCTCTGCCCTTAAGTTTTTCTCCTCATCATCCCCAGATTCCTTCTTAATGGAATAGTGGCCTCAGAGAAGTTCTACAGAGCAAGTACAGGTGTTGTCTAAGAAATTTGGTCATAGAAAACAAAGGAATTTTAATGTATTTCTGTAGTCTATGAAGATCATTCATAATGGAGGAAAGATAAACAAAGGGATACAGATATTGCTCAGTGATTAGCAGACAGAATTGAAGTCAGTTTCATGCACCCACATGGCAGACACAACCCTTAGTAACTCCAGTTTCAGGAAATCTAAAGTCCTATTCTGACCATTCAGAGCTCCAAGCAGGCATATGACACACAGACATACATGCAAGCAAAACACTCAGACAGATAAAGAACCTAGCTTTTTTTTAATATTCTATTTGCAAGATTGTTTTCCTTTGACTTCCATGTTGTCCTTCTCTCTTAAAGTGTAAATATCTCAGTAGCAATACCTTTAAAATTCATCAGCGTGAGCACACAGGGCATTGGAAACCCAAGATTCTTGGTTTTCTATACACATTTTCTCATTAGAGGCTCCTTCTGGCCTCACAGTACTTTTCTTGTCCCCAGCTACTTAATGAACAGTTACTTAAATGAACCATGATAAATGCCTGTCCTGGCATGGTCTCAAATTAAATCCATTAGAAATGTTACTTAGGCTAAAATGCCTGTTATCATGCCAGCAAATGAAATTACAGGGTCGTTTTTCAGAATTAGGCAAGAAGAACCTACATTCACAAATCTTCCTATTGAAACATAGGGTAATCAAGGGATGTGCTCTGAAATTTATTACCCTGGGCTGAGCATCAGGTTAGTTATTATTATTTGGTGCATTCTTGAGAGTATTACTTAACTATAGTATGCTTCAGAGCCCTCACATAGACTAAAATATTAAAAATTCTAACCTTGTAGTATTGTGATAACATTGTTAATGAATTAGTTCTATATGTAGCATGGCTGTCATGTGGCATAATAACTACTCCCAAATTAGAAGCATTTTAAGAGGGTCCTACTGAAACTGACTGCAGAGTTGAAAGAACTGTTAGTAAACATATATGAGTTCCTGGATCTAATTCACTTAGACTTTTACTCCTTCAGGGTTGCCCAGGCTTCAGTGTATCCTATATTGCTAAGATGTTAGAAACATCCTCCCCAATGGAACTGTGCTGAAAGGTGGTATCCATAGGTACTGCAAGTTTTGTACTGATGAATGGGTACAATGCTTATTCTTAGTCACTAAGAATAGAACTCTTTTTGAAAAGGTTTTCTTCTACTTGAAAATAAATGTTGTTCACATAATGTATCCTGATTATGGTTCTCCTTCCCTCTACCCTTCCCAGTTCTTTCCCACTTTGATTCCCATACAGATTCAAACCCTTTCTGTCTCTCATTAAGAAGTAAATGGGCTTCTAAGACATAGTAATAAAATAACATATAATATAATAAGATAAAACAAAAACAAACACATCAAAATTAGACAAAACAAAAAGAAGAAAAAGAGCTCAGAGGAAGGCAGAAGAAGGACCTATTTATTTGCACATTCAAGAATTCCCATAAAAATGCTAAACTGGAAGCCATAACATATATATATATACAAAGGACTCAATGCAGACACATGCAGGCCTTGTACATGCTACTTTGGTCTCTGTGAGTTCATATGGCTCTGATCATGTTGATTAAACGGGCTTCTTGTTTGGTGTCCTCCATCCCTTCTGGCTCTTACACTTTGTGCTTTCTTTCCTGTGGGGTTCCCAGGGCCATGAGAAGAGGGATTTGATGGAAACATTCCATTTAGGGCTAAGTATTTCAAAATCTCTCATTCTCTACATAATACCTGGCTGTGGGTTTCTATATTTGTTCCCATCTACTGCAGAGAGAAGCTTCTCTGATGATGGCTGAGCAAGGCAATCATCTATGAGTATGACACAATGCCATTAGGAGTTACTTATTGCCATATATATATATATATATATTAATATATATATATTATATGCCTATTGTAGTATTTACTGTTACCCTTGGTTCATGGACTATCTCATCTCAAGTTCTTGGTCATCCAAGCAGTGTCATGCATGAGATTTCTCATGTATTGGGCCTCATATCAAATCAGATATTGGCTGGTTAGTCTCATTAGCTTTGTGTCACCAGTGAATTAGTGTATCTTTCTGGCACAGAAAAGTTTGTGACTGCTTGGAGTTTACATTTCTCTTTTAGTGTTCTGCAGGGTACCTTCCTATACCAAAGACTCTAGAATACAGGGGTGAAAACTCTATGTAGGCATCAGCTTGACATCTCCATATTTAATGAATTTAAATGTGGATGTTGTCTTCAGCAATGGAGCTTTGCTGTCTGTTTGTGGAAAGCAACCTATAATCTTGGCAACAGCCCAGGTTGTTGGGAAATCCCCATGGGACCGTTTGGACCAACAACTCAATTAGATGTAACCATATTCGCGGACTAGAAGCTTCATTTCATGACAGTCAATGTCCAGTTGGGGCTCAGTCTTCCCTAGTATTTGAAGATTTCATTTTGATCACCTTTTTATATGTATATATTTTAGAAACCTTCTACTGCATTAGGTTTCCATAGTACTCCTCAAGTGTCTTTTGCCTCTTTCCTGGAACTCCCTCTTCCCTCCCCATCTCCACTTGATCCGCTTGAACTGGAAGTCCAAGCACCCCCAATCCATCTATAACTATGTATTCTATTTCCCTTTCTAACAAGATCTATCTACCTCCCACCACCCCAGATCCTTACTATATACTAAACCTCTGTGGTTCCACCAACGATAGTTTGGTTATCAATGACTTAACTGCTAATATCCACATATAAGCAAGTACATACCATATTTGTATTTATGGTTCTGGGATACCTCATGCAGGATGATTTTTTGCTAGTTCTATCCATTTGCCTGAAAATATTATAATTTCATTTTTGGCAGTACATTTTCTTTACCTGAGAATGGGTTTTCTTATAAAGATGGACTTGCTCCTTCTCTTGATCCTTTGAACTCTCAACATCTCTTGACCTTACCTCTTGCCTCACTGTCCTCTGTTTTATTCTTTTTTCCATATGTTAAATTCCAATTTCCTAAAACTCATTTTTAAAATTATAAAAAGTAAATTTATTTTTCTTATAAATTATTCAGTTTATGGTAGTCTGTTATAGCAACAGAAAAAAGTTATTGAGACTCTAGAGATTTATTGATCCCCTTCTATGGAAATTTTAGCATTACGTCAGAAATAAAGCTACAAAAATGAACCAGACATTGTTGCTTCTCCATGAGAGATCACAGTCTACAAAAAGCCAATATATTTGTGTGTGTGTGTGTGTGTGTGTGTGTGTGTGTGTGTGTGTGTGAAGTATATATGCATTTACTGTATATAATGAACATGCACTGGGAAAAATGCAAAAACGCAAGGATAGAAAACAGTTTGTAAGAGCAAAATGACTGGAAAAAGGAGAAACATTAAGCTGCCTCTGGATTCTGGGAAGATGCCCTATAAGGAAATGGAAGATCAGCAAAGTAGCTGAAAAGTGAGGTAGCATCCACTAAGGAAAAAAGCAGAAGAGGCCAGTCTAAGCAAAGTGTAGAGTGTGTCAAGTTCTAAGTCAGTTTCAGACTTCGGTCAGAGAATGATGCTAGCAGGAGACGATGCTACAGGTGAAGATAGAAAGAAAGTAAACTTTGTGGAACCTGCCAGAAGGAGATCAAAGATACAGAGGGATGCCCTTTGCCGCATATTTAGTTTGTGTAACTCTGGCTCCACCCGTTTCCTCCATACCCTGAGCAGAGATAGTGCTGGGCACTGAAGTTCTGTTGAATGGAGTTTTTAGGTTTAACTCTTGAAACAGGAAGTTAATCAGAGTAAGAGAAGCAGTAACATGGCTATGTTATACTGAGGTCATTGTTTAACTGACTGCGGTATCCACTATACCTTCCTCTTGTAAATTCAGCCACTAGTTTACATGTAGGACCTATACATGTTCCCTGGGTTTTGTTTTGATCTCTGAACAGGACAAGTTTCTCACTATCTCATTTCTAGAAACATTCTGGTGTTTGTAACTTCTAAATTTTCAGTAGCTAAATTGTTAAGTAGTATCTACCTACTTTATTGGTTGTCTGCAGATGGTTCTGTTTGTGTCTGCTCATTCAAGGTGTCTTAGTGATATTACCAGACCACTAAGATAGAAGCATATCCTCCATCTGGTGCTGTAGTTAAGAATCTTGGCCTGAAATATTACTCCACTGTCTTCCATTGTATCTGTCTAAAAGTAGTACTTTTCTTTGAACAATTTTATAAGGAAAACCATTTTTGCCAAACTTCATTAGTTAAACATTTAAATTCATAATTCTGCCTTCAAGATAAAGCAGTTTCTTTAACCATAAATACACTAAAAGTGGATGGAAAACTTCAGCCTCTCTAGCTTTCCTGACACCCTTGGTTTGGCTAACCAAGAGTAATAAAGAAGTAACATAAAATAAAATAATCTGTTTACATGGGACAGGGGAAGTGTATTGCTCTGGATATACTGTCTCTAGTCTCTCTAATTTCTAACTGTTCTTTTGATCTTCAAATAACCTAGGCCCTCTTGTTTTCCATGAGAAAGACTAACTAATCACATAATTGTTAGGAAGAAGATTGTCTGTAAATGGTACACAATATGCATGTGCTCTTTGCCATCTGTTCCAAAAGCTTTCTTCTTTATCTTCAGACAGTGAACACAAAACAGCCATGCTTACTGAAGTGCTTTGGCTCCTCCTATAATTGTTATCTCACACCAGAAAACCCCTGGGTTCTAATTTAAACTCTTTTAAGTCTCGAAGCTCCAACTATATTCCTATCATTATTTGTTATCATTCCAATAATAATCAATTTTGAGCACTGAAGGATAGTTACTGAATGACCCTTAAGTCATCTCTCTGATAAGGCTATATTATATCAGCCTTGTATATAATTGTGAATTTGTTTCTGTTATTTTCATTTCATTTTCATTTAAATAAAGAACTGAAAGCTAGAAGATATAAAAAACTAATAGTTATAAACTTACATTCATAGATAGCCTTCAACTCATAACTTATGTCTAATATATAAACATATATCCGATACTGTGATATAATCATAGTATGTTCACAAGGTGGATTTCGTTGCAATTCTCATACACTAAGACTGCCTTAAAGTTTTTTTTTTTTTAGAAGACCGTTTTTTAACATAATGCTGCTTCTGCAATTTTTAAGTATTAATGGAAAGACCACAGATATTTTAATGCTTATTCTGCAAAAAGACTCATATAGTCTTTATCATTTATAGGACATTGCGCATGTGAAAATTATAACATTATATTAAGTTTAACCAAGATTTTAGCAGTTTAGTTCATAGAGTCTATTAGATTTTTTATGTGTAGTAGCATATCTCAAACACTTAGAATTCTCTAAAGTAGGCATGTTACCTGTAAAAGCCTTCATGAATATGAGACTTTCCTTGGATATATTTACTGTATTGATTTTTAAAAAAAGACATTGATACCAATTCTGAGAACACAGCTTCTGAATTCAAAATAATGTCCTTTAAAATATGCCCTATAGGAAAATTTATGGCTTTATCCATTTTTGTCTGTCTAAATTCTTCTGAAGCATAAATCATAAATCAGAGAAAAGAGCATGTATTAACTAAGTAGTAGCTGTTAGGAAACGGTCAGGGATAGAAACCAATTACAAACCACTCCACAAATGATCCTGAGGAATAGATTTTCTAGATAAAATGTGCTATAAGCTAATATACAACATAATTTTAAAAGATATTTAATTTCAAAACATGGGTGCTGGTCCTCTCATTGGCAAGCCTTTAGTAGAGACAAGGACTCAGGAGATAAATATTTGTCATCTTTACAGTGCTCAAAGATAACTGTAGTCACTTTAAACCTTCACAATCTGTAGGTCAATGATGTCAGCAAGCCCCAGCTCACCCAACTGAAGGGATCGGCTCATTCTGCTTCTGCAGGGTTCATGGAAACATATGAAAGAAATATAAAAGTCTCTGTGCTGAGAAAGTAGCAAATTATTTACTTGAACATCATTATTTTTAACTATTTAGAAAAAAAAAACATGTCACTGTCACTCCTCAGAACATTTTCTGGGAGACAAGTCCTTGTTCTCCGAGCCAGAGTGTGGGGACCTCTAGTGTAGTTTATTCTACAGAAAAAAAAGCAAAAAAACAAAACAAAACAAAAAAAAACCAACGATGCCTTCCTTTTCGAGTCTGACTTCAGAAGTCCTCTCTTTCAAGCATCACACATAAGAATACTTGAGTTCTTTGCGAGTTGTTAACATGTTTGGCTTTGGGGACAAAAAGAAACCCAGGCTGTGCTTTCCAAATAAGAATATGTTGTAAAACCCCAACTACGTAACTGCTTGGAAAATTGACAGAAAAAAAATGCTCCCTAGCAAGAGAGCTGAACAGAATGGGCTTCTGGGGAAACATTCTAAGCAGGAACAAGATCCCAAAGCAGAATTTCCAAAGGAAAGAAAATGAATAATCAGCTTTCTTCTGCCCTTCACAGATGCCCCTGTGCCTGTTCAACAACAGGCAAAGGAGCTGTGTTGTTACAAGCTGTGCACTGGGGAGCAGAGCCGCAGCTGCTGCAGGGGCAGCTCAATGCCCCAGCAAGCCCTGACTGTAGGAAACAAACACCTCACAGGTGTAAGGTAGACACACATGGGTGGATGAAGCCTATGCAGTAAGGAGGTACCTCCTGGAGAGTGGAAAGGGATGGAGGCCTCCAGACAAATGAAGTTTCACTAAGGCAGTTCTTGGAAGGAAGAACTGTAGAGGTTCCTATAAATGAGCTGTCTCTTACCACTGGAAATGCTATTTAAAGTTCTGTTTACAAGAATAGAACTCACAGGGCCTCTGAGAAAAGGGATGAGTAGGACAGAAGGTGAAATCATGACTTGCAGATGTCCTTCAAGGAGACTATGCACATGACTTGAGCTGATCTTATGCCAAACTATCTGAAAGAACACAGTCAAAGCTTCTGCTGTCATCTGGTGAATTTAATAGATGACCATGATTTGCTTGCTTTAACATATAAAGAATGGTGTTCACCCTCGGGTAGAATGAAATTTCCTCAATGTTTTTATGTGATTGCAATAAAGATAATGTATCCCCTAAATGTATTTAAAAATCAGCCAAGATGAAATTTTCTAATTTGGTATTTTAGTGTATTTTCTCCCAGAGAATTGTGTGTCTGTGTGTGTGTCTGTGTGTGTGTGTGTGTGTTCATATACATGTGTGTGTGTATGTATGTATGTATGTATGTATGTATGTATGTATTTAATCAAAGGAAAACCTCAGATGGTGATCTACATCTTCTATCATGTTTGAGACAAAGGCTTTCTATTGTTCTCAACTCTATATACCAAGCTAGTGGGCCTTTGCCTTCTGGGTATTCTCTTATGCCTGCCTCCTCCTGTCTCACAGTAGAAGGGCTGGACTACAGCATTTGTAAGCAATGCCTGGATTTACATGAGTTTTGGTATTTGAACTCAGATTCTCAGATTGCACAGCAAGGAATTTAACCACCAAGCCATCTCCAACCCTCCAGGAACCATTTTTTAACTATACTAGGACAACTTCTAGCCATACTTCTTCCATCCTCCTGCCATTGGAGGGGTCATAATTCTTCAGACTGTAGGTTTCATTGAGGCACAGCAGGAACAAGGGCAGCAGTCCAGGAACACGTGATAACTGCTAACGGATTCCCCCTCCTAGAATTGCCGCAGTGTTTCCAACATGCCCCACATATTGGGGGTCATTGACTCGTGTTCCGTGCCTAATTTCCTTGAGACTCTACCATGTCTAGGAATCCCGTTTCTCTAACGACATGCTAAAAATTCCATGAGCTGTGGCTAAAGGATTTATAAATGCTGATTTATTAATACTCTGAGTTGGACCCAGTGGATGTGAGCAAAGAGCATAAAAACACAATTGAAGAACACCTAAAGGACCCTTGGCAGCAAGTGAAGGACAGAACAGGCTTCTTGTTTGTTTGTTTGTTTGTTTGTCTGTCTGTCTGTCTGTTTTTCCAGGATGTTAAAAGGCACAATAGCACTGGGTCCTGTGTCTGCCATATCTTCTAGCACATAGACCATGAGAACTGCAAGGGTTTCCTTTTTGAAAAGTTGTCATGGAAAGAATGAGGCTACCTAGGAATAAAAATACCAAGTTTGCCTCTCTCTCTTAGATAAGAGAAGGTAGAAAGCTTCATTTTAAAACTTTATTCCTTTTTGCTTGCTGTTTTCCTCACACAGCACTGCTGGCTGGGTCTCATCTCACTCTACTAAACTGAAGGACAACCTTTGCATGCCACAGTACTCGTTGTTAACATCACAGGCATGCAGAGATTTTTTTTTCTGGAGGAGCTGTCTATACCAATGGATGTCCAATAGGAGTCTGGGATCCCCACCGTCTCAGTAGCTGTTGCTATGCCTTGGCTAGGTTGCTTGGACATTCACTGTCTCAGTGTGTTTATCTGTAAAAGGGCCTGTGAAAACCCATTCCGCCACTTTCCCAAGCCTCTACCAGTACGACAGAGAATAGCCCAAAGGCATTGACAGATGAAAGATATTTCTAGTACTTGCTGCATCATAAATTAAACCTCAATCCACAAACCCTTGAATGCCTGGATCCAGGAGGCAGAGGCAGTTAGCTCCATGAATCCTGTTTATTGCTGACATTTCCCTCTAAAATCCAGTGGGATCCCTCTGTGGTCAGAACTCCCATGGATAGCAATAGGGTGGTGTGAACATTCTCATAATGTAAGCACAACAACAAATGCTTCCAAAACAAAGGACCAAGGGACCAAGAGAAAATCTCCTGCACCTGGAGAGGGCTTTTATCACATAGTATTTTTTTTTTAAGAGTTGGAAAAGATCCTGGTGTGGAATGGTAAATGTCCACGCACCTACCTCATGACAGGACAGCAAAGCAATGTGTTTTCAAAGCCCAAAGATGTTTTTATTGCCCCCACTCTCCCCACAACAAATCTGAGTTCTGTGGGCTTTCTCTCTTTCTTCATCACAGCAAGGATTTTTTTTCTTCATCATTTTGAGTCCGCAGCCTGTCAGTAACAAAGGTACCCACCTGTTCTCTGAGCCCTAATCCCTAAACAACTTTTAATAGGGACTTCCTGCCTTCCACGCCATTGGCTGCCACAATTGCATGCCAGATTGAAGGTATTTGAAGGGGAATACAGAGGATTATGGTGAAGTGTATGCAGTTTTGCCCAGAGGTTTAAGAATAGAATTGCTAATAGCACTCTGTAATGATTTGTTTTCCTTTGGTAGGCGAGTGTATAACTTGTGTATTGCTGGAAGTGAGTTGGCAGGTGTATAGATATGTCCAGTCAGAAAGGAATCACTGAATACCCATATTTCCATTAACTCAGTTAATCTCACCCAACACCACTATGTGGCAATGTCATTGTCCCGACTGAACCCCTTGTAGCCACTAATATACTGTTACAGAACAGCTATCAAGAATAACAGATGTGTAGAAGAGACTAAGGGATTTAAATCCTTCTTCCTAGGAAAGATTCTCTCTCTGTCTCTCTCTCTCTCTGTCTCTCTCTCTGTCTCTCTCTCTGTCTCTCTCTCTGTCTCTCTCTCTCTCTCTGTGTGTGTGTGTGTGTGTGTGTGTATGTGTTTGTCTGAGCTGAGCTTATTGCTGCTCTTTCAACTCTAGCACCTCATAAAAGTACACAAATGAATACTGCGTCCACATTCAGAATTCATATTAGCGCGCTAATCAGAATGAGAAAGTGAACTGAAACTTAGATTTGTACCTACAAGAGAGGGTAGTATTTGCTAAGCAAATTACTAGGATGAACAAATTTGTAATAGACTATTCAAGCTACTTAAGAGAATAGATTGTTTTTAAGCATCCATTCACATGCTAATGATTTATATACTAATTATGAGTCCTTCTTATCTCTTCATTAAAGCCTGCTCCCTGGGTACCAGCATTTAAGCTAACTTTGTAAGTCACTATTTCTGAATAAGCAGAATAGAATCTCCATCTTAGGAAAGGACATTATTTCCATGGAGGTTTCCCATTGATTCTGACCAGCATCCAGCCCTCTGAACCTCAAGCCCAATTAAACTTTTCACTAAGAAACATATATTAAGTGTGTCCCACGTAAGTGCTTCTAATAAAAAGCAAAATATAAATAAGCATGATCCAAGTTTAGCCCACTGTGGATTGGGTTTACACTGTGTTCTAACAAGTGACAAATTCTCCAATAGTAAGTGTTAAGCAGAAGCAGAAGCCCATGTGGTCAGAGTGCTAAGGTATAGTGTGGGATCTTCAGAGTATTCCTAACATCCTTGAGTAGTGCTCTATATTAACCTGTACTGTGTGTTGACCAGGTAGACTTGTAAGCTTCTGTGTAAGTGTTAGTGACATCACAGACTAAGAAACTGATTTATAATTTCCATGATTGGTATCACTATTAGATACAATGGGTAGCTTTGAAGAGATATGAGCAGGTCTGACATTGAAGGATACTAATGTCTCTTCTGATCAGAAACTGAAGAGAGGAGAACTCTGGCCATTTTTCACTTATCCAAACCTGTTAGTCTTTAAGAATCAAGCATAGCGATTTTGGTATCTGCATGAATAAAGATCATTTTAGGAGATACAGCATACTTCCAAACAGTGTGGGTTGGTGCTCAGGAAGCAGAGCCAAGGGACTGCAGCCAGGTAGGGCCAGCCTGTTTAACATGGGCATTCCAGGCCAGACTGTGCTACAGAGTGAAGGAAACATGAAAACATGCTGTCCTGCCTTGAGGAACAGCACGTGTTAGCTTTCCTATCATTCTGGATATTCAGCACACACTGCATACCAGAGCTTCTTTAGTATATACTTTGAATTCATCCTTCTTGCCATCACATTCACATTTTTGTGCAAGCCATGTCATTTTTTTGAGTGATTCTTTTAATAATAATAATCCTCTGGCTCTGTTTCATCCTTGCCTCCTCAGAATCTCTGTGATCCCTTCAGATTTTGTGACATGTAAATGTTCCAGCAGTTTCTCACAGAAGACCCCAAGTCAAATGGA
Source organism: Mastomys natalensis (assembly GCA_021653895.1). NCBI lineage: Eukaryota > Metazoa > Chordata > Mammalia > Rodentia > Muridae > Mastomys > Mastomys natalensis. The sequence continues at coordinate 280,576 of JAJTUV010001863.1, read as the reverse complement.
ATGTGATGCCTATGCAATTTGACTGAGCTCAGTATTTCTCTTGTCTTCTCTTTCTTCCTCTGTCCTCCTCGTTCCCCAGTGGCTTCACACCTGCTGTCCTTTCTGTCAGGGGCACTCTTCCTCCAGAGATCACTGTGCTCTAATGCTCTTCCTATACATGCCTTTCTCACATGGCTTTGAAGCCTCCTTTACCCACTCATATGAGTTTTAGCATCCACAACGATATCTTATTACCTCCTCCCTGCTTTTATTTTTTTCTAGGATTTAACCATTGTTGACCAACTATACTTCTTTCTTAATTTTCCTTTCCCCTAAAAGGATGTATCTTTTTGTTTCAATGCAACATTTTCAACTTCTAAAATTGGGTTTTGCGCACAGTTCTATTCATTCACTAGAAGTCTAATTTTTATCCTATAAATTGAACTATTACTGACCATTACTTGTGCTTGTACCTACATTTCAAACATAACATACAAAGGAAGCATCTATGAAATCCAAGCAGTGTTGTGCCTACTGCTGATTGATCTCCAGTTTCTTTTTTAAAGAAATTTAAGTTTATAATATATAAGAAACTGTAAGGTGAAACAAACAAACAACAATAAGACCCAAAACAAAAACAGATCTACATTCTTGGTTTTGAGTCTATGCCCATCATTTACAGTTCTTTCAGTTTCCCATCCTTATGCGACTGGTCCTGATCATGTGCTTCTAATAGTGTGATAGTGGTCTTCTGTTTTCATTGTGTGATCACGACATACAAGAATTTTAATTTCAAAGAACTTTGTCAGAGTGCTTCAGTCACTTGTACTAAAAGAAGTTATATTTCTGCAGAGTTGCTGTGCCACTGGAGCCAGGGCATCTATTTCTCTATTCCTGAAGACTTACCACAAATACTTTCTTTATCCATTTCTAAGTCAGTTGATGCACTTGCAATCACCATACTTACAGTTCATAAACGAGTGGTGTCCTCTACCTCTGTATAATAATATATTTCTCCAGAGTTCTTTGAGATAATTATTTAACTACCAGTGAGTTCATCTGAGTGCTTTGATTATTAATCAGGGTGAAAATACTAAATTCTTTACTCAAATTTCAGTATGGTAAGATTAAAGCAAATATACATGTAGGTTCATATTTTTTCTACCATAGACTCTCAGAAATGACTTCACCTAAGAAAATACTTTCTCATATCTTGATTTGGCTTAAAAAATAGTTATTTGTGCCAGAATATATTATTTACCACACTGTTTTTCCCATAACTTTTTGCTCTATGGGCAACTTCCCTGACAGATAGCTATTGCCTAAACATAAGTCAGATCAGGCCAGAATGGCTTCTCCTCAGATGTAGGCTGAGCTCTGGTGGCTTTTGCAACATCCTTCTTGACTACTGAGATTCTAGATTTATTTTCCTGTGTTCTTCACCTAAAATGTGTCTTTCACCCTCAATAGAAACTTCATTAATTCTCACTAATTCTCTCAGTATTCTAGACCATTGTGGCTTGAAGCTTTGCTGTTTAACCCAAAACCTTTTTCTCGTCAATAGGGCATACCCCATATACCATGCAACTGCATATTAGATATTAATAAAATAAATGTAGTTTGTCAGATATTATGGCCATGGTGATATCTGTTCTAAGAACTTCCCACACGTCACTGTGTCTAATCTCCACAGTATCCCATGAAGATTAACTTTACTCTCTAAAACACCTAACAATTTTCAGTAGCCAGTGATAAAACTGATGTGAAATTTTTGCAGAAATACATGTGTGTCTCTGTTCTTTTGAAAGTTAAAAAGACTATTTAAAAAATAGGGATGTGTTTTTTTTTATTAAAAAAATACTTTTAAGAGAACATAAACCTAAATAATTTCATCCTTAAACTTTGAATATCCCAGTACATGCCTTTTGAATGTGTCTACTCTTGTCTATCTTGGGTCACATTTGGCCTCTCTTGACAACATCAACTTCAGCTTATCTTTGATCATCCTTAAATGGATGCATTTTCATACTCCCACTGTAAGCACTTCCAGCTTCTAAACCTCCTTATGTGCTTCTCAATGTTGTGTTATCTTGACTTTCACCCTTCCCAACAATCTTGCATCTTCCTGGTCCTCCTGTCTCCTTTCCAAACAGCTATGAATGCTAGCCTGCCTATTTTTAATTTACACCTTGGCATTGGCTGCATATCAAAGGCAGAACAGTTGGGATGCTTCTTAAAATTCACATTTCTCAATCCCATTCTCAAACAATGATTCCCTGAGTCTAGATTTCTGGCTTGTTTGGTTTTTCAGTAGTCTCTAGGGACAGTAGTATGTAGTTGAGATTTAAAATCAATATTCTAGATGAAAAATAGTCTGATCACTTGATTTCTTTAAATGACTGTATTTTTGGATAATTAAATACTATCCAACAAAATATTTTTCGAAAAAAAAATGTTCTTTACAAAGGGAAAGATGTAGTGCTGGAACTCTCTATAAAAAGGGCCTTTTATGTATTCACTTTCATTAAGATCTGTCAACCCTATTTCTGAAAGCTTCTGGGAGCCTTCTTGGTAAGGACCTAATAAGTACTTGTCTATACAAAGTTTGATGTTGCCTTGGGCTCGCTGCACCAACTCTAAATTGGTCCCAGAGGTTCAGAAGACGTAAATTTTGTATGATTGCAAATAGGTGCTTATGAATGTGTGTATCTCTAAACTATATACACACATATATTTGCTTTACATGTGTATGTGTATACAGAGATGTTACTTTCAGTGGCATTACATGAAATTTGTGTACAAATAGTACAGTTTATATAAAAGCATAAATACTGCCTCTTTCATGATTTGAATGTCTCTAATATTCTGTCATCTCACCATGGTATAACTCTGTGGCTGTGACAAGAAAAATGGCCTGAAAACCATGGGGGTAAAGTACAGGGAATGAAATGAAGATGCATTGTTCTTGAGTCATGCCCACCAAGTTGTTGAAAGTCTTATTAGGAGTCACTTGGCTTCTAATGCTGAGCAAATACTTGGTATGATTCCTGTATAAGCCTAAAATCATCTATAGTGTTATTTTAACCATGGTCACGAAGTAAATGGATGCTGAAAAGGGTTTTGAGAGGAAAAGCAGACGCACATTTTCTTCTCTGAAGCCCCTGTGTCTAACACAGTCTCTGATACCCAAATTCTCAATAATCAATTTTAACAAATAGTCAAAAGTTTATTGGCAAATCATTTTATGAAATCTAAGTTGGATTATGTCTTTCATCAGATAATATTCATCTGCCTATATAGCTTTTGAAACCTTCTCCTATTTTATCTTGAATATAGTGAGGCAACATTTATTGAAGTCAGAGGCCTTCTTAGGGCACTGGGGGTCAAAATGAGGACCTTGTGCATGCTAGACAAGTGATCTTCATGCCAGACACGTGGTCTACACTGTAAAACAATGAGATGCAAAGCACAGAGAAGTTGAGTGATTTGGCCAAGGTTATATAACTAAGAAATTGGAAGCATGTGTATCATCCAATTCCATCTTTAGGAAGTAACTACTTCATGTTGCATTTCATATGTGCTCATTTCCTAGGTGTTTTCCATAACTCTTTACCCATAGAAGCTTGTCAATAATGTTGTGTGATTGCATGTAGCTCAGTGAACTGGCATAGACACATAGATTCCTAGCACTCTAGGTAATATCAGATATTTTCTGGACCACACTAAAGGCACTAGAGCATGAAAGAGAAGACTGAAACTCCTATAGCCAAATTTCTGATTTTAAATCAGTGGTTCTCAATCTTCCTAATGTTTGTAACCCTTTAATAAAATTCTTCATGCTGTGGTGAACCATAACAATAAAATTATTTTTGTTGCTACTTCATAAATGAATTGTACTACTGTTAAGAACTTCAATGTAAATATATGATATGCAGAATATATGATATGTGACCCCATTCAGACCCCAAAGAAAAAGCAAACCATAGGTTGAGAACTGCTGGTTTAAATTATTTTGTCCCTGAATACACCTTGGGTACATTACCAAATTTATCTAAACCTCAACTTACATATGTGTAAAATAGGGATTCATCACTTAAGAATTAAATAAATTGATGTATAAAGTTATTAGAAGAACCTGAGTTTCCAGTAATTCTTGTTACAAGCTTTTAATGTACAGGAAAGAAGATCTCATATTCAGTGACTTTACTTGTCTGTCAGGAATGTCTGATAATGTAGTTAACACTGGGATTAAATTTAGTTTAGCTAGACGAAAATATCATGGTCCTTGCTCCTGGTCAGTTGACAGCTTGTCAAAAATGATGGACAATCAGTCAATAAGCTATGAGGAATTGAACCATGAATTTGGACCAGAGGAGAAAAGCACATGAGAGAAGCTACAGATTAGGAATTTAGATAAAAGCAAAGCATTGTCATGGTGGTTTTTGAGTCATGTAATAATAGTAATAAAGTAAATGAAGGATTTTCAGGGAGCAGAGAGGGGGACCCAAGCCCAAGATAAAGGTATGGTTATAGTTATTGAAGCATTACACTATAGTATCTACCTATAGAAACACAGAAAAGGCAAGAAGTAGAGACAGACATGCAATCTACCCATGAAAGTAGGCAGAGAATGTATCATGACTAGAATGAAAATTCTCGGGCCTGCTTAAGAACTTCCAGGTCATTAATTGCAAAAGAGAATCTAAAATATGCATTGGTACTGTACTGCAGGGACTATCCACTCTTGTGCAGTACTCCAAGTGTGGTTCTCAAATCATCTGAAAACTCTTAAAAAATGAAAATGTCTGGACCCAGCCCCCACAAATCTGAATTTGTAGGAACTCAGTCAATTATGTTGTAACAAGTTATGCAGGTATCTCTTATGGCTTAAATACTTGAGAATCAGTCTTTTCATTCATTCATTCATTCATTCATTCATTCATTCATTTAGTTAGCAAGTCTAACATCAGTAATCCAGATGCCCTTAAGGGACTCAGTCAAATTGGGGGATACAAACATGAAAAAAAATGACATAAATAATAAAAAATGTAATAGAAGCAAGGAGGAGTGTATGTGCATGTACATTTAATGAGGTGATGACAGCAGTGGGTTTGGGGACAGTAACTACAAACATTCTCTGAGGAAATAACATTCAGAATGAATCCTGTGAGCAGGCTTTCCCCAGGTAAAGGCATATGGTTATGGAGAAGCAGAGCAGGGGCTCAGTTGCAGGCAGAGGATGAGGAAGAGCAACAGAATGCTGAAAGAGGATGACACAACATCAGAGACCCAACTCATCATGCAGATTCCTTGCCCTTCAGCCCGTGTAAGATAGAAAGCCATTGGAGTGCATATGAACGGGAGCTGTGCTTTTAAAAGACCACTTTGGATTTACTTATACTCATCTCACCATCTCAATTCAGCTATCATCAGTCCCCAAACCCTCAGAAATCTTTAGTGTGCCTGGTCCTCTGCCTTCTGCATTGAAAGCTCAGCCCTGACACCTCCCCTCAAATCTCTGGGCTTTCTGACCTTACCATTCCCCTGGCTAGTTCAAAAGCATTTATTAGAGTTTGAGTTTTAAACTGGCCTCCAACCATGAAACCACCAAGAGTTTCAATTTAATTTCCCTTTCATGCCTCTTCACACCTTGACTCCTTCTGAGAAAAACCAACTATTGATACTGATAATAAGCTCATTTTATGCTTTGGAAGGAAAAAAATGCTTAGCTAAATCCACTATTAAATACACTCCTCTCATGATGAAGTCTGCATTTAAGTCAGGCTTCTATTAGCTGAGAAAAGAGTGTCCACTGAGGTATGAAATGTTTATTGTAGCTAGTTCCTGCAAGCACTGCCAGAAAAGAGATAGTATTTTCAATGGCCAAACCCCACAATGCACAAGACATGAATAATGTATGTCTGTCTCTTTAGAACAAATCAGTACAGACTGCAGGAGTTGGGGACCCCAGAAAAATTATCTTGGCATCAGAAACTTTGGGATGGAAAAGCATTGTTTGAAAGAGATTTGAAATCATCACCTTCAGTATTTCAGGGGGAAACAGTTAGGAATGAGCAGTGACCTGCATTTGTAACTATCATCAGTCAAGATACCAGTAATCAACACATGATTATTATTCTCATCAGCCCAAAGCATGAAAATAATTGAGTGAAAAAAATCCTCACATTATATGAAATGATTGCTGCCTTTGAGCCATAATAAACAATGATTCTGGTCTGGTACTAGGCAGTAAAACAAATGGGAGCTGCCTGCTGCTGCTGTAGCACCAGAAACACTACCAGATTCTATAGCCATCAACCCACCCTAGACACGACTTATTTTTTCAGAGCTAAAGGGACACCGCTGAAATGCCACTCTTAGATGCAGAATTTGACTGCGTGTTACAGAAGCTGGCTGCTTTACACAAGTACACTCTCCAGCACTCACACTCACATTCATATTTGCCACTTCCCAGAAGACTAAAGGTGCGCATTAATTATGGAACATGGAGACCCACTTGTTGCATTCAAATGTAAGTTTGTCAAGCCAGGCAGCTAGACAGGGTGAAGCCCACAGGTGATGCAATAAAGGATACCCTACCCTTCCAGAGAGAGGATGGAGATGAATGTAGGATCTGAAAAGGCACTCTGCTGGGCCTTTTTTCTGATAGGTTTCAATAATATAGAGGAATTCTGGAGGACCAATCTCATACACCCCGCATGCTGAGCTGGGAAGAGCTACAACTGTTTTAATAGGAAGGCTATAATTGTTAAGCTTGGTCTTCAGGCTTCCTGACCTCTTTTTGCAATGCAGGGTCAGCTGTTAGCCCACTAGGCACTTTGGATATATTAGATACAGCTCTTCATGCCTACTGGGATGGTTGCTCTATTTAGACCACAGTTGTCACAATTAAAGGCAGTAACAATGAAAACTCTTAAATGCTCAAAAGTCATGTAGATTTGCTCTAAGTTCTTACAAAAAGTAGAGAAGTATGGAGCTCAGAGTAGATCTGCTTTCATGTTTAGTCCCAGTATTTAATGTGGTTAGAAGATGTCACTTCTCCTAGGTAGAAAAGCAGAATATATGAGAACCAATGGAGTCTCTTGATCCAGTGAAAGAATCGAAGACAAAAAATAAACTTGAAATGCCCCCTCCAAAAAAAAAAAACTGAAAAGAGATGAATTCAGAGGGTTGCAACTGAGAGGTGCTTACCTCAACTTACCCGGAAAGATGCTTCTGAAACTGGAAAGCAGTAGGGAAAGTTCAGTGCCAGTAGCTGAAGGCAAATAATCTGAGGAGAGATTCCTGGGTGCCACTGTTTTAGGGAGCTCATTCATTAGAGTCTCTAAAAATTTACTGGTTAGTAACATTAAATAGACAGTATCAATTCTTGTATTGTCAGGAGAGAAAAAACACTATAAAATATACTCAGAGCATTTTTCATAGCAAATGTTTATTATTAAGAAAATAATAGAACCAGAGCCTTACAATTCCAGAAAAAGGGCACTCACTTCTCGGACTCAACTGTACTAGAGCTTCCCTATTTTTCCTGAATGTGAGGAAACCAAGAAATATTTGTAGAGGCCAATATCCAAGAAATGCGTGCCCATTAAAAAAAAGTAGATATATGTGCAAGTTTTCCTTCCCATAGCTTGTCATTAAGTAATGGCAGTGGGCTCTATTGAACCAATGAGAATATATACAACAAGACACAGATTGAAAGGATTTGAAAGTCTCTGGTGACTAAAAAAAAAGTATAGCAAACATCAAGCACATTCCAATGCTTCACCAGGCCAACAGTAAACACACCACAGAGGGTTATTCACCTCAGCTCCTCACTCCTAATCAACTGTGTCCAGTTTTCAATAGACCATCTCCAAATATGGAAGAAGAGAAAAAGCAAGAAGTCTTATAATCTGAAGAGACAGAGGCAGTAATCTGAATCACCCAGACATGGGCTTTGGAATTCTTGTGAAGGCATGGAACTCAACTAGCACTGTGTGTTAAATGCCTCATGGGAGAAAGCAGACATGAACAGATACATAATACAGTCAGTGAAATGGAAATGTGAAGACTCAAAATTATATTTAATGACAGAAAAGGAGACTGATTTCACTGAACTTATCAAGAAACCATTAATAATCCTGAAAATAATCAATGATCTATGAGATGGGTCAATAAAAACTAGTAAACCAGAAGTCAAATACTGAGGGATAAAAATGAAAAGTAAAATAGTTTATGCAAGAATAATGGAATAATTCAAATGAAACAGGAAGCATAATTTGAAAATATGAAATAATCAAAGCAATGTTGAGCATAACTTCTAACAAATTATACTTACCAGAGTTCAGACTTAAGAAACTGCAATTTAGTAAAATAAAATAAATAACAATAAAAATGTAGTATGTACTATATTCATAATATAGAAAATAAAACATAAAAAGAAAGTCATTGGAATGAGGCCCAGAAAGGTAAGTAGAATAAAAATTAGAGACGGGAAGAGCCACAGGGCTTCAAATGTAGCTTAGCATGTAGAGTGTTTGTAGAACACACACAAAGCCCTGGGTTCACTTGCCGACAATGGTTAAAACCGATATTGTGGTGCATGATTTTAATCTTGGCATTCAGTAGGTAGAGGTAGGCGGATCAGGAGTTCAGGGTCAGCCTCATCTACAGAGACAGTTCAAGAATAGAGTGCACTTTGAAATTCTGTCTCAAAAATACAAAAGCATACAAATTACACTAAACTTGCGAAAGATCATAGAATGATATACTTATGCTATTGAAAGCGAGAAAAATAAAATATCTTATGAAATTATTCTCCAAATCTGAAGGAATTAAAGGGATTCAGGCCAACTTGAGGGATTTCAAGAAAAATCTGACATGCAAGAAATGCTAAAATGGATACCTCCGAGAAAACAAAGGATACACAGGTCAGAAAGTGAGATGTGTGTCAACAAAAGAAGTATAACACAGAAAGAACAGAGATAGAAAAATATTTTTTTTCTTATTCTTAATTGGTGCAAAAGACAGCTGATTAACTACAGCAGCTGTGCATTTTGTGACTGTCGCCTGTGGGGTTATGAGATGAATTATGGGAGCACCATATGTATGGGAGAGAGGGATTGGAAATATCCTATTAAAAATACTTGCGCAACCTGTCAAATAATGCAGTGTTATTTAACTTTCTGCTTAGATTAATTTAAATATTTGTATTGATAATGTTTTAAGTGAGAGCTTTATAAAAAATGATTGCTATTATAATAGAGAAGATCGGGGAGGCATAAAAAATCCTCAATTAAATGCAAAAATGGCATAAAAGGAGCAGAGAATAACTATAATAAGTGAAAAACAGACTGAGCATCGCAGATCATCCCCGAACTCAGAACTCGATGGGATTAATAGTTGCTTTAAGTGTTTCTGTCTGAACAAGAAAACTATATATTAAAAATCTAAGCTCATCAAAGTGAATTTAAAGAGAAAACAAGACCCAACTCAATGATTCTATGATATTTGTAAGAAACCAAATTTAAAGGTCAAATTTGGGTTAAAAATGAAGGGATGAAAAATCTTCCATAATTATAACAAACCAGCCATACTACTTCAAATAAAGATAATTAATTTCAAAGCACACAGATATATCAGAAATAAAGAGAAGCATTACATCATTTTACATTGGGCATTTCTCCAAGACTACAATTCAAAAGTGTATAACACAAACCCAGGGAAAGACCAATGAGGTCAGAGCTCATAGAACAGCAAGGAGACAATGACAAACCCATCATTATATTTGGAAACATTAACAAGCTTCTTTAAAAATTGATAGCTCAAACAGGAAGAAAAATCAATTAGGAGATAGTTGCTATCAAAAGCACTATTCATTTGACCTGATTGACATTTGAGAAACTTCACTGCTTCTAGAATCAAATGTGCCACCTTCTTAGGCCAACACAGAACAGTCACCAAGTTAGACCACATGCTGCATGAAAATCTCCTCAACTTTAAAACAATAGAAAATATATGATTTTTTTCAGACTACAATTGAATTAAAGCAGAAATAAGCAAAAGAAATAGCTTGGAAAAAATCACAAAATTATTTAAAATTAAACCACAGACACTAAAATAACACATAGTCAAGGCAATGAATTTATATTTTTTAATAGTTAGTACAATATAATGAAAATAGCATTTACAATGCAATTGGAACCATCACATGCTTGTCCTAGAAACCAGGAAAAGCAGGATGCCAAAGATGAGGAAAGGCAGAAAAATGATACTTAGGTGTCATCAGAAAGGAGCAAGAAACTCTCGTACAGGACTGCACAGTGTTATTGCTATAGAGTATTTAGATAATATGCTAATTACTTCCAAAGATAGGAAAGGGATGAACCTCACAGGAATGATAAATGTTTAAGAAGATAAAAGTATCCCTAAACATATACATACATGTATACTACATATATCTATGCTGAGTATTCCTTCTTAGTTCCTTCAAGTGCTGTCCTCCTTTCAATCTGGGGGTCACAACCCAGTTGGGGAGTCTAATGACTCTTTCACAGGGATAGCATATCTTGCATTTCAGATATTTATAACAGCAGCAAAATTGCAGTTATGAAGTAGCAATGGAACAATTTTATGGCTGGGGGGTCATCACAACATAAGGATCTATATAAAGGGACGCAGCATGAGGAAGATTGCGAACCAATGATCTAGAGTATAAGCAGATAGAATGTGTAATATAAAAATTGTATTAAGTGTGGAGGTGACTGTTTGTTACTACTTGTTACCCACTTTCATCAGTCAGCTAGACACACCTAGAATTACCTGGGGGAAAGAACCTCAGCTGAGAAATTTTCCAGATTATTTTTTCACTTGGGAGCATGTGTTGTGAAGGAATTTTTTTTTTATTTGAAGTTGACAGACCTAGAATGGCTACACTACACTCCCATGGCAGGATTGACTCTATAAGAACGGGAAAAGCTAGCTAAAACAGCAAGCAGCTAAGGGGTCAAGTGTGAGCAAGTGAGCATGTGACACTTTTCAATCCCTGCCTTGACTTCTCTATGATAATGGACTGGCAATATAAGCCAAATAAATCCCTTTTCCTCTATGTGGAATTTTAGGGCGTTTGTCACAGTCAGGTAAATGGAAACTAGGACAACCTATTCTAGTGTTTCTTTCTTGGCCAAGCCTATGAAACATTAGAGAAATTTGTCAGATTTATTTCTTGATTGTCTGATTCTGCTGGTCTCAGGTGTTCCTGGGAACCTTTTTTTTTTTTTTTTTTTTTTTTTAACAAATGCCCTCTAATGATTCTGAAAACTAGTTAAGTTTACCCTATCTATCTCCTCACTTGACAAGCCAAACCTGATGTCCAAGGAGATAGTAGAACCCACCAAATGACATTCACAAACTGCTGAAATTAACCAAAGAGCTTTTTTTTTAACTGAAGCTGAATTCATAGTTCAGAGGTTTAGTCCATTATCATCACAAAGGAAAGCATGGTGGCATGCAGGCAGACATAGTTATGGAGATGGAACCAAGAATTCTACATCTTAATCCACAGTCAGCAGGAAGTGACAGTGAGCTATTTGGCCTGGCTTGAGTTTCTGAAACTCAAAGCCCACCCCTTAATCACATACCTCCTACAAAAAGGCCACACCTACGCAAACAAGGTCACACCTCCTAATAGTGTCATTCCCTATGGCCTATGGGGGCATTTTCATTTAAGCCATCACAGCACACATACACAAACCCATTACTAAATGGTAAGGGAAATAAAAGTATTACTAGGTACAATAAGCTTGAAATGGCTCTTTCTCATCATAATGGCTATGATCCCAATGGAAATGATGTGCTTTTTAGGTACATGTCATTAATCTTAGATGTAAAAGCATCAGAACAGCCCAAGGAGATGAGACATTCAGAAGAGCATGCTTTACCTTAGTCTTCAGACATGAATATTTGGGAAGGGTGCAAACTACCTCAGAAATCCTGGACACTAAACCAGGCCTCTGCTGAGTGTGCTACCTGATCACCTTCCACTGAATCAACTGCTAGGATTATTGTGACTTTTGGTCCTATTTGGAATCTAAATCCAATAAACTAAAATTATCATAGATATCAACTAGAGTAGAAAGGAAGAAGCAAATTAATATTAAAAAATGAAGGTTAATGGTCTTGTAAATAGATCAAATGCCATTTCCCAAAAGAAGCCTTCGTTGAACCTCAGTATATACAGATTCCCTAAATACATTCCTAACAAATATATCTTTTGTGTAGGTATTCACTTACTTTCCCATGTGCTCAAGCACAATTTATACCGTGCAAAACCAGAGTCCAAATCACTTTAGCTCACTATTGAATCAGAAATGTTTAGTATGATTCATAGTTATATCTACTTTGTATGATGGACAAATGGTTAAAATGAATGAATAATGAAGAATTCTTTGAAATATTTTTATACTATGTTTCTCATATCTTTTTCTATAAGGTAAGATCACCTGTTGTAAAACATGTTGTAAATCATGAATATGGAAAAGAGAAAAAAAATCTCCCCTTTTGTAATGATTGCTCTTTCCCTAGATGTATATTCTTGCATATTCTGTTTACCAAGAAGGGAGAAATTTACCTTTGGCATCCTACCCTTTCCTTTAAATGGTTTCTGATTCTTTCTAAGTCCTATTTTCCTAATATAAAGAAACTTTCCAAATATCATAAGCAGTATTTAATAAGGAAATTTAGCTAGTCAACCTGAAATATACAGAATTAAAAGACAGAAGAAAAATGAATGATTTACTTCTTTTATCTATATATCAAACTCATACATTCATTGATCATTTGTGCTTTACACACTTAACAGTACAATTTATTAGTTAAAATTTTCTACACTTTTTATCCCATCTTTTTTCTATGTGTTTTGATAGTGTAAAGTTTTAATAATTCTTAATTGGATTACTGAAAATATGTATGGATTTTGTATGCAGGGGCAAAGCTTTTTCTCAAATCTATCAAAATTCTTAATGCAGTATATGGCTTAACTAATCATTGATGGGAGATGAGTAAAATCATTAAGTTCGGATGGGAGAAATTTTTTATCATACCTACCATCCCAAAGTTACTTTCCGCTGGAAAAAATTCAGTTTTGTTAAGTATTATTCAATTATTATTTTTGAGAAAGTCATATAGAACCCAAGTATGGTTTGAATTAAAGCATCTTTATGTTCTATATAATAGTTTTCATGAAAATAATACAGCTTAGAATCCTATTCTCAATGAATTATAGAAGTTCCTCAAATTATTTTAATTTTCATACAGTATTTGCCTCTTTCATGTACTAGTTTCAAATGTTAACACATGTTTAGATTCTTGAAAACACTACCACAGAATTATCTCATACAAAACCTTTAAGATTAAGACTTCTCAGTATATAACTGCCATGTGAATCAATAAAAGCAATTTAATATTTTACCATGGAGGCACAAAAACATATCACACACACACAACACACATATATAAATATATATAAAACAAATACATTAAACACATGAATGTTAATCTACTGAGATATATTCAGTAGATTAATATGTATTGATACATTCTTCATGATGATCAGGAAATTCAAAACATGATATAGATATAAATTGGAAACTACATGTCATTTTTGAGAGTCCAAGCATTTGCTAATAGTGTACAGGGAGAATAACACTGAATTAATCTAATTCAAGGCTCTTGAATGCAGTTAGATGCTAGTTTCACATTCTTCTGCATTTCAGTCTAGATGCTTGTATAAGTGTGCAGAGGCCTAATGGACCAGTAGCCGAAATTATCAAAACAATGAGAAGTATTTCTGTCAAGAGACTATTACACAATTATAATTAAAATCCATTAGTGATTACAATATTTGTCACTTTTCCCCCTTTGGTGAGTGTTCTTTATTTTCTTCCAGCTCAGTAGGCTAATTTTACAGAATAATTTTCCTAATGCTGAAGCACACCAACTGTGTTCACATATCTAAAGATGGCTTGTACATTAACACACTATAATTTCAGGTCTGTAAGATGTCGGATCTGAAGAACTTCACTGCAGAAACAGGGAGAGCAGACTCCCAAAGTATGTACACTTCAGGTTAATAGTGCTGAGTATGCCTACGAACTGAAAAAGAACTGAAAATAAAAGAGGGGGCCACATTCTTTAGCTAGAAATATCCCTTCACTTAACAATCTAATGATTGTTTAAGACCTTGTCACCTCCCAATTTCATCTGCTCAGAGGATAAAGGCACCACACATTCTTGACTTCAGTGATTTGCATCATCACCAAGTTGAAATCTGTATGAATAATGAAGCATTAGAAATCCCTTCTGTGTGGAAAGCCTCTGCTTCACATTAGCAGACAAGGACCTGTTCACAAAACAACACACAGGCTTCAAAACGGAAAGACATGGTAGATGTTAAGAAATTAATGGTAGAGACATCATCAACCTCTTCTTGCCTGCCACATTTGGACACCTGTATTTCATAATCGTTGGAAATCAATAATCACGGAGTCAAATGTTGGCAGACTACATGGGGTTCTTATATAATAACTCAGGTTTGAGGACAAAGGGAGAAAACGTGTCTAAGACATGAAGAGTTAAAAAGAGGAGAATCATCAATGAAATACAAAAATAGGATACTCTATATGTGAAAATATATCATTTAGTGTAAAGCATAGAGACTGAAGAAGCAGTGCTCAGGTATCTATGTTAAAATAACAGCAACATAGAGCTCTAAAACTGGTAAAATCGTTGCTAGACAAAATGCTTATCTCCAGCAATAAACACCAATTTTTCTAGAGTCTTTTCAAGAAAAGTGTATGCTAGGACATCCTTCTTGATTTAATTATGCTGTCAGAGCCACAGTAGAGCCTCGGAATTGGTTTTTCAATATCCCTGTGAGAACCATAAGAAAACAATAGGACTTTATAGAAATTTCTTCTCCTAGCCCACTTTAAATTGACATTTTTATGCAGACATCATAAAAGGAAATAGGGATGTGTCCTTAGGATATAACTAAATGTTATCTGGAGAGGTAGCAAGTGGAGACTATAAACAAATCAATCACTTGAGAAATCTACAAATTCCAGATAAAACCAATCTAAATTCATTTCGAAGAGGGTATATAGAAGAAGGATCATGACAAGCATTATGGAGATGTCACAAGAGGAATTGAGTAGCATCAATGAGAAACTGCTGCCACTGGAATTCTTTCAGGAACGGGAAATCAAGTGAAGTCCTGCAAGAGCATATACTCAGCACTATCTCTTCTGTCGCTGAATGGACCTTCATAAGGATGCTGCAGAAGACTAGAACCTTGACTTTGATAAGTAAATCTTTTTTAATCACTGGATGGTAATCCATGAATAACATATATAAGCTTTTCATCATATGTTCAAAAGCAAGTAAGGAGAATTTTAGAAACCCTTAGAATTAATGAGGATATAGTCATGATCTTACAGATATGACTAAATCAGACAATGAAAATATGCTTTAGTTTACATGGTGGCAACAAAAGTTAAATTTCTTTTTCTAGGGAAGTTCTAAATCGATCTACTAGGGAATAATGGAGATGATGGGTTTGGGTAGTTATAAAGTTGACAAATAAAATACTCAACAAGTTTTAGAGAACCTTAAAGAAAAAGAACATTTTGTAATCCTGTGATTATCATATGTGCCAAGTTTGTTATGGTGCAGAAGGGACAGTATAACACAGGTTCTCACCCCAGAGCCAGCAGGACATGGGCCTCCACAAATGTTGACAGTTGCTGGGCATGGGGTTGTTTGTATAATAATGTATATATTTTGCTTTATGTTCCTCCTTCGGGAAAAGTTGACCCTGCTAAGGTTAATGGGTCCATAATAACTGGAAAGACTGATTCTGGCAAGTAAGAGTGTCTCTCTATGATGCTGAGACTTTCAAGATATCCCTTAAGACTATGAGAAAGAACTCTGAAAACATGAGTTCAAGAATACATAAATCAGTGTAAGAACTGCCCTTCATAGAATTTCTTAGCTATGCAAAATATAAGGATGAAGCATGAATTGTAATGAGGGGCTTCATGGACCTTAAAGGAACAGAGGCAGCTTCGCTAATGAGCTAGCTTGTCAGGAAGATATTAAGGAAGAAGATAAAGAGATTTGGGGAATGGTGATCTCAGGACAGAATCCTACCCAGCTAGTTTATTTGTGCTTACCATGGCAGGGAGATCTCTGAATTTTTTGGCTATGTTTTTTTTGTTGTTGTTGTTTGGTTTTTTTAATCTGTTTGCTTCTAAGAATCAAGGAGCTAAAATCTAAAATGCTGATTTATGGGATAATCAAAAGGGAACCTAGGGTTAAAATGATTGAATTGATATGTAAATAAAGCACTGGGCTTTGGTCTGAAAGAGATGGCATGTCTGGAGAGCTATTGCACTTCTATTTTAGGATTTGTCTGGTGAGCTTGCTGACTTTGATCAGAAAACCCAAGAATTTTTTCTAATAGGTTTTAGGAAAACCCATGAGCTATCCAGACAACTTTTGGAATATTTTCTAGCAAAAGAGAGCTATCTCTAGCAGAGAGCTATCTCAAGCAGAGAGAGCTGTCTCAAGCAGGGAGCTGTCTCAAGCAGAGAGCTAATTCAAGCAGAGAGCTAACTTGAGCAGACTACAGAGCTGTCAGCTTGCACCCATCACTAACTTCAAGGGTTTTTTCCCTGCTATTCCCAAGCACTCCTTCTTCAGGACCCCCAACCAAGCCAAGAATTGTCCTTGGCACACATGAGCATCTCAAACTGTGTTGTGATTGTATTAAGAGGCTGGGGTCCCATGTGAGATCAACATCCAGTAGACATCTACTGTTGCTGGAGCACATTAGGTTACATTGGGTCTCCTTCACTGACCACCATGAAATGCAGTGCCATCAAGCCACTTCTCTTGTTATGAATGCTGTCACAAATGCTTAACCTGTGGCTTCTTCACAGTTTGTGACTATAATTGGGGTATTTAAACTCTCCATTGAAATCACAATGCATAAAGCCCATCAATATCAATAGTCATGAAGTCTCTAACTTATACAAAGCCCCAAATTCCATATAATTCCAGATTCTTCAGGATTTTCTTACAGAAAAATAGAATACTGATCTAAATAACTTCACTCATTTGCCTGACACCCTATGTCCATGTTAAGGCGTTGGGTGTTTGTTTATGTAGCAAATTTAAGTCAAAATTTAGGATAAGTGAAAGAGCTTGATATCATAGATGTTTAAATTTATTCCTAATCTCTACATTTGGTATTTATCCTTTTATACTCCGAAGTTGGGCATTATTTCATGAACCCCTCTACAGTCAAGTTCTTGCTGCTTTCTAACTCAGAATAATGTGTACAGTATATAATAATTCTTTTTCTCCCAAAACTCACACCTTTAAGGTCTCATTATTCACATTGCCCACGGACTGATCAAAGAATTATCCCAAACAAATATATTTCCTTTGTTCTATGATTAGGTGTGTCCTTCTTTGGTTTACGTGATCTTCAAAAGATCACAAGGCAGAGAGGGGTGAGGATGAGAGAGTTGCTAAAATCTTTTAGAAAGGAAGACTAGTTAGAGGTAAACAGGACCATCTGGAAAATGAATTAATGCTGGCCTGACATAGCTGTTAGTTCTCACAGGAGAGTTTTACATGTTCCTCACTGCTGATTTCCTGTGATTGTGCCAGTTCTTATATGATTGTATCTATTATCTTGAATCCTTCACTAGTCCCTAATGTTAACTGACCTCTTTCTTTAAGTACAAATAGCACCTGCTTTTGTATTATATGCTATGTCAGTAAGTAATAAGCAAAATAATATTAATAGTTGAAGGTAAACCAGCCTGTTTACTTTTATTTTAAATAATGCTACAGAACAGTCTAAACTCAAAATAATAGTCTGTAGCCATGTGGAGAAGCTTCAGGGCCTTGAGAAACACCCATGTTTGGGAGAGATCGGGAATCTGCAGGTTCATTTTGGACCATAGAAATTGGATTTCTCTGTGCTTTATACACTGGGGCTCTGTGTAGGATTACATTTAGGGAAAAGAAGGGTTATACTGCTTGAAAAATGATCCCCCACAACAGTGAAAAGACTGATCCTCAGAGCTCAAGTGTCAGGGTCCATGTGGTAGTGTGTACTACTATTTTAACAGTTTCATTGCCATGGAATAATCTTTGTGTATATATATCACCCTACCCCTTTATCTGTTGATGGACACTTGGATGGTTTGTGCTTTTTGGTTGGCATAAAAATAGTGCTATGAATATTCATGTGCAGGATTTTGGCATAGACATAGTGAAAGGATTTCTGGATGATGTGATCTGTATAACCATTGTAACTGCGGGTTTGCTCATTTGGTTTCCAAAAACTACCCAGTAATACATGAGGGATCCCATGTATTCATATTTCTACTAAATGGTTCTATTTTCTATCATTTTTTAAATTGTCATTGTTACAGTGGAAGTCTATGTTCTAGAGCTTCTCAACTGCTCTTTCCTGAAAGTTAATGTTTATATCTACTCAAATACTTTATGGTATTTTAAAATATTTTTTGTGTAAAGTTTCTTTTCAAAATGTTTACTCCTTTTAAATGGATTGTTTATTTTTAATATTAAGTCAATGTACATAGCCTAGATATAGCTCTCTTATCAGATAAATGATTTATAAATGTTTTCTTCTGCTCTTTGGCTCACTTGTTCACTTTATTGCTACTATTATGTAAAGCAAAAAATTCACTTAGAGACTAATTAGTCTTTTCCTCTCCTCACTTATAATTTGGATATTATAATTAAGGTTTTACTTGAGTCAAATTCGTGATGATTTACCTCTACATTTTCTTCTAAGAATTTTGCTATTAATATGTTCATAAACATATGGGTATCTAGGTATTTTAGTACCACTTAGCATTAAAAAAAAGAGCACTGTTTCCTCTTTAATTATGTTAGTATTATCTTAACAAAATCAATGAATTTATTTCTGGACTTTAAATCTGTTCTGTCTATATGTCACACAGTTTTGATTACTATAATTTTGTGATAAGTTTTCAAACTGAGACTCAAAAGTATTTTTCAATTTCAGAATTGTGTTGGGTCCTCTGCGGTCTCCTTTAGCTCTTTGTGAATTCTAAATCAGTTTTCTCATTTCTGAAAAGCAGGAAAGAAAAAACAATTTGTATGTACAGCATTATATCTGTATTATGGAACAGTAGTACTGCTGCAATTACTAACATAATTACTTCTGTGACTTCATGTTCTGATTGTTCAGAAGTACCCTTTGTGTTTTACATCTCCATTCATTTATTAATTATAGTAGATTTCAGATTCTTCTGGATTTTCTATATGTAAGATTATACTTAACAGAGTTAATCTTTCTTACTTCATTTGCTATCTATAAGCCCTTCATTTCTTTGTCTTTCACAATTGCTTTTCTAAGAGCCTCAGTATAACGCTGGGTAGAATGTGGGAAGAGTGGTTTTGTGCTTGCATATATTCACTGCAATCCCCCAAGTTTTAATTACACAAAGAAACACATACAAGAAGACTTAAGAAATATTCCAAAGGCATTGGGTCTTATTATAACACTGCTAATGAGTTTTCAATTCAATGAAATCATCTCTTGAGTTTCTTCCTGCTTTGGCATCTTTCACAGAAATACAGCTCACCTTCGCAGGCCTTTCCGAAGGCTTCTTCATATATTCTATATATATGGCGTGTTCTGAAAAATATTACAGATGACAGCCCTGTTAGAATGTCTTACAAAGGTGTATGCTCGCAGCCAACCATTGGACTAAGCACCAGGTTCACAAAGGAGGAATTAGAGAAAGGACTGAAGGAGCTGAAGGGGTTTGCAACCCCATAGGAAGAACAACAATATCAACCAACCAGACACCCTTGAGCTCCCAGGGACTAAACCACCAACCAAAGTGTACACATGGAACAACCCATGGCTCCAGCCGCATATATAGCAGAGGATGACCTTATGTGGCATCAATGGGAGGAGAGGCCCTTGGTCCTCTGATGGCTGGATGCCCCAATGTAGGGGAATGCCAGGGGATGTGGTGGAAGTAGGTGGGTGGGTGGCAGAGCAACCTCATAGAAGAAGGGGAAGGGGGCATTGGATAGGGGGTTTCCAGAGGGAAAATTAGGAAAGGGATAACATTTAAATGTAAATAAATAAACTGTCCAATTAAAAAAAAGAATGTCTCAATGTTGTGACACTGTGAGAATGTTGAGCCTTGATTCAACACAAAGTGGCCGTTCATTGAACAGTCTAAGCTCTGTGGAAGATGCCTCTCTGTGTCCTTAGAATGGAAAGGAGCTCCCACCTGCTGAGACTTTGCTTCTTAAATTTGTACCTTGATAGAAGAGAAACCAAACTCAATCTAGTACCAGAAAATCCTCATCTGTAAAGTGTGTTTCTTGTGACTTTGACAAAGCTCCTCATGTGTCTCCACTGGTGGTTTATAAGTTAGCATGGTTCTTCATCCTACTTTTCAGAGGGTTGTTATAAAAATAGCTTTGGGGTCTGGTCTAGGGAGATGGATTTATAACTAAGAACACTTGCTTAGAAAGCATGAGGACCCAAGTTCTGAGTTCAATATATAGCACCCATGTAAGAAATTGGACATGGCTATACTGACCTATAAAACCAGCAGTGTTAGTAGAGAAAGGCTGATCTCAAAAAATTGTTAACCAGCTATCCTATGTATAAAGGAAAGCTTTCAACCCAGTGAGAGATTCTGTCTCAAGCCATAAGTCAGGAAGTAGTAGAAAAAGACAGCTACAGCTTTGTTCTATCTTCTACAAGGTAGTCATGTGTGTGTGTGTGTGTGTGTGTGTGTGTGTGTGTGTGTGTGCATATACATATATATATATATACATACATACACACACACATGCACACAGAGACTGTGCAGATGGACACACATACACATACTACTGATACCTAAGAAACTCTTCACTATGAAGCAATTCATAATTATGATTATTTATATGTTCTTAATAGGTGGAAGTCAGTTCATTGGAATTATCAGAAAAATTGTACCAATAATTCCATCATATTTTCCCCAACATTTTGTTCTATTTAGAAAAGTATCTCATAACAAGAAAAGGGTTTGCAGGCTAGAAAGATGGTTCCGTGATTAAGAGTACTTACTTGCAGAAGGCCTGGGTTCCATTCTCAGCATGTCATTGGGATCACATCTATCTATTTCAGTTCCTGGGGATCTGTCTCTCTCTCTCTCTCTCTCCTCTCTCTCTCTTCTCCCCTCTTTTAACCTCTTTGCTCAGCAGGCATGCATGTGATATACATACATATAGACACACACACACACACACACACACACACACACACACATATATATTCAGGCAAAACCCTTACATACATTTTTGAAAATCTCTTTACTATTCACAGGGAGTAAAAGAAAGGCTTTTAAGAATAGCTAATAGTTAGCCATTGCCTTTTAACCTACTCAGTCTTTCTCTCGTGTGCCTTTAAATACCATTTGATTCTTTATTAAGTATAGGAGCAAAATTCAAGCATATTTGTTGCCATAAGTGGATCTATATTAGCACTTCAGAAATAAAAATAAGCAGATTGATCTTTGTGGATAGAAAATATTTAAAAGAATATCCTCTGTCGAAACTGTTTCTTGTTTTGGTACAAATAACCTGAAAACTCTTGATATTGAACCCGGTGGGGTTGGGGGGGTATGTCACATATAATTCTGGAGTTTTGTTTTGTTTTTACTTATTTCATATATGCCAAGCTATAGCACCAATTTCTGCCTAAAGGATGCTCTTGGGTTCCTGTCAGTCAATTGTGCCTATCACCTTTTCCTGCAAATTAGGGCTGTTTGCAACAATGACAGCAAGCCATGAGCAAGTAATCCTAGACAATATTCTCTTCACTTGAATTTTCATTTTATTTATCTATTCTTCCATAATTGCACACACATTTACAATGCATTTTGATCGTATCCAACCCCAATCCTTGGCACAAATTCTCCAAGAGCCTGTGACATATCACCTTCACTACTTCATATATTCTTTCTGTTTCCTTCATTGCCCACTGAGTGCTTCCCAGACATGCACAGGTATAAGGCCATCCAGTGGAGCATAGACGACCTATAGAAGAACACATACCATTACTATGTTACATTTAGAAATTAGCTAAGTGACCAGCCTGTGTGATAAACACTTCCCTGTCAATAAAAGTTTATTATTCAATGATTCTTTTTTTTTCCTTGCTTTGTTTTATAAAGGGAGTTTTTGAGTGTAAACGTAAACTAATTAGTGAAATACAAGATTGTCATGCTATAAATCATAAGAGGGTGGTTATGGTCTGCCTGTTCACTCATGATCACTAGGGCTTAGTCCAGAACTGTCCACATACCAATTGTTCAATAAGTGTTTTGTGAATCAATTCAGAAAGAAGAGAAGAAATGAGAGCATTGCAGGGTAGGTGGAGTCGCTGGCTGCTTCATAAGCTGATTCAATGCTGTTGGATGTGCAGTTCTGTTTTAGTGAAAGTTGTGGCTTGAGACAGGCAGTGGAGGACATTGATCCCTGATAAATCTTTAGCATTCTTTAGTCTACTAGGTAGCTCCAGGATTCAGTGAAGATTCCTTTGAAAGTGTGATTAGTGGAAATTGTTCTCTAATAGCAATCTTGCTTTGGAAGATCACTGGTAGTTCTACTTAGGCAGAAGATATTGTGGCTAAAGGGTTTGTTGGGAACTCAAGTGCACCATCCTGTAGTTCAGAACTCAAATGGCATCTCATAGCAACTCAGATTTCCTTTTTAAAAAAAAATCCTCTGTATCTCACTCTTTATGTGTTTCTATATGTCTTTAAGACTGATCTAATACATGTAATTTTACAGTTCTATAAAGTTTCACCTTCTTCTCAAGGGCTGAATACAAGCTATATACATTATTTTTTAATCCCAAGCCATTCGTAAAACCAGTCTCCCACATCAGAGCTTCTTTCTGTTTGATCTCTGGCAATCTTAGATAAAGATTACTTTTTTTTTTTCATTTTTAATCCTCAGAAGGGCCTTTTTTTCTGTGGCCTTTCGTTCATTTAAAATTGTCTTTGTACAATTTACAGCAATTATTTTGCTAATAAACAAAATTTTTGAATAATAAAAAAATAAATAAAAATGTCTTTGTGATTGTGTTTCAATTTTGCATTCAGACTTTCTTGTGATTGATAAATGTTTACGAGAAATATAATCTCCCCATGTCCTTTTCATTCTTTTTTTCCATGAAGGAGCTTTGCCTGGATAGCAAGACAGTCTGATAACACTAAAAATAAATCTTAACATCTCTTCCCTGTGATAGACCAAGACTTCAGTCCTTCTTTTTACCCCAGTGATAATTGCTTATCAGTTCATACAGCCCTACTCATAGGCTTCTGATGACACAGGGGTTTATATCTCAGGGAAGATAGGCAGGAAGTGCCATTCCCTGAATCCATTAAGGGCTTTAATACACGCCAGAAAAAAAGAATGAATACTGGGCCAGGTTTGCTATCTCAAAACGAGAAGGTCATCTCTGCATTTTGCGATGTTTTTTTCACAAGGCATCTTTGTTTTACTTTGTCTTTCTTTCCTCTCCGCCTCAACTTGGCTACCCTGAAAGAAGCAGTTTGTAAAGTGTATTGTTCCAAAGCTGTAAGGAAAACAAAAAGTTGTATTTTAAAAATATGTACAATTTGCTGTCATTTTTACTTCCTCAGCGACTACAACTGAACTGAATCTCAGGCTGAAAAGGTTCTAACATACACTCCCCAAATAAAACAAGCCTGTTGTCCGTCCAGCAGCGGAACACTAGGGAATGGCTACATTGTTTAAAAAAGAAACAAAGAAAAAAACTTACGAAGAGAAAAAAAAAGATGGAGTTCCTACACACCAAAAGGCGGGGAGGGAATGTAATTGTGCACCTCATGCTAGGATAAGTGCAGATTTGAAATAAACAATGGGAAGAAAGAGGAGACGGACAGAATTATAAAGAGAAGAAACACAGGAGACTTGAAAAGATATTTAAATCCTGTTTCCTTTATCCTCTAATTAGCTCGGAGGAATTGAAAAACACAGATATGTCGATTCTGTCGGGTGACCAAGATCAAGAGTGTAGCTCGCAAGTCAGCTGCGGTTGAAGCAGTTATACTTACTTTACACTTCCAAAACATCTATGGAAGAGTGGACAGTGCCCAGCGTGACCATTGGACTTAGGACCCCG
Source organism: Mastomys natalensis (assembly GCA_021653895.1). Lineage (NCBI taxonomy): Eukaryota > Metazoa > Chordata > Mammalia > Rodentia > Muridae > Mastomys > Mastomys natalensis. The sequence goes on along the minus strand of JAJTUV010001863.1, from coordinate 256,305 downwards.
AGTTTCGGTGACCTCAGCTCATCACATCTCCTGGGAAATAGGGAATTTACCCAGTAGGCAATCTTGTGTGTTGTTTGGAAAACTGGTTAGCGTTTTCCTTTTTCCAGGGACGAAAACAATAATGTTCTGCTTTCAGAGACACTGCCTAATTAGGCACACCGAGGAAATTTCCTCTCGCATGATGAAGATAGCCCAACCTCGAGTGTCTTAAAAGCACCATCTTCTAGCTGTAGCTGTTCTTTATCACAGAGTTTCTGGATGGATTTTAAACCAATGTCAGATAAAAACACAAATCTGTTTCTGCAGTAAATTCCCATAGTATAGAAATCTGCTATCCAAACACAGAGATGGTTGTTGTACGCCATGTGGTCCTGCAGACCCTTCCCTGGAGTTTCCATCCCCACGAATATCTCCATGTGAGATTGCACCCTACTTGGTATCTGCTTTGAATTCTGATAAATCGTCTCTCGTGTATTCAAAACCCAGCTCAAATTCTACTTTCTCTTGGACTTTATTGAATTATTCAAATGCAAAAGTTTGTATCCGTAGTATCATATACTCTAGGGATGAAGCAGTTGATAATCAGGCCGGGTCTCTCTCATGGTTTTAACAACTTCAAGAAAGATGTATATTAATCAGATAGTCACATACACATATGATTATCGACTGGTCTGGCTGTTGTGATGGAGTGATTCCTGGGACATCTAGCCTAATGCAAAGTTTCCTTCCGACTAAAGCATAATAGATGTTCTCCATGCTGTGAATAGATATATGAACTCTAAGAAAAATGCAAGCAAAGCTGCAGAACACGAACGTTCCTATGTTCAAAATCTTCCTGAGTCAGAAATTAGGTATATAGTAAAACAATTTACTCACCAACTGAGGTGTCAGTCATTCACAGTAGCTGAGCTTAAAAAACAAGCAAAACAAAACAAAAACTTTGAAACTCTTAGTGTGAATATTCAGCCAACACAGCCAAGAGATAGACCCCTAAATGACTGACATTTGTTTAAGGTGGTCAGAAAGACTGCATTTGAATACGGAGATCATTTCAAGGAGGTTTTGTTGAGTACGTAATTGTCTACAATGCTGTGACAGGCTGTGAGAGAAAACAAATCAGATAAAATTCCCACCTGAGTGTAACTAATAGCTATAAGTCTATTTTTAAAATGTATTAAATTTATGTCAGACATGGTGGCTTGTGCCTTTACTCCTAGCACTCGTGGGGCAGACGTAGGCAGATCTCTGTGAGTTCAATGTCAGTGTGCTCAAAACAGTAAGTGCGAGAAGAGCCAGAGCTACATAGCACAACCCTGTCCCAAACAAACAAATAAACAAACACAGTATTAAACTTAAACACAATGAAATTTATTCTCTAGTGGTTAATTAAAGTACATAAGGAAAGCATAAATAAGTCATATTTGCTCTTTTGTGTGTGGGAATGTCCCACAATGGGAAGAGATTAATTCCTACCAGGAAGGATTAGGAAAATACCTGAAACAGAAGGCTCAAAATCAAAAAGCTAGACAGCAAGGAGCTAAGGATTCCGCTGTCTCAAGGGGAATATCATACAAGTTGCTTTGCTCATTCTGAAGGCTAGCACAGTTACTTCATTGTTCTAAAACAAAAAACACCTCTTGTTCAAATGATTAACTTTTTAAAAATCCTCTCAAAACTAGCTACATTTACATCTTCTCAGCAGTGGTGCAAGTTCTCAAAGGGGAATTTTATTTTCAAAGGAAAAATATGACTACTTTTTACATACTTGTATCTCTGTGAACATTGACTTTGTCCTCAGAGTCCATCATGGGTCAAGAAGCTAGGTCGTCAAATATGCAGATACCTACAATGTTCAATAGAATAAAAAATTAGAATAAAGGATTACATGACATCAGGATTTTAGCTGCTGTAGAAACATGATTCTGTACCCACAATGAACAGAACATGTACACGCGAAATCTTTTCCAAAGCAAAGAGAAGTCTGATTCATTTCTCCATTTTAGAAAAGGACCTTCAACATAATCATAGGAAATAGAAAAAAATGAGTGAATTGCTACAATTTGAACAATATCTTTCTCTGTTGTGCTTTCTAACTCAGAGCTACTTACTAGTGGATAAATGTCATAAGTATGGATTTGCTGGTCTTACATGATAGTAAAAATCTAAATCCAACTTCTATTCAATATTAAGAAATGGCATTCTGTGAAATATCTGACTCTTGTTATAAACACACACACACACACACACACACACACACACACACACACACTGAAGTCCCAGGAGGAAGAAAGGATCTCAGACAGAGGGAAGAAACAGAATTTATATCTGTCTCACTGGTGAGTTAAGGCTGGATAAAGACAACAGTGGTTTCAAAGATGCCTGCAATATGAGCTCCTGGGAGTCATTTTTCTGTTTCTGTAAGTCATGTTGGCAGGACTCATTTTGTAAATGCCTGATTTGATTGACTGAGCTGTGTCTGCATTCAGCTCTGTGACTTGCAAAACCACTGAGTTAGTTCCCTAGTCTAAGCTGCATGGTCCTCTTGCTGTAGGCCACCTTTGTTTCTTTGAACTTCACTGACAAACTACATGCTAAACTTTAACTTTGTGGTCAGGTCGCAACAATTTGTCTTCCTGTGTCTGAATGACATTTATCAATTACCAAGATTTGGGTGGAGTCTTGTCACCTCTTGCAGGTGGTCTTCTGAGAACATCACAGAAGTCATGAAGGCTCCTTGAATGTTCTTTCTTCCAGCTAGATCATAAGCCTCTCAACAATTATGTGATTTTGTTTCTGCCTGTTTGAACTTGGGAGGGAGGGTTATGTTGACATGCCTTTTCTTCTCATAGATGCTTTCTCTTCCCTACTGGATACTTTCTGTGCTTTAAAAAATTCCTTTTGTGTGCTGGAGAGATGGCTCAGCAGGTGAAAGTGGTTTTTGTTCTTGCGGGGGACCCAGGTTTGATTTCCAGTACCCATATGGCAGCTCACCACCATCTGTAACTTGAGGTCCAAGGAATCTAGTGTATTTTCATGACCCCTGTGGGCACAAAACATGCTGCAAGGCACAGACAAATATTCAGGCAAAACATTCACACATATGAAATAAAATAAACCTTTAAAAATTCCTTTTCAAAGGGTATTGACCTATTTTGCCTATATCCAGGGGGTTTGCAATGATGTCGAAAAAGCCATAGATTTAGTTAAAGGAATTGTGATTTTTGACTCATGCGTTTGCCACTGCACAGGGTTCTTTGTAACTTTTCTAGACTTCTGTCTTTTTACCTCAGAAGTAATAAGGTGAACCAGGGGGTATCTAAGGAAACCTCCTCTGCTCTTGTACAATTTATGAGAGTCTCCAGGACACCCCTGACTTAGGAATTCTGCAAGTCTCTGACTCTGTTAGATCAGTAGCAATTCAAGACTGCCTGTGGTTCCTGCAGTCATGTAGGTACCTTGATCTTCTGTGGTGTGGTGTGGTGTGGGAGGAGGGTTCATAAAATTGAGAAGCCAGCTTTAATCAGTATCTCTCACTATGATCTATTTTAGATATTCCTGAGTAAGATTTCATTTGAAGAAAGGATTTTATGAGACGGATTATTATTATTATTATTATTATTATTTTGGTTTGGTTTGCAAACCTCTGCAATAGATATTAAAACTTCTTTTAAAAGTATGCAAATCTATGTTGATGGTGATTATGGATCCCTAACAGATAACTGTAGAAGTAAGTAAAGTGCAATTGCTATGCAATGATCAGTTAATCTAAGTCACTTCTTTAAAGCAATTCAGAATTGTCTGGAGAATATCATCTTTTGTCATTGTTCAACTAAGAATTAAGCTGAATAGCAGGAAAAGGAGATAGACAAATGGTGAAATGTTTTATATTAATTTTGTCACAGTACAGCAGTACCAGGGCAGTCAGTGTAATGTTTGTAGAGGGCTCAGGAAAGGGGAGAGGTCACAGCTATTTGCTGTGTGAATTCTTGACAAATAAAAAAACTAATAACTTTTTCAGAATGCCCACATCCACACTTAACATTTTTACAAGCCTAACAAATCCAAAGAAGCCAGAATTTCTCTGCACCACTTAGCACAGTGTTCAGCATTCCAGTGGAGAGATCATAAATGCTGGTCTGATTGAATATGCTATTCAAACCACAGACGAAGTATTTTACTCAATAGAGACAGTCATTTGATAACCACAGCACCGTGTGAAATCCCTGTGTCTAAAGAAGTTTTCAAAGTATCTTTACCAAAAAGAGATCATGAATTTCAGAGGGAGATATGGAAGTATTTGGAGGTGACAGAAGGACAGAAATGATGGAAATGCTGTTGCATGAAAACCTCAAAAAAAATTTTAAATGTATTCTTTAATCTTTTCAGTTCAACTTTATCCCCCTCCAGGTCCACCTTCAGAGGATTTCACACCCCACACCTCCTCCCCCCATCTTCAAGTGGATGTCTCCAACCACCCTCATTCCACCAGACATCCCCACTCCCTGGGGCTCCAAGTCCCTCGAGGGTTAGGCACATCTTCTCTGATTGAGTCCAGACCCTGTAGTCCTCTGCTGTACATGTGTTGGGGGGGGCCTCATAACAGCTGGTGTATGCTGCCTGGTTGTTGTCTCAGTGTCTGAGAGATCTTGGGGTTTCAGTTTAGTTGAGACTGCTAGTCCTCCTACAGGATCGCCGTCCTCCTCAGCTTCTTCCAGCTTTTCCCCACTGGCTCTGATTTTCAAACCTTCCAGAGAAGTAACCAGAAAGAAGGCCGCCTCTAATCTTCCTTTCTCTTCTTCTGTTGTTCCTCCTGTAAGGACTGTTGATATCACTATGTACCTTTGTGAAAAACTGAGTGAGTCTTCTGATGCCCTCCCAGGAAAGCTAGCCTCCTTACAATACTGTTTCAGTAGGAACTCGTTCTAATTTACACACACCTGCTGGCAAGCTGATTCTGGCTTGATGCCACTCTTCTGTCTGAGGACTGCTGCTGCCTCTCAGAGTCTACTATAATGCCTTCTACAATGCTTCTTTAGTGTCTCAGTATTATGTGTGTCGTCGTTCACTTACATCTAGTCTCTTCATTGAGCTTATCCTGTGAAGTTTCTAAAATCAATATCACACCGCTGTTGCATATCTGAGAGAGAGATTTTAGAAAACAATCTAATCGCCACAGATGTTCATTCCAAGTGTTGTAGCAATTATTTGACATCATGTACAAAAGACCAAATACTGAGTGCAAATAGAATTTTATTTTTTAAAAGCCTTTCTACTCTCTAACAATTTATGGAGCAATTCTATTATAGTTAAGTAACATCTGAGAGTTCTCTCTCCCAGAATCTGTAACATTCCTTTGGACAAGCTTCCATTAGACTTACAAATATCTGTTATCACATTTACTGACTTCTCTAATATTTCAAAGAGATGTGGCAGTGGCATCTCAATGGCCATCTCTATCTAGAGGGCAGTTGCCATCAAGTAGACATCAGGGGAAATGTGAACAACAATGAAGTCCCTGCCGTAGTGAAAATCCCTAATGACTATCCTTTCCCTGCAGCCTGTCAGACTTCTGGCCAGCCCTACAATGTCTGCGTGTCCCACCTGCATTCACATAAAGTGGGGAACTCTGCTTAAGTTGCAGAAGTTTGTTGCCCATGGGCACACAGTTGGTCCAACAGCTGGCAAGCGGTATCTGCACACAAGACCTATCACTTTCTATTTTCGCCTGAGTCTATCTCCAAGACATAGCTCCATTTTGTATATGCTGGCCATGCTTTCTGACCAGAGTATAACCAAACCCTGAGGCTCACTGGTGTGGCTTGTTTGGGACTATGATATATTTTTAAGAAACATTCTCAGTTAAGGACAATCTGAATGTTTAGGTACAGAACCTAATGTGAATTTCTTCTTCTAATACATGTGAATTGGGACCTGATGGACATTTTGCCTCGTGGTTCTACATTGAAGGAACTCTGGAATTGGATGCTCTACCAAGCTTTTAGCCAGCACACAATATAGAGTGAACTATGGGGAGGGTGTTAACCTGTATTCTCAAATATAACCCTGAATATGTCAGCTATATAAGGAAAAGTTCTATCTTCTAAGATATTCTGAGCTTAGTATATTTTTAAAATTATACAGTGTGACACAAAAAATCAGCCCCAAATTAAAAGAACTAAAGTAACAGTTTTATTCTTATCTTTCATGCTGTCAATTATAAGCTGAGCATAGCTTTTCTCTCCTGCGCACTCATAGACTTTCAGGCAGAGTGCAGCTCAGACTAGAACATCAAGGATTTCCTCACTGGTATTTTGGAGGGTATAGATAGAGCAGTCAACTGTGTTTCCGTGAGGCTTTTAAACGTGGCTGTCTTGGGCTTCCCATATAGCTCATGGCCTCAGAACAGTTGGACTAACTTACATGAAGCTATTTCACTCCCCCAAAGCAAGCATTCCAACAGACTCAAGCAAAACTGGAAGGTTTCAGAAGATATGGTCAGAAGTTCCTGATGCCACTTTCTCAGTGTTCTATTGGCCAAAGTAGCCACAGGCCAACATACAGTAAAAGGAGAAATTAAGCATAAGCTGTTTTAAAGGGCGGGATGCCATATGTATATGGGCAACTTTAAAGAAACTGATGAGTATCATATTGGAGACAGGCTGCCATGCTAAAAACAAGTAGGCTTAGTGCAAAAACTAACACACCATAATTTTCAAACGAGTGGTATCCTAGTAATTCTTATCCAAGACAAACAAGCCTCGTTTCTTTTTAGGACAAATACCTATGAAGATACACTTTGACAAAGATGCCAGTTGTTCCACAGGATGCACTTTGAGGATGCTGTTGTTCTAGCTGCTGCAGCAAAATGAGTGCATTAAGGTCGTAGCATTGGACTTTTGTAACTCATTAGACCGAGAAGAAAGAACAAAGCACTGACTTACTGGTAGTACTCCATCAAGGCAGAAGGATATTTTTTTCACAAAGACATCTCTCTCCTTTTGACTAAACCCAAGATAGCTTAATTGGCTTAATTTCAGCTGAGACTGTAAAATCATTAAAGCAGATGACCTAGTGTATAACTATAACATGTACAAAATAAAACTTTCTCTTTGTAGTCAGTGAAATTTAGAATTAAACCCTAAGAAGAAAAAACACTTAATATGTACTAAAAATTAATTTGTATCAGAGACAGAATTCTGAGGCCAAGCAACAAGGTTCTCTTTAACATTGCATAGCCTGGAGAAACTAAATTAAGATTTCATCTCCTCCAAATATGGAAACAAAGTGTAAGACAAAAACTGAAGGAGGGGCCATCTGGAGACCATTCCACCTGGGTATCCATCCCATGTGCAGTCACCAAAGGTAGACACTGATGTGGATGTTGGGACGTGCATGCAGACAGGAGCCTGATATAGCTGTGTCCTTAGAGGTCTGCAAGAGTCTGACATAATCAGAGGCAGATGCTCACAGATAACCATTGAACTGATCATGGGGTTTCAAATGGAGGAAATGGAGTGAAGACTGAAAGAGTTGAAAGTGTTTGCGACCCCATGAGGAGAGCAACAATACCAACCAACCAGAGCCCCCAGGGTCTAAACCACCAGCCTGGGAACACTTAGGGAGAGATCCATGGCTCCAGCTATATATGCAAGGGAGGATGGTCCTGTCAGGTATAGATGGGAGAGGAGATCCTTGGACCCATGAAGGCTGGACGCAGTGTGTGGGGGAATTCGATGGTGGGGAGGTTGGAGTGGGGGGTAGGTGGGGGCACATCTTCATAGAAGCAGGAGGAAGGGGGATGGGATACGGGGCTCCTGGGCAGGAGTGGGGAAATGGGGTAAGGGGATAACATCTGAAATGTAAAATAAAATATCTAATTTTTTTTTAAGAAAAGATTTCAGCTCCTCTAGACTCAGGATTCAGATTCTCTTTCTCTCTCTCTCTCTCTCTCTCTCTCTCTCTCTCTCTCTCTCTCTCTCTCTCTCTCTGTCTAATGCTTAATGACCTGGAATTTTTAACTGAAAGTGAATGTCATCATGCCTCAACTGGATTTTGCTAAATTCTACACAGAATAGCTTGACCTTAAGTCATCCAATAAATACACAGCTAATGTCTTTACCATCTACTAAGGTGGTGCAAATGCAGAAAATTAGTCTTGATCTTGGGTAGCCTGTGTGTTTTACCAAGTTATAGATGTTGTAGAATGCTATCTTAGACTTTGATTAAATTTGAATGAAACTAGCAAGATCCATTAGAACTAACTGATGGTTTTGTCCAGAAATTTCACTGAATGTCTACAAGTGAATATGAATCCCCTTTGGTAGGTTAAAATGAAATGAAATTTGATATACAGGAGGATCTTTGAGACTTCTGTCAGCCAAAACAGGAAGCAACAGCTAAGGTGTGCATGAGTGTTCTCTGTCTCTCTGTCTCTCTGTCTCTCTGTCTCTCTCTGTTGTGTGTGTGTGTGTGTGTGTATGTGTGTGTGTGTGTGTGTGTGTGTGTGTGTGTGTAAATATAAAACTCCTTAGTGGAAAACTTTTTTTTTCAGTTCTCACTATAGTTTGGCCAATACATAAGGTATTGAAAGGTAAAAGACAAAACAAGACCACTTTCCTAAGGAATTTATCACTGAATAAAGTAGTGATATCCAGCCTATGTGAAAATCTAGCTCTAATAAGAAGCTGGTTATTAACCTATGGTAGAGAATCATTCACTAGGAAAGCGGGGCAGTGGGAGCAACATCTGCTGAATATACATTGCTGACAAGATTTTATGTGAGGGAAATTCTACATGGACTTTTAATGATAAATGTGATTTGAAAAGATAAAGAGATTGATATTGAGTTCATTGTTGCTTATGGAAAAAGCAATAATAATACTGTAATAATCCATAATTAGATCTCAAAAGCTTTCTTCATAGAAAAAAATCAGAACTAATTTCTCAATCTAAGATACCTGTGAAATAGCACTGGGAAAAACTGAAAATAATCAGTGAATATATGACACCCAAAGGACCCTAAATTCAATAGTAATCCAAACATTAACCACTCAAACCATATGTAACTCCAGCAGTTAAGTATATCAGCCAATGAAACTTTTACTTTAATTATCATCAAGTGGTTGTACTGTTTTCCCAGAAAATTATTGATTACAAATTGGCTTCCTGTCTAGTAACAACACATTACAGTTAGGATTGTTCTCCCATGTGAGCACATCAGAGATGTTGAGACCCATCTGCTACTGAATTTCAAGTGACTGCTCATAGAAAACCCAACCCTTTGCTTTTGTGCCTCTTCTTAGTTTGGGAAGATCCACTTTAGAAAGTGAGGCTCCCTAGCATAACTGTCCTCTGAGATGCTCCACCCAGCAGCTGATCCAAATAAATGCAGAGACTCAAAGCCAAACATTAGATAGAGCTTGGGAAGCCTTGTGGAGGAGTTGGGAAAGGATTAAGGAACCTAGAGGTGTCAGCTACGCCAGCGCCAGCATAGTTAACTCAGTTCTTTGGATCTGCGGAGGGCTGAGGGCAAGAGAAAGAAACAAGGAGTCATTTGGTAAAGGCCAAATGCTGTATTTCCAACTGAGTAGCTCCCTTTTATACCCCCACAAAACAGGGACAAAAACAGGAACAGGAACAAGAAGATACACTGGGCATGGAGACGGGGGGGGGGGGGGGGGGAAGCAGGCATAACAGCGTGGGTGCAGAGGATGGTGACTCACATAGAGGGAATAGGGACTCTACTAGAAGACTATCAGAGTCAACTAACCTGAACCCTTGGGGGTTCCCAGAGACTGAACCACCAATCAAAGAACAAACAAGGACTAGATCTGTGCATATATGTAGCAGATGTGTAGCTCAGTCTTCATGTGGGTCTTCTAACAACTGGAGTAGGGGCTTACCCTAACCGTGTCTATGGACTCTGTTTCTCTAAGTGGTCTGCCTTCTCTGGTCTCAATGAAAGAGGATGAACCTGGTCCTGCAGTGACTTGAGGTGCCAGGTTGATTGGAACCTTAGGTGGGGGACCTCCCACTTCTCAAAGGAGAAGGGGAGAGGAGAGGGAGGAGCATGTGACAGGAAGGCTGTGAGGAGAGAAGGGGCTGCTATTGAGATGTAAAGTGAATAAGTAAATAAATTAATGGAAAAAAAGAAAAAATAGAGTTTTGATTACAGACTAAAACAAGAATTCAACCTCAAAAAAAGACACAGACAGACAGACAGAGAGGCTCTGTGAAAGGCTCACTTTATTTAGTTAAGGTTCCTTCACCAAAAGATATGCAAAACAAAGCCATAAATCTTCCACCTAATGTAAAATTTTCAACTTTCATAGAATATATATATGATATATAAATATACAGATACATGAGTATGTTTGTGAATGTACAAATGATATCTTGATCCTGCATATCATAAATTTTATAGCCATCATTTTTCTGAAATTCCAATGCTTTTAATCAATCTATTTGCTTCTCTCAGTATAAGTATTCAAACATTCCAAAACAAAAGGATTTAAGAGGCTAACCAAAGTGAAAGTACCCTTACTCATAGTGAATGAAAGGACAGAGAGGATTTTCAGACAAGATTCATCAAACTGCTGGTGAGTTAGTGAGTGAGCCTACCGTGTTATCATTAACACGCTTGTCCATAACTTGACTGAAACAGAAAAGTAAAAAAAAAAAAAAATCAATCTGAATACCCAGGGTAAGAGTTTGTAGAGTCAGGGTGTGGGTTTAGCAGAGACAAGTGAAAATGAGTGTGTGATTTTGGTGACAAGTGGAACCTTGTGGAAATTGAGGAACAGAAGAAAATGATGAGGATAACGTTTCTAAATGGAAGAAAGTTCAGCTCTATAGTATGGCAGAGATAAAATGTGTATTTTAATATAACTACTCAGGCTTTAAAATGTAAGACAAATGCATATGCTGACTTCCTTTCTCACTTGTTCTATAAGATGCTGTTCTGTCCCTAAGAGTACCGTGTAGAGATTAAAACTGTTGCTGGACATGACATTATTTGGTCCTTTTGCATAATCGATATTGTAGTTATATTTCTGTATTTGGTTGCTCTTGGCACTCTCTGCTCCTCTTCGCTGTCTTTATCCTTTCAATAAGCAACCAGCTCCATCATTCTAAAAATAAGAGCACGCTGACACCTGGCATCCAGCAGGCCTTGGAGAACTGAGCTACTGGACACTTTTCATGGACAATATAAATTAAGAAGGCCTACCACCTGGCCTCAGGCAGGCCTTAGAGATCTGTGCTAATTATGGTTGCCAGTAAACAGTGCAAGTGAGAACTTGAACTCTGTTTTGATTTGTCATCTGAACAGATCTTGAGGGCTTATGGGGTAACCTTAGGAGGTCACCCCGTATATTGTTTGCTCTGAGGTAAAAAGATCAAAGATACAAGTGAATCATGTCAGAGAGAATTATGTTCTCTATGCTCTTCAGAAAAAGCTGTAGGCAACCACAGGGACCCACTTCAATACAAAGAAAATGTTGTATTGCTATTGTTGCTCATTCGGCTTAACTAGATTCCTTATTTAGTCCTGTGACTACTGAAAAATCAGGACTTTGGGTAAGAAAGAGTTCCTAAAAATACCTTGAATTATCTTCTATTACTTTTTAAAAGGTTTTTCCCTGTCATTGTCTTTTTGCTCTCTGTCTCCGTAGTATATCTCTTCCTCTGAGTGCAGTTGTGTGTGTGTGTGTGTGTGTTTTGTGTGTGTGTGTGTGTGTGTATGTTCATGTACAAAAGTCAGAAGAAGGTATCAGATCTTTCAGAGGTTTTGTTATGGGCAGTTACAGGATTGCTGGCTTGTTATGTGGGTGTTGGATTCAAATTCGGGTCCTCTTCATTACCCAGCAAATATTCTTAAACATTGAGATATTTCCCCTTTAGTTTTGACGCCACCATCTTCAGAGTCATACTCACGTTTTTATTGGCTTGCCAGTATAGCATGATCATTCTCTGTGATGACTCCAACGTGCCAGATTACAATTAGTAAGAAGTGGGCTAATAGGAGTTGCCTAATACATGGAAAGTGACTTCTTTCACAACAGCACTCCCTGACTTCTTCGGCAGAACAAATTTTGACACAGTGGGGAAATCAAGAGCCATGCAGCAGAGTCAGTGTAGGAATCCTATTGCCTTGTCTCTGAACTTGTTTCTCATATGCAAAATACTTTATGAACATTTAGCAGAGATGAGAGCCCATTAGAGTGTTTATGATCATTCAGACCTGGGTTTCAATTCTGACCTTCCACTGCTATCTTTATAAGACGAGCCCGATATTCCACTACTGAAGACCTTAAAGCACAAGGAAAATACTCCTTTTTATGCACTCACAGTGACAAAATAAAAAAAATGCCTACAATATGCATAGTGTATGTAACAGGATAAGCAAGTAGTGTTACTAGGAAGTTTTCTTAATATGAAGTTTTTGCTTTTAACTGTATTAATTGGCCCCTTTATACTTACATATTGGGAAAGAGGCTCTAGTGAATGCAGCTCTCTAAGAAGACAGAGATTTATGACATGATTCTTTACACAGAGTTGAAGCCCTGCTACAGTCCATTGTATATGTCATTGCTTACCTGCTTATATCTCCTTCTAAATGACACAATGATGATTTCAAAAGTGACAACCCCTTTCCTTTCCTTGTCATTAACTGTGCCTCTCCTATTCAACCCTTATACCCTCACTATAGGATATACCAAAGACTGGCGATTGTTAATTCTGACTAAGATACAGGTTCAATGCCAAGATGTGCATATAATAATTCTACCCCACACTCTTTCTTCAGAGTCTTGCCTTCTACCTCCCAGAAAAGCATACCTTTTCCATCCAATCCTTTCTTAAAGGAATTCCCAGGGATAAAATTCCATTGCTTCTCCTTGGGAACATGGTCATGAGTTTACCTGTGGGACCTTTTATGAAGTTTGAATAAAACACCCCAGGACCATCAAGTCAGAAAGACAAAAGAACAAGTTGGTTCCGATTTTACCAACTGTTCTCCCAATGTGACCTTCACTTTACTGAAGGGTGTCTGCACCTGACACAGCTCACCTGTTTTGCTTCCACTCTGTAGACAGCTCCAGAAATTCTGGATAGACTAAATTCATTCTGCCAAGATAGTAACAAGGATAATAATCTTGAGAAATAATAATAGAAATTAATTTAAACCAATAAATATTTATCATTTGAGTATGTGACTTACATTGTGCTAAAACAATGTCTCATGTTTTACCAGTACTCTAAAATGTGACAAGACTATTCCTGAGAGCTTGGAATTATTACTCTAAAGTCACAAATGACTGCATGAAGTCTCAGGAAGTTGGTGTAATTAATTTGCTCAAAGATGGATAACTGACTATTCAAAGTAGAAGTAAGATCAAAGGTTTGCTGAGTCCAAGTGTAGTTTTTTAATCTATGTATGAGGAAGAAAAATTATGGGTAATCTAACCTTTTATTCTGTGTGTACAGTGTGAATTTTGTTTAATGGGTTGCTATCTTGTGAAATGTTACTTCTAAAGACACAAATCTAAAGTTTTATTACTAGTTTCCACTAAGGTAAATATGTGTACACTGAATAAGGATGCACCAGGGGAAACTAGAACATAGTCATCTAATTTATTCACTAAGAGTGTATCTTCTATTGTTATTTAATTCTTATTGCCATTTTACAAACACAGAAATAGTTTAATCACTGGCCCAAAGTCACTAAGTTATAATTGTGATTGTAAGTTTGGTGGAGGATAAAAAACACTGGTAGTATTTAATTATCAGATAAATACTCTAAACAGCTGGGGAAGAACTGCCTTAAACATTTCTGATTACAAATAATAAAACTGAATCTGTGTGATTTAACTTTAATAGATGAGACATGATAAAAATGCATGGAGGTTATAGCCTGGAGATACAGTTCAGCTGGTAAGGGTACTAGCTGCTCTCACAGAGGACCTGGGTTTACTTCCCAGCACTCACATCGTAGCTCATGTTGATCTGCAACACCACTCACAAGGTTGCCCTCCTTCTGGCCTCTGCAGGTACTGTCCATATGTGTGGTATACTACATAGAGGCAGGCAAAATGCTTACATACACAAAATAAAAATAAATAAATGTTTTAAGAATATACACAAAAACTTCTTTGACATTTTTCTAATTGGGGAGCAACAGTTTTTGTATTGTTAGCTCTTGGCTTTTTGCAGTGGATATCAACACATCCCTTGCATGAATGTATGCTGTAGGAATGGATATTCCTACATCTCCATTGGGGTCCCAATTCTGCTTTGATGTGTTACAATTTAGTCAGTCAAAATGGTATTCTAATAGGACTCTTATCCAAATGCTGACTCTAGGTATACAATGTACATGGTTATTTCTAATTGTTTAATTAAGTAGCAAAACAGTTACAAATAGAGTAGTACTACATTTCACCTCCCTATTTTTTTACTTAACCACTTTTATTGGTATATAAATCAAGGTATGTCTTAGTAACATGAAAGAGTCAGTGTAACTTCGTACTGCTACTAGCCAAGCTGGAGAGCACCTAGAATTCGTCAATTCATAGAATGTCTTTATATGATTTTCTGTCTCTGGTGCCTTCTTGAGAGGGTAGTTGGCAGAAAGTAGGAAAGGAAGCATTCATGACTTTATGGATGGTTAACTGGGGCTTTCTGAATCCAACGCTGATGCACAGTGGTCTGTCCTACCTGCTATCTCACTTTCTCATGATGATCCCACCTACCTTTATTCTGTGTTCTTAGTTTATAACACAAGTCGTATTATCTAACCCCATTGGCATCAAATTTGACTGTTGATTTTAATTGCATTTATTCATTAGACACATTATACAGACAGAAGGACAATTTAATAAGGATATTTACATACAATTTTATGTTGTCTATGGTACATTGTAACTTGACCATATTCTTATCAATATGCCTAGCATTTCCTTTCTCATACTTTTCTTCCCCTTTCCCCTAGACTATTTTAATTCTAACTTTATTTAAGTATACATGATTTTATGTATCTGTATAAATCTAAGATCTATATGTGAAAGAAAGCATATGATATGTTTTCTTCTAAGACTAGATTAATCATATAGCATTATTATCTCCAGTTGCACCCATCTTTCTGCAAATGAAATAACTTCATCCTTATTCATAGGTTTATATTATGGCATACATTATGTATATATTATACATAATATATATTGTACCATATACATATGCACCATATTTTCTTTATCAATTCTTTTTTGTTGTGTACTTAACTTAGTTCAATAATTTAACTGTTGTCAATAATGCTTCAATAAACGTTGATGTTCAAGTGTATCTGTCATATGATGACTTTAACTTTTTCAGATAAGTTCCTAAGCATGATATAGCTGAGTCATATTATAGATCATTTTGGTTTTGTGGAAAATATCTGTATTGATTTCTAGAATGGCTGGAATAACTTTATTCCTGTGAGCAGTATACAGTGGTTTCTTTTTATCTATATCCCTACCAGCATTTTTTGTTTTGTTAAAGACGTCCATCCTGATTGAAGGGAGATAAAATAACCATGTAGCTTTGGTTTCCATTTCTCTGGTGAGGGTAGATATTTTCTGTGTCTGTGTTTGTGTCTGTGTGTGTGTCTGTGTGTGTGTCTGTGTCTGTGTGTGTGTGTGTGCGCTGGGGGGTAGTCATTCACATTTCATTAGCCCTTTTATTGAGTGGGTTACTTGGTTTCTTAGGGTTTGTTTTAACTTCCTTGCACATTCTAGATAGTAACACTTTTCCAGACCTTTTTCTTCATTCTCACAGTTTTTTCTGCATTACATAGTCACTATCTCCACTTTCTCAAATATTTCCTTGTTATAAGTAGGCATTTTAGTTTAATGATGATCCATTTGTTGACTGTGGTCACTATTTTTCGAACTACTGATGTCCTATTGAACAAGTCCTTGCCTATGATTATATCATGAAGTGCTTTTTGTTACCTTGCCTTTCAATTTCTGAGTTTCATGTCTTATGCTAAGGTCTTTGACACATTTGGAGTTGATTTTTGTACAGGATCTGTTCTCTGATGCAGTTTTGAAAACTATGTGAAAAGCCATGTTGTTATAGCTATGTGGGTTTATTATAATAGCTGGGACCTCTATTCCTTTGATCTGTGTGACTGTTGTGTTCTAGTTGCCATGCTATTTATTAACATAGCTCTGGTGTGTTGGTATCTATACAGTTTCTATTGTTGTCGAGGATAGTTTTTCTTATCTTGGTACCTTTTGCTTCCATGTAAATTCTTAGAGAATTCAGTCATATCTTGAGAATTAACACCACCACTTTATTGTTTCTTAGCTATGTAAGCCAAAAAAGCAAGTTGCTTAGCATTTATGTACCTTACAATCCAATTTGCAAAATGAGAGGAAGACAAGATTGTTAGAGGAATTGAGTGAATGCAAGTAACGTTCTTGGAACAAATCCTAGCATGCAGGAAACATAGTATTTGGCTTTGTGTGCTCCTATATACCTGTACATATTCAGAACCCTGATATGTTTCTCACATTCCTAGAAATTTCTCACACATTAGCCTTTGAAGTACATTTCATTACTTCTTTACAGAAGGGGCAGTTTCCACTATCTGAGATAATAGAGTGCAGTATATTCATGAGGAGAAAGAAAATATGCACCAACCTATTAATGAACAGGGTTGCAATATGGAGAGCAGGAACTGACAAGACTTTGACTGCTAGTGTAATCATCATTAAATGCTTCTCATACAAAATCCTCATACTTCATGAAGTTGATTACCAAGGAACCCTTTTGTCCACTGAATCTAATGCAGGCTTGTAGTTAAAATTTCACTAAGGAAGGAAAAGTGAACATTTTCAGAGATACCCAAGATCAAATACAGGCTGAGACAGTACCTGCCCAGTCCATGATGCATGGAATGAGGAGTCATGGCTTTTGAATTATTTCCCAGTCAATTTTATTAACTAAACCTCAAACTCTCGAACATGGTGCATGTTGCCTGGATGCCTAAAATCAGCCTTTGAACCAAATGAGGCTACTCAGGAAGTATAGAGCAGAAAACTTCCAACTGCTGTCATCTTGCTGAGAAGCTACTAGAAAACAGGAGATGAAACTGGGTCTCAGAAGGCTTCCAGGCCCCATGTGCTAAATCCTATGACTTGACTTGGAGGTGCCACAATTGACTTTCTGGCCCTTCACTAATTAAATGGTCAGAGGCTTGCTCTTAGAAGTCAGCAGAGCAACAGCCCAGGGCCCATCTGGATGGATTCAAACTATTCATTTACACAGCTTACAGGGACCATTTTTTGTCATCCTCTCTCATCTCCATTCAAACAAGGTATGCAACAAAACAACTCCTACACTCCCTCTAGGAAACAGTGTAGGCGTTCAGAAATAACATGAACTTCTAGATAAAAAGCAAACAAAAAAATCTACTAGATTTGCTTTAAATTTAAATTTAATTTCATTCTTAAATAAAATTTATCTAAATTTGCTTTACACTTGCTATATCGTAATGGACAAGTTGTCTTGGTTTCTCTACATCACTGTCCTTAATTTGTAAATGCAAGTAACATCCTGCAATGTTTCTGGGAAGCAAGGATGAGGTAATATATGAAAAATATATGCTTTTTACATAGTATTTACATGTTAATTATGAGAGATAAGTGGGGCTTTTAAAGATAGTGCAAATTTCTGGAAAAAATTGCATGGGTGTCTGACTTGTTACTAAAAGTTTAATTTGACTATGATCAATGAATACCCCACTTGTTGTCTACTAATACACACTCATCAACAAACCCAGAGAAAATCTATCAGTGTTATTTCCTTTCATTAAAGAGCAATATAAATATCGATCAAGTCTTCTAACTGACCTATGGTTTGCTTTCATACATTAAACTGCTGTTCAACTCTGAGGGGGCCACAAATTTTCCAATTACCCTTAGTTCATGATTCATTATGTCACATTAGAAGCTAAACATGAACACAGCATCTTTATTGAGAGAAAGTACCACTTAGGCACTTCTCCAATTGCTTCCTTTCCCCAATACTGCATGAACCTGTGAAAGAACTAAAGAATCTCAGAGAAAACAGCCCCTTATGGCTGAAACTCAAGCTCTCTCATCGAGGACCAGAAATGAATAATACACCAGTGATAAAAGGACATATTAGGCTCCAGAACTTAAGGGCTGGAGAAATGCCAAGGCAAGCATATGTTGTTATTTAAAGATAGCTAAATACTTATCATTGCATTAGTGGCGGTCAAAACTTCAAATTTATTTCCTTTAAAAGTAATGACAGCACATTCTGCCACTTGAATTTGAAATAAGATATGAAACATGGGTGTATAAACATATAGACATATACCATTTTATAAAGTCCTCTTCAAGTGTCTTGATATGTCTCAGAGAGTAAGTATCCTTTTGAAGGATTTTAGATTTACCCAGAAAATATATTGTTAATTGTGTATTTTCCTTGCTAGTTCACTGTGAGAGAATGAAATGAATGTCTGGCGTAAAAGGGCACATAAATGGAAGCAGATTTCTTATTTCTTAGCATCCTGCTAGTCTGAAGGCCTTTTTGTTATGCCTCTGCCTTTCTCCATCTGTGTTTCAGAGTGGCTTCATTACCACACATGCTTTTGTTTATCTTGTCTAAATAGAAATCTACACTGAGTACCTTTCCATTTCCATATTCCTCAATAGTCTTGCTCTCAACAGAAGTTCAAGCTAAAGTTTTCCAAAGCAGAAATAGTTTACATGTACCTCAGGTGTGGTCCCCTGTGTCAATATAGACTAGGATTAGGAGCCTCCCTCCCTTATCCTAAGAAGTGATGATGCTTTGTTTTCAAAGCATAAAATGACAGTGGCTTTAATTAACATTAAAATATAGTTTGCTAAATTTATTATATTATTACATTTCCTTTTGTAAGCCTTTGTATTTTAATATACAATAACAGTTAAGTTTTGTTTTTTTTTTTTTCATCGTGTTTCATATAACAAGATTTGTGTGAAATGGCCCTCCAAATTTTGGTGCCATCGTAGAAGTTACCTGAAGGGTAAAAAGCTAAAACTTGATGTAAATATCAATTATCTTAATATAAATGTCAGTTATCCTATTATGTCTATTTTCAACTCTGGTAGATGGATAATGAAATGACTATGTTCAACAATATAAAATAAAATGCACAAGATAATTTTAAATAATTAATTAGTAATATTACTTAAAATGGGGTATGTTTTTCTTGCTAGAATGCCTTGTCTGGCCTCAGTGGAAGAAGATACATCTAGCCCCACAGAGACTTGATGTGCCAAGGTGGGAGGATACCCAAGAGAGGACCCACCCTCTCGAAGAGGAAAAGGGGAGGGGGAATAGAGGAGAGGATCCTGGGAGTGAATGACTGGGAGGGGTCAGTGAGTGGGATATAAATGATGAAATGAATGAAGAATGAATGAATGAATGAATGAATGAAATATGCATTCTATATACAGTTTTAGTATCTTTCTATTGCTTAAGAGTGTTATATGTTCATATAATGTGTTTTGATCAAATCCATCCCCATTTCCTACTTTCCAGTCTTTCTTTATGCTCACCACCACTTTTTCCTCCCAACTTAGTACTGTCTATAAGTGCATAGAAATAACAGCATGTACAGCTATAAAAACATGGAATCACAGGGACCACATCTATGTAAAACAACTAACGCTCCTTCCCAGAGTGGCAACCAGTTGCAAAACAGGTTCTTAGATAGAAGTGGGACTTCATGAAGCCATCTCCCAGCCATGCTGAGATTTTGACTGGCTTGATCTTGTGCCAGCATTATAATACATACAGTGATAGCCACTGTGAATCCATGTGTGCCATAGCCAAGCCATGTCTGGCAAATATTGTTTCCGAGATGATCCAATGAACTGGAGGCTGGAGAGCTGTGTATGGTGGCATGTTCTTGTTGTCCTGGGTGTATAGAAGGTAGAGGCTGGAGTACCACTGGAACTCAGGAGTTTGGAGCCAGACTTCCACTTTACTACATTACCTTCCCATATACATTATTCTTTTAGAAAATTAAAATAGAAAGGGGAGATAAGTAGCAGTGAAAATAAAAAATAAAAGGATGGCAAATCCTTGTACATGATCAACCACTATCCCTGTGCTGATTGACAGAATCCTTCTGATCTGGGTGGGCCTCAGCCTCAGCCTTAGAAGCTTCCTCTAGCCAACAAGTCATGATTATAGTTGATACATGCTACAAAGCAGATTTCTCATTTCTTAGCAGTTGAAACCACAGGCTTATAATGAATTAATCTACATTATAATGTTGGCACAAAGTACACTTCTATACTAAATAAGATCGCTCTAATTTCACCTCAGACTCTACATGGTATAAAAAAATATATAATATATAAAATCATATGATTTAATATCATATAAGGTCAGGAGTGTTATATAACACAGATATAATATACCTAAAACAGTACATGAAGCAATAAGTTCTCAGTAAGAGGTATTGCTCCAATGATCCAAAAGCATCACTCACTTCTTTTTATGTTTGGTAAAAAGTTATTTATTTATCTTAAAAATTATTCTTTTGAGTATTTCATACAAGTGTAGAACGAAATAGAGTGACACCCACTCCTCATTTTCTCCTCTAACTGTCCCTAGATGACACTCAATACATTCCTCTCCCAACTTCCTCTCTCTCTCTGTCTCTCTCTCCTTTTAATAACCCATTAAATTGATCCCCACATGCAGGAGGGTGGAGCCATCTACTGCTTACCAGTGGCCATGGCATACACATCTCAAAAGAATAATTCTCACTCCTAGTAACTATACACTGCTATTAGTTCCTCAGTGAGGGACAGGACCTCATGAGCTTCTTCCCTGTCTGTCCATGTTGAAATTTAGGAGGGCTTGATCTTGTGCCAATCTTGTGTGGGAATCCATAATTACTATGATTATGAATTCATGAATGCAACATCCATGTCATTTCAGTGAACCTTTTCCATCATTCAACTCTTGCATTCTTTGAGCCCCTTCTTCCGTATTCCCTCTACATTGGAAGGAGGTTAATAAAGATGCCCCACAGAGGGCTGAGCACTCACAGCCACCTCTTATAAGATTTTGACCACTTATAAGTCTCTTTACTGAGCGAGTGTTGACTCCCTGGAACAAGTTTGAGAGCAGTACAAATCTATAAGTATAAACATTCTCTATTTTTCAATTCTGTAATACTCAATTGAGTCAAATCTGAGTGAAGAGTTCACAGAGCTTCCCAGAAGTAGCACAGACTTTGATGAAACATTATAACCTAAAGAGAAATGGAAATCCATCTAGGAAGGCTTTGAATTCATTCAGATTGCTAGAACAGAACACCATGGGTTGTATGATTTATAAACAATAGAAACACATTTCTCACAATTCTGGAGAATGGGAAGTCCAGGGTCAAGTCATCAGTAGACTCCATGTTATTCTTCTATAGAATCTTTCTATATCCTAACCTGCTGGAAGGGAAAAACAGATCTCTGCAGTTCCTTTTATATGGATATGAATCCCATTCCTAGGAATCAATCCCAATCTCCTCCCAAAGACTGTGTCCTCAGAGCATACATTGAGACTTAGGATTTAACACTTAAATGTTGGCAAGATAGAAATATTGATTGTACAACCAGACTCCATCTAGAAAAAATTCTATATGTTAGAACATGTGGTGAAAATATACCCAATAAGCTGTCAGTCCCCTCAGGCGTCTGCTGCTGAATAAAATTGCAGTTCTCTTGAAGATGGCTCATTTTGAGCCTTAAAAAGCCTGGCAAGTCTTTAGAACTTAGTATCGAATCAATTCCAAGGGTGAATTTGAACATGAAGTGTTCTTACATTTCACCCCAGGAGCAAAGGGACCAAAGTACAGGCTACCCACACATGCCTCAGTTTCCTTTATTAAATGTCCTCTCCACTACCACCAACCAGGTAGAGGGAACTAAAAGCATTCAGGTGCACACAGAGCCAAATCAAAAGTGATATTTTCATCAAGATTTACTGAGGCTGGTTTAAAGAGCCTGAGTCTGGAATACAGAGCCTGAAGAATCTCTGAATGCTTAGTCTTAGTATCTTTTTGATTTACATGTGTTTCTCCCCCATTAAAAGTAAAAGTAGTTGTCATTCTTTGGCATATTAATTTTTCCTGGAAAGCTACCACAACATTGTCAGACTCTCTTGCAGCTCTGTGACCTAGGCTCCATGTGTCTGGGAAACAGCTCACAAATTGCTTTAAATGTTTCACTAATACAGAAATGAAATATTTAGCATGTGCAGAAAGATATGGCAACTGTTTATTTGTACTCACACTGCCTTTATCCCATCCCACAATAAAGATTAGAATTTTATTTTCTTCTAAAATAATAAATTAGATTTCCAAGTTGTGAATCTTCTTCCCATCAGTGAGTGAACACTGACTGTCTGGGAATTTTAATTTCATGTGCTCATTGTGAGGAAAGACCTGAAAGTACCTCAGCCCATAATTGTCTCTGTGCTCTGGCTATTGGCATCTTCTCTCCTTCCTGTTTTTCCACATTTTTATCTGAGAAAAATACAAATGTGAAGTCCAGAACGTAGCACACTATCTAAGTACACTTCCATGAATATTGCATAATTATTGAGGGATAGCATCTTATGAATTTTCAGGTATTTGCTTCTAGTTCGTCCTTTTCCATTTGCATAAAAAGTCGATTGAAACTGGAGTTTTTGTTGCTGCCTTAGTGGAGTTATCTCACAGGATTTCTCATAGATATTTATGCTCTTGGAACCAAATTCAGATCAAAACTATATACAGACGAGTCTGCAAAATGCCATGGGAGTGGTCCAGCTCATTGAGAATTCCTGCCACACAAATAACACTTTCAAGCTAGGCTGACTGCCAGCGCAGGTTTCTCTTAAACATATAGGGGATAGAATTCACACATGCACATTCCTATGCATTAATGAACCACTCTCTTAAAGCTTAATCACTCTAAAGCTAGGGGTGAAATCTTTAAAAAGTTGCCTTTCAGAAGAATGAGCCCAGAGGTAGACTGGTTCAGAGTGTAAAAGACAGAGCCAGGCTGTTCAAGTGGAGACATGAAGAACACTCCTAAGGGCTCTGAAAATCAGTTCCCTCATTTATAAAACAAGATTCTTGCCATACCTCCTCCATGGAGTTGTGGGGAATTAATCTTAGAATGCCCAGAGAGGACCCAGATTTCTTCCTGGAATTTAAGCTATACGGAATATTATTTTGTTAAGTAGTTTTCTTATGTTAAATGAACTTAAAACTATAATGTAAAAAAGGAAGTTCTAGACTTGCCTAGGTCCAAATGGTCTCTTAGTTTGACTTGGTAATCACACGGTTCTGTTGCAAACAAAAGAGGCACTCTGCTCTGAAAACAGCCATGCTCCTTGCCAAGAGGCAACTTTCAGGCAAGGATGAGTCTTCCTCCACTTCGGGAAGGAAAGCAGTGCTCTCTGGGTCAATTGGTCTTGGTCATAGACTGCTGGCTCACCTGCAAACTTGGTCAGAGAAAGAAGTTCTGTACTTGAGTTGTGTCATTTCACTGTCAAATTGATGCAGGTTCATATACAGCAATTCTACAACCTGTGAACAGCTAACAACTCAGATAAAGTTGTGTTTCTTGAGCAAGGGCATGGTAGAGTAACTTAAGTCAACTCCTCCCTGGTATTAGAAATACTGAAGGCACACTTTGAACGACTTGAATGAATTCAAAGACAGGCAATTAACATTCTCTACTGTTCCTTATCAGGAGGAAAAGACATTTTTAGTCCTCAGTTTAGTCCAGTTTTAAAATTACTTACATAGCAATTGGGATATGGGTTTCTAAAAGACTTCTGTCCTAATGAAATCTAAAATGTCATTAAAATGTCATAAATGTACAATCAATCTGTCAAAGCCAGATTTAATTACCTTTTACATTAATTTTTTGCTTTTGAAACAGTTTCAGATCTTGTCCAATTTGACCAAGACAGTTATTAATGTTCCCATTTGAAAGATAAGAAGGCCAAGGAACAGAAATATTAATAAACTTACCCAGAGTTACTCCATGACAGGGTCAGGTTAGAGCCCACCAGCCTCACTTCACAGTGTCAATGATTCCAAAATGTAATGACTTTACAAGAGATAAAATCCATGATGATGTCTTG
Organism: Mastomys natalensis; assembly: GCA_021653895.1. Taxonomy (NCBI): domain Eukaryota; kingdom Metazoa; phylum Chordata; class Mammalia; order Rodentia; family Muridae; genus Mastomys; species Mastomys natalensis. Next base: position 232,098 of record JAJTUV010001863.1, on the reverse strand, counting down.
CATCCATCATACATAAAAATATCTCCAGGATTTTGTTCCCCAATGAAGAGAACAGTTCAGGCCACAAAAAAAAAGCAATCTTTCTCATAAGTGGAGAAATCTGCACACATTCCTACACCTGACTACCATGACAAATGTATGAGGACTCTGAGAGCATAGCTAATGGATTCTGATTTTTCAGATTCTATATTGTGCTTTGATTGAGCATGCTATGAAACCCACAGGTATTTCCCTTTTTCCTATCATTAATATCTAATAATTATGTGCAATATTTATATATTTTAACTTTATATTTAAGACTCTTAAATTGCACATTATTTAAAATTCAAATGAAATGCAATAAGAAGTAAGAAAAGGCATTTTCCACATCCTTCCCATCTATCCAATTATCTTCAAAAAATAATATTCTTATGATCTACAAAATTTGATGTGATCCATGGCAATTGCATGCTAAGTATCTTTTCATATTTCATAGAAATGAAAATTTTGTTTTAGAACAAGATCTATAGATAATTCTAATATAGGCACTCTACACAATATCAGTTAACTCCTGGAAAAGAACATTGACTCCTTTTTTAATTTTATAGTTCATACAGTACTCTGAATGGCTCTCAGGCTCTAGAACACATAGGATTTGCCTGCGTATATCTATCTATCAAATACAAAATTCTTGGTCTCCTTACTATGAGAAATGCATGAGGAGATACTTTTTTCTATTTTAAAAGATTCTTTAAGAATTTCATATAATATATTTTGATCAGATTTATCCCCCAGTGTTTCCCAAATCCCACTTTTCATCTTCCCCTTCTCCCAATTTTGTAACCATTTTAAAAAATTCAAATCTAATCTTAGACCCAAGTTTAGTCATTCAAAACCTATTTGTATTATCCAAATAATGTTGATGCATTGCCTTCCAGAAGCGAATAATTGACTTACCAAAGCTAAGTTCTTACTTTCCCTTGCCTAGCAGCTAACAGTGAGTCAATATTCTTAAGTTCTATTCTTAGGGCTTAATTTCATTATCTTCCTCAGAATATTATAAGTTGCCTTAGAAATATCTACATGGGATACTAACTGAGAAGTAAGCATCACTCTAAGCACTATACATGTATTGTAATAATTCTATAAGGTGTTTGTATCCCACTGTACAATGGAAAAATTAAGAGAAGTTGGTTAAATAATTCAGTGTTTTATACACACAGGTGATAAGAGATAGAACCAACCTGTAATTCTCATATGCTTCAACATCAGTCTGCATAGACTTCCACTCCTCCACAGGTAGGCAAAAACATACTTTCTTTCAACCTGTTAGTTTCAGTCAAATTCATTCTTCAGTAATGTTTCCTGAACCTTAGCTAAGTAGTACTAATGTCTTGTGCATTACTGACACCGCAAACATCACTTACCCAAAGCACCTGGACATCCTGAGTCATGGCATTTATCACTGTTCACTGTGAAGAAAGTTTTCTCTGATTAAGGATTAGAGTAGTATTTGTCTTTGGATATATGTATACATACTTACAAGGCAGTTGAGTGATATGTCAACTTAGCTAAACAGTAGTAGTTAGTTCCCCACCACCTAGGACATACTCCTAGGCATGGGATTTTGATTAGACTTACAGACCAGGAATAGATTTGATACTTTGAAACTATCCTCACATCCAATCAGAGAATGATCAGTTACCCTATTCCCATCATATCACTATTCCACAGGTGAACACATTTTGCCTGGCAGGTTGATACTATAGTTCATAGGATGCACAGCTGAATAAAACCATTGGTCTTTTTCTCCCGGCATGCTAGTATCACCTGGGACATGAGCTAGGCATTAGAAAGAAAGTTTGCAGCTTGATTTCTAAATATCTTACAATTTAGCAGCATTATAGAGTTTTACAGAGAGTTATAGCCAACATATAAAACATTGGCATAGTATATGTGGATCGACTTAATTCAAAGGAGAAAAGTCCAGCATCTGTGTCTACTAACACTTTCTTGTACCAGTTTTGGAAGGGTCAATGGTTAATTTTATACAAGTTTTGTAAATATATTGATATAAATGCAGGTAAAATTTGGCTATGGGTAGTATTATCAGAATTAAATCATGAAAATTCTAACAAATCATATGAAATGGGACATTCTTACACCCTTTTCAGTGCCCAACATTAATTTTTTACCAGCCTTCCATTACATCAGTAGGAACTGACTCCCCAAATAATTAAATACATTCTCCATAGCATGGACTTATTAGATGTTATAGATTTTAAATAGTACATTATTAAACTGGCACATTGAATAAAATGATAATCACAGTGATGACTTCTTACCTTTAATCATTTTTCAGTAACCAAAAAAAAATGTGAATTACAGAATTTCTCTTACCCCCTTGCCAATAAATTCTTAAGCCGCAATTTCTCCAAAGATCTCAGAGGTAAATACATTCAAGGAAAACACACCGCCAGGTTCTCTGGTGGTCTCTCATTGCAAATCAGAAGTTTAGATTTCTAATAACTTCTCAGGTAACCGAATGAAAAACCTGGAGTGTGTTAATAGCAGATGGTTTGGTAAGTTCGCTTAGTCCACCTGAATTTTCATATTTGACCCTTGCAGCAAATGTTTCCTAATGTCAAACATAATACCTGAATTTTCTAGAATAAATTGGCTTTGAATTCACCAGTTAGGTTGAAGTTATTCTTGTATTTTCCTTTATGACTCTGTGTAAGAAAGGTTTCACTCTAGTGATAAAAACAGTGTTAATTTTTTAATTGAAAATGCTGTGAATGACATTTAATTACTGCCTACTCCTTGTGTTTCCAAGAATTAATAATCAAAGCTTCCATTTAACAATCTAAAGGAATACTGCTTTTGTCTTTGGAATTATTTTTTAATTAAACTATATTGTTTCCCCTCTATATTTCCCTTACCCTCTTTATACCCTTCAATCCTTTCAAATTCATGTCCACTTCTTTCACATATACATGTATACATTCATGCATTCATACACACGCACACACACACACACACGCACACGCACACACTCAAACAACCACACACAAACACACTACCAATACCAGATTACAGGGATTATCATTTGGTACAGAATAACCAATTAGGAGCTCCTTACTGGGGAAAACTTTTTCTCCCTCTCTCAGCATTTCTTGGTTGCCTGTAGCTCTTTGTCTGAGGATGGAGTCCTGTAAGATTCTCCCTTCCATGTTATGTTGTATTTCTTCAGGTCTTGTTTAGGCAGCCATATTGTTGCTATATCATGGGTGAAACTTAATTGCCATTGTAGAAGACATAATCTTCACAGGAGACCCACTGGTCCTCTGGATCTTAAACTCTTTCATGTCTCTCTTCCACAATATTCCCACTCATGGGTATAGAATTTGTATTGTAGATGTATCAAGTGGGTCTAAGAAGCCTACAATCCCTCGAACCCTGCATTTTGATGCTTTTCTGTAATGGTGTTCATCTGTTGAAAATAGAAATTTATTTAAAAAGATATGAGCTACATTTATCTGTGGTTGAGTTGATCATTTAGATTTGTGACTCTTTGTCTTTTAGTTTGTTGTATAATCTGGATATTAATCCTCTATTACCTGTATAACTGACAAAGACTCCCTATTCATGGATTTCCCCTTTGTGCAACTGTCCATTCATTTAGTAGTGCAGAAGCTTTTTAGTTTTAGCAGGTCCACTTGTTAACTGTTGTCCTTATGTCCAGGGAAGATGGAGTCCTATTCAGGAAGTCCTTTCCTATATGTATATAACGTTGAGTATCTTTCATGTTTTCTTCTAGCAATTTCAAGTGGTTTAGGTTTCATGTTTAGGTTTTTTTCTTTTCTTTTTTATTTTTACTCTTCTCTCATATGTTACACCCCAACTGCAGCTTCTTCTCCCTCCTTTCCTCCCAGTCCCTTCCCCTACCTCCCCTCTACCCCAGATTCTTATCTCCTGACCTCCCAGAGATATCAACCATACATGGCAAATCGAGTTATAATAAGACTAAGATCATTCACTCATATTAATGCTAAATTAGACAACCCAACAGGAGGAAAAATATTTCAAAAGCAGCCAAGTCAGAGATAGTCCCCACTTCCACTGATAGGAATCCCACAGGAATACCAAGCTACACAACCATAACATATATGCAAAGGACCTTAGGTAAGACACATACAAGCTCCCTGGTTGTTGGTTCAGTCTCTGTGAGATCCTATGAACCCTAGTTAGTTGATTCTCTTTGGCTGCTTTCATGTGGTGTCCTTGATGTCTCTGTATCCTACAATCCTCTTCTCCACCCCTCTTCCACTAGATTCCAGATGCTTAGCTTTAGGTCTCTATAACTGCTCCCATCAGTTGCTTCATGAAGCCTCCCTAATGACAATTTTGCATAGGCTTCAGTCTATGAGTATTACAGAGTATCATTGGAATCACTGCATTGAATTTTTTTTCTGGTCCAGCTTGGCTCTATCCTAGGTCTCTGGGCTATCCAGACTCTGATTATCAGCCCTCCAGACAGTGTCAAGTGTAGGCCCCCTCATTGAGTATGTACTGGGTCTTGCAGTCACAATTTTCTGAGAAACTGCCATATTAGTTTCCAAAGTGGCTATATAAATTTACAGTCCCATGAGCAATAGAGGAGTTCTCCTTGCTCCAAATCTTCACCAGCATGAGGTGCCACTTGTGTTTTTGATCTTAGCAATTCTGTCAGATATAAGATGGAATCTCAGAGTTGTTTTGATTTGCATTTTTGTGATGGCTAAGGATGTTGAACAACTCTTTAAGTGTTTCTCAGTCATTTGAGATTCCCCTCTTGAAAATTCTGTTTATATCTATACCCCATTTTAAATCAGATTATTAGGTTTCTTGATGTTTGTGTTGGTGTGTCTTGTTTCTTGAGTGTTTTATTAATTTTTGGAGATTAGCCCTCTCTCAAATGTGGAGTAGGTAAAAATCTTTTCTCCTTCTGTAGATTACCATTTTGTCCTATTGGTTGTGTCCTTTGCCTTAATGAAGATTTTAAGTTTCATGAGGTCCCATTTCTTGTTGATTATAGAGCCTGTACTATTGGTGTTCTGTTCATGAATTTTTCTCCTGTGTCAATGTGTTCAAGGATATTCCCCTCTATCTCTTCTATCAGGCTCAGTGTATCTGGTCTTTCCTTGAGGCCTTTGATCTACTTGGCCTTGAGTTTTGTGCAGACTGATAGATCTATTTGCATTGTTCTACATGCTGACATCCAGTTAAATCAGCATCATTTGTTAAAGATGCTAATTCTAAGAAGTCTGCCTTTATATATTCCTTGGATTTTCCTTAGCTACTTTTAGTATCTTTCTTATTCTGTGTGTTTAATGTTTTAGTTTTTATGTGGCAAGGAGACATCCTTTTCTGGTCAAATCTGTTTGGCACTCTTTAAGATTCCTGTGCCTTTACAAACATACCATTGTTAAGGTTGGGAAATTTTTCTCCTATCATTTTGTTAAAAATATTTTTGGCCTTTGAGCTGGGATTCTTATTTTGATATTCATGTTATTCCTTTTTTATTGGTTATTTTATTTATTTACATTTCAAATATTATCCCCCATCCAAGTTTCCCCTTACAAGCCCCCTATCCTCTCTCTGCTCTCTCCCCCATGTCCCTATGAGGGTGCACTTCCACCTGCCCACCCACTCCTGCCTCAGCAGCCTAGTATTCCCCTATCCTGGGTTATCAAGCCTCCACAAGCCCAAGAGGTTACCCTCCCAGTGAAGTCAGATAAGGCAATTCTGCTATATATATCCAGCTGGAGCCATGCATACCCGCTGTGTACTCTTTGTTTGGTGATTTAGTCCCTGGGAGCTCTTGAGGTTCTGGTTGGTTGGTATTGTTGCTCTTCCTATGAGGTTGCAAACGCCTTCAGCTTCTAGAGTCCTTGCCCTAAATTCCCTTTGGGGTCCCCATGCTCATTATTCTTTGTTATTTTTTTCCTGGTGTTTCACATTTTCTTAATGTTTTGTGTCAGAAATTTTTTGATTTAACATTTTCTTTGATTGATGTATCTATTTCTTCTATCATATCATCAATGCCTGAAATTCTCTCTTTCATCTCTTGTACTGTGATGCTTCTATCTATGGTTCCTATTTGCTTACCTAGATTTTCCACTTCCAGAATTCCCTCAGTTTCTGTGTTCTTTACTACTTCTATTTCTATTTTCAGGTCTTGAGTAGTTTTATTCATTTCCTTCAACTGTTTGGGTTTTTTTCTTAGCTTTCTTTGATTTCTTTAAGGGCTTTTTCATTTCCTCTTTAAGAACTTCTTTTATCTCTATAAAGTTGGGTTTTCTAGTGCTTCAGGTAAGTTGGAATATTCAGAATTTGCTGTACTAGGATGGCAGAGATCTGATGGTAACATATTACCCTGACTCTTGTTGATTTTGTTCTTATGCTGGCCTCTAGGTATCTGTGTTTGGAGTGATTATAGATCTAGATGTCAGTTTTTGAGTTGTCTTTGTTGGGTGGGTGTTTTGTTCCCTGGTTTCTATTTTCTCTCTGGTCTTCTGCCCGGAGTGGCCTATGGTTCAATAGAGGGTGCCTATCTGAGTTGGAGGCTGAGATTCTGGCAGCCAGAGTAGCTTCTGGTTTAGCTGTGAGTCCTCTGGTGTTCTGTATGCTGGAGTGTCTTCTGGGGGATCCTGAGCTGGTCTGGCCTCTGGTAGAACAGGAGGCTTCCACAGAGGTGTGGGCTGGATATAGTGACTTGGGGTGGTGATCTCATGTTTAGTTCTTTGATGCATTTGGAATTCATTTTTGTGTGTGAAGGTGATAGTTAATGGCTATGATTTCATTTTCCTATGTGTGAGCACCTACTTTTCACTGGACATCTTTTCTGTGGGGTATATTTTTGCCATCTTTGTCAAATATCAGAAGTCATGTGTATTCATGTTTGAATCTTCTAATCTGTCTGTTGGTCAACATGTATATTTTTGTGCTAGCCATACTGTTCTTATTACTATGGCTCTGTGGTATATTTTCAAGTCTGGAAAGGTAATGTCTCCAGTGATGCTCTTTTTGCTCTGGGTTATTTTGGCAATATAGGGCCTTTTATAGTTTCATATGAATTTTATGCTAGTTTTATTTTTTAATCTCTGTGATGAACAAGATGGGGACTTTGATTAGAATTGCATTGTATCTGTGGATTGATTTTGGTAGAATGGTTATCTTTCTGAAATTGATTCTATCAATCCATGAGAGCATGTGATGTCTTTACATTGTCTAGTGTCTTTTTCAACCATTTCCCCAACCCTCATATATTTAAAATTCTCACTGCAGTGGTCTTTTATATCTTGGTAGGGTTTATGCCTAAAAAATTAATTTTCTTCGATGCCCTTGCTAATTGAAATATGTCCATGACCTCTTTCTCTGTGTGTTTGTTATTAGTATACAGAACAGTTGCTAATTTTTGTCTATTGATTCTGTACACTGTTATTTTCTTGAAACTGTTTAAATTTCTAGAAGGCTTTTGACAAATATTTTTGCAAACTCATGTGTATTATATTGTATCACTGCAAATAAGGGTAATTTGACTTCTTCTTTACCTATTCTTATTACTTTAATTTTCCTTAGTCAAGTATTGTTCTATCTAGTTATTTGAGCACAGTGTTGAAAATGAATGGGATCCTTTTTTCCAGAGGATTCTCAATACTATAGTGACTGATTAAAAGCTCATAGGTCCAGGAAGTGATGAACGCAGCATGGTATAGACTTTTAAAGGTTCTTCAAGGGACCTCACAAGCTACCAGGACCCACAGGCATTTCTGACTCAGAAGAAGTATTTCTTACCCCCTTTCTACATTTATATCATTATTCTCAACTACCCTAACACCCAATACTAACAAGCTACCAAAGAGCTTTCTATAAAGGCTTGTTGTTATTTTTAGTAAGACAAGTAAAAGACCATGAGCTGAAACTATTTCCCCAGTCCCAAGAGGAGTGGAGAATTCTCAAACATCACTGAGGACTGAAACTGGGGTCAAACTCCCCACTGAATACCCCTTATTACAGCATGTGACCTTTATTCTTTTAGCCATACAGTCATACTTTCTAACTGTATATTCCCAGAGCTATTATGAAAAGTCATTTTTTAACCAATATCACCTAGTACAGGGATGTGAGAAAATAATTGACCATGTTCAAACCAGAATTCATCACTGACTCTTCATGTAAGGGCATTTTTACTTGCTCAGTAGTCCATTTATAATTGTCAGTAGAACTTAAATGACAAAAAGGAAAGTTATTTCAGTGTATTTTACCTATTCCATGGCCCTGTAATCTGATACTGATATATATATATTCATTCATTCATTCCCTGGTCCTGTAATCTGATTGTACCTATACATCACATATAAAATATTATAAGCTATATATAAATATAACATATAATATTTATATTATATATGCTATTAGTCACGCATGTAAATAGTCAATACTATTTGGTTCTTTATAAAACACTAATAAAATTCAGAAGACGGACTAGCACTATAGGAACAGTACTCAGGAACACATCTGCAAGCCTAAAGGTTAGGCTTTGCTGACTGTGTGCTCCCACTTCACCCATTTAGTCTCTATACTGATGAAATAGGTCCCTCTGCATCCTTCCTGCTAATGCATTTCGGCCCTTAAATATTTTAAAGGTCTGCCCTTACAGCCTTTGTCATCAGCCAGAGTTTCTAATCTGTGCGCCAATGAGAAGAGTAGTCTATTCATCTCCTGAAGCAGAAGTGCCTCTTCACAGTATTTTCCTTGGGTCTCATAAACCACACGTTCCTCATTTGCTTCTTCCAAGAAAATTCCCTGGTATACTAATGCACATACTATTTCAGGCAAGCCCTGGCAATGCTGCAAGGTATTATATTACTCAGGCTTCTCCAGGGAAGTAATAACAATAGTTTATAGAAATATTGTGGAAAGGGATATTGAGTTTTTTTTTTATTTTAATTTTGTCAGAGTTGGCTAACATGATTTGGAAGACTGGGCTATCTCATTCTCTAATAGCCACAAGGAAAGCCAATGATATTATCTAGTCTCAGGCTTGACGCCTAAGAACCAGAACATCCAAGAGCAGAAGATAGTCACCTCTGAACAGGGACAATGTAATCATTCTCAGCCTTTTGTCTTGCTGTTCTTCACCAAATGATTGATTCCTGTCCACACTGGAGAGTGGATTTGCTTGACTCAGTCTGTGAATTAAATGCCAACCTCACAGAAAAAGCCAGAAACAGTTTTTTACAAACTTGACATCCTACAAGAAAGGTAAGCTGACAGAAAATTAACCATCATAGTGCTTTCCGTGGGCACTTTATCAAAATGAGATACCAATCTAGAGGAATCAGTGAGGAACATCCTGGGTAGAGAAAAAAAAAAACAAGCTTTAGCCTTCCCATGAGCCTCCAGTTGGTGTCTACAAAATATCTAGAGAGAAAGAGCTGTGAAAAAGGACAGAAAAATTATTCTTTAAACTGGCCTTACTATAGACTTTGGATAGCTGGTGGTAGTGATGGTGTGCCAAAGCCAAACCACACGTTTTAGCTGCTATAGAAATTGTTCAGGCCCTTTCCTGTGGAGCAGTGGGTGGTTCAGCCATATAGGTTGTGAGCGGGGCTGTTAGGACAGGGACAGGAGGGCTAGAATAAGGACAGGACGTTGCTGTTCTTTAAACATTTCAGAAAATATATTCTTACATCCCAGGTTTCTAAAATGTTGCTACTCTTCTCAGACAATTTTATCTAATTAACAGCCATTTTCACTCCTTTAGACAGTAATCAGCTTTAAATTACTGGACCCAGCTGCTGATGCTAAGAAATACCCAAAACCGAACCCATACAATATATCCTTGGATGCCCTCAACACAGCCTGAAACAAGACAAAGAAGAGTTTCTCGTTTTGTTTCTCTTCAGCCTTTTTTACCTATTACTTTTCATTCCATGTATGACCTGATTCAATTTTATGCCCTAATATGGAAGTCACAGAGAGGGTTTTAAAGATTCCATAAACATCTTACAGTAATGGGAGTTATCCAATATTTTTATTTGGTTTCAAGAAATAGTTTTGAAGACTGTCATACCTGTAATTGTTCTGCAAAGAGCTTCATACTCCAAGGGGAGGGGGGCCAGGGAGGCTCATGGGGACTTGACATATTCCTTGAGTGATACATTAGTAAAAGACATAGTGAGAAAATACAAACAAACCTGTTTGTGTCTAATTAAATACCTAATTATTTTTACATTTCTGAGTCTCTCTAATTTTATTTTCATGTGCAGTTTATGTGTTTTATAATACTTTGGCCATCTTCTCTGAATTAAGAAGGAAAGATTAGAGGTAAGGAGAACAGGAGCAGCAAAGGATAAGGAAACAAGATGAAAACTGAAGAGTTTCAGAGGGAAGACAAGGGGAAAAGGTGAGGAAGAAAAAGACTGGCATTTTGCATAACTATTGTAAAAAAATATGGATACAGAGCATAGTTACAGAACATAAATGTGATTTTGCTAGTTTCAGTGAAAAAGGAAGGAGAGAAGTTTTGCTAATGCCTCTCTATCTAAGCTGCTTCCTGCACTCAAACACACTTTCCTATCAGAACAAATATTTGGGAGATAGAGAAACCAGCTGTATCTCATAGAGAACAAAGTTATATGATTCCACTAATGCTTAATTAACAAGTAACTATTAGCTAAAGAAACAGAAATTCACCTACATTTGACAGTCCCAAAGTACCCTGTTCCCTTTCTATTCTGTTCCTTTTTGTGGTTCCATTTTGTATCTGTGAAATAACATTATGTTATGGCAATCAGCTGCTAACTCTGTCATTGACCATGAATTCAGTCAACCATACTATCATGGATACAAAAAAAAAAAGGTCTAGTATACAAAAAATTCTCACATTAGAGTTAAAAGGATTGAACATCAACAGCGATAATTAAGAGAATTCATTGAATATTATTCTTCCCAAAGAAAAAAATGACACAGGAGTCAGTAGTGATTACCCTTCATTAAAATGTGAACCCCCTTCTTGTTAGCAGTTTTTCAGCTTTAAAGATGACTCACCCACCTACCCCCAAATAGCAGAATTTACTGAATTCCGGTCTTAAACCTCATGCTTCTTCTCATTTTTTTTTTTACTAAAAGTTAGTTCGATTCAAGTCAAATATATTTTTGTTCACATTTATGTTGAAAGCATCAAATGGTTTTAAAAAGCAATATCTAGAACAAGATTACCTGTACTGCTCCCAAGTTCCTAACAAAAACAACAGCCTATGACTGTCAGAGGAAAAAGCTATCTGCCTCAGTATGATGGCCACATTTTCTCCTTTGGCTCATCATTTTAATGAATAGTGTCAGTCTGTGTGCCATAACCTTCAGTCCCTGTACTCATAAGAGATGTAGCTCAGCAGAGGAGATATAAATATAACTCCTTCACCTCTTGAATTTTTTCATGCCATGAACATGATACTAATACAGTATTATGAGACTTTAATGAAGTTAAAACCGATTAATTATGATGTAAACTAGTGGTTCTCAACCTGTGAGTTTGCGACCACTTTGAAAATCAAATAACCCTTTCAGAGGGTCACCTAAGATGATAGGAAAATACAGATGTTTGCATTATGACTCCTAACAGTAGTAAAATTATAGTTATGAAGTAGCAATGAAATAATTTTATGATTGGGGTCACCACAACATGAAAAATTATATTAATTGGTCACACCTTCAAAAAGTTGAGAATCACGGCAATAAATGATGTCTATCTAATTGACAGAATATAATGAGAGCACTGGCTTCTATTTGCTATGGCAGATCTGTATGTTTTCAAAGATAAAGTTTGGGTAAGTTAATAATATATATATATTATATAAGCTGTTTGGAGCTGTAGCTCTGCCTTTAACTTAAACTGCCTTCAACTGGTTACTCTGATACCCTGATACTCAACTACATGTTCTGTTAAGAGATGGGAATAGTAAAGATCCCAGGATTTAGTCCTATTTCTATGGCTTATTGTCATATGATCTTGTAAAATAAATATATCCCAGCCACCCAGCCTTCCCACTTGTAAATTGGCAATGAGAACTATTCCAACACTTGCAAGTTATGAAGAGCAGAAAAGAAAAAGCATAACAAGTAGCCATGCCAGGTTTTCATTATCATTATTTTGAAATTTTATGAACCCTGTGATTTGTGGCAGAATTTGTTGATTAACACTATACATTTTTCTTCTAGTCAGATAATTAGGTACTAACAGGCCTGCTTAAAATAACGTTTTTCTCTTTTCATAACTACCTGGTTTTGAAATACTCACCTGGTTTTAAATACTCAAGTGAAGATTTCATAGAAACAACCCATGAGTTATACTCGTAATGTGGCTGAGTTACATCCTCGAAAGACAGTTTCCTCTGAAGTGGTGCTAAATTGCCAGGATTCATTTCTGTGTAAGTTGTTTGATGCTGTCTCTGAGCTCTTTCATGCTGTATCTGGTTTTCACCTTCATTTTAAATAAATAAATAATAAATATATATTATATATATATATATATATATGTTGCTGAGCTATTTATTGATTTTTCTTTAAAGACAATTTATCCAGATGGGGATAATTAGCATATATGTTGAATGAAGGTAAACATAATATTCAAGATAATCTAAATCCCCATGATCCAAGAAATGTTTACCCAAATTAAATAAACTTGAAAATATACATATTTGTTTTTCTTCATTTACTATGAAGAAGTACAGTAATATACTGTTCCTCAAACATACACATATATAAATTAAACTTCTCAGTCATATGTATATTTTCAACCTAAAGAAATAAATCAAGCCATCAATCTAAATATGACTTTCCTGTTAACTACTTAGGAATAACGTATCAAAAAAGACTGCTTGTTATCACCCTATCTATAGCAATTCATTCTAACCAATGAAATGAAGAAAACCGTATCAAAAAGAGAGAGCTTTTGAGGGACGAAATGGGAATGGTAGAAAGCTGAGAAAGCAGACAGCATGAGGGAAAGTCTCCATTCTACCATTTGTTAAATATTTGACTTCTCAGAAGTGCCCATTCTTTCTTCATATTTTTACCCATATCTAGGAAGAGTAATAGGTATACAAGCCATTTGCATTTTCAAGGTATTTCCCATGGTGTAAAATGAATGCCATGTGGTATTCTGGTTTTTAGGTATAAAGTATTTAGCTTGGTAAAAATCAAAGAGGACATAATCATCCCTTTTAAAGTTTACTGTTAATCTTCTGGGTGTAATGAGGAAAATGACATAATTTTCACACTTCTTTAGACTTTAAATTTTTTCCAGAGACCAATTATCTATTTTAAAGTCTTGAAAGATAAGCTTTAGATAACCTGTTTTAACATATACATACTGTGAATTTCAATTTTTTCATTCTCAATTATAATTTTTATAGTATTTATTATTTAACTGAGTTTATGTAAAACTACGTAGCAATCAGTAGAGATAACATACATTAGACAAGACTTATGACATAAGGAGAAAGCACCTGGTGTTGGGAAACGGGATATGATTTTTGTTATGTTGGAAGCCAATTGATGCTAACCTTGTATACATTCTTGTTAAGCACAAAAACAAGGTCGGATCTTTCTTTCTTCCTGTGGAACTCAAATAAATGATGGAATAGGACGTTTCTGAGCAGATCAGCTAACTGAAACCCATGAATACATCTTTTTGAAGCATTCCAACTGACTACTCTGTACTTAGAGTTAGGGGTGCCATTGTTCATAACTATTATTCTAAGAAGACACAAAGACACCAACTTATAGAATGAAGGTTATTGTAGAACTAATAAGCCATGTGTAAAAAAAAAACACATGGAAAGGAGCCGAGAGAGAAAGAGAAAGATGAACTTAGAGAACATTAACAGAGAAAATAGAAATAGCAACCAAAACACAAACTTACCTTCTATCTTTCTATCCTAACCTGCCAATGTGGCCAATTAATTGAATAAAACATGATATATATATCGTGATGAAATCTATGGTCACTAAAAACATTTCTTTTGTCCTTTTCTTATTATTTTAAGACAGTGTCTTACTATGCAGGACCAGGTTAGCCTTAAAATCACCATCCTACACCATTCTCTGGGTTTACACTCTTCATTCCTCATGCCTGACTCTAGAAAAAGAATTGATAGAGTGAATACACACTGATCTACAATCTGGCAGCTCTCATATACTGCACTCTTTCCAGTTTTTGATCCATAAATAGTTTCCCTTAATTATACTAATCATAAGACATAGATCCATTCCTTCCTTTTTATTTAAAGGAACCTGAACTTTTCCCATAAACCTCTCATGTTTTTAATTCTATTAATTAAATGGAATAATAATATAGTGATTTTTATAGGATATACATCAGTTTTGCAATAATTTGGTATATTTAACACTATAACGAATTGTATCATTGTTTACAGTTATAATTAATTTAAATTTAGGAAAAACATTTAACATCATTAATTTGTCATCAGAGCTTTCCTAATGACCGTAAGCTGTTTGAGAACATGAATTGCATTTTCACTGTACTGTGTCCATAGCTGTCTTTCACATAGACATTACCCAGTGTATGTTTATTGACTTTAGTTAAACTTCCTTCCTTGACTGCTTTTCAGAGCCCAGCTTGCTAGGCAAGGACTTTGCTATGAAACTATGTCCACAGCTCCAGTTTCTGTGCTTAGAATTCATGCAGGAAATTGACAACTCACAGTTGCATGAAAGTTCCCATGTATCCCCTCAAGTTAGAGCCAGACACTGAGAATGTAAAGAAGTAGATGTCCCTCCACAGCTTGAGTGCTGTGGAGTTTCCTAAAAGGTTCAATTTTGCCTTCATTGTCTCCTCCAAATACTGACTATAAAAATAAAAGAATTCCTATAGATATGAGATAAGAAGAGACACTTCATTTGTTATGTTCTATGTCATTATGTTGACAGGAAACTACTTCCTTTTTTCCTGTCCAATAATTCCTAGCATTCGTGACTATCAAGATAATCTCTCTTTATATTTTGTATAACATTAGTGTGTCTTCAGAAGAAATGACAAGCAGTCCAGGTTATCTTTCAGAGATTGTGTGTACTTTTTAGGATAGGGGTTGTGGCATTATTTCTTGTGTTCAAGTTTATTTCACATTTACAGTACATAAGCCATTATAAATAAGGAAGGACTTCGTTGTTCAAACCAAAATCTTTCCATAGAATTAAAGTTACTGAGGGTAAATCTTATTTCTTACCTATTTAGAAAATGAATAAAAAATAGAAAAATTAAATAGGTATTCTGATAGAAATTTAGATTCAGCACGGATTCCAACAAAGATAGTTACATCAACTAAAGCCCCAAATTGAACCTTACTGTGGTAAGATGTGCTTGCATCTCCAATATGGGAAAATGTGAAAAAATAAATTAGGTACAAAGTTAATGATATTTTTAGGTGAGATGACTGTTTACAGATGCTTAAGCCCATTATAGAATAACATAACCACAGAAATACACAACAGGGCATACAAACTAAGCTAACAGTAAAATCAGTTGCCACTAATCCCTTTATTATTTCTAATGATCACATATATACCAGACCTCTCGAAACCTCTATTGCAACTATGTGCTTACTCGACTGAGTTGTGGGGAATGGGCTATAATCATCAAATATCATCATAAAAGCCTCAAATTGTAGACCCTTTTCAACTAGGCAGAAAGAGGGGGAAACCAGACAAGAGCCCAAATCCATCGGTGACTTCATGGAGCAGAAGTAAGGCACTTCTACAGTTTGAGCCACTAAGATTCCAGGGTTTATCAGACACAGAAGCTGGTATAAATTTATATTTGTTTCATTTGCAGAGTGATCCAGAAGGAATTTAAAGCAGCTATCTTATCTTAACAGCTTTTAACAAGAATGAAGCTAAAATGCCTAGGTGCATTTAGCCCAGACTAATTAAATCAGGTAACCTCCAGAGAGATGTTCCTTTGTTCGTGAGTATTGCATTTCAAAGATTCTGGTTTTTTATGGAACAGTAGCTAAAACTCAGGAATCTAAAAGGAAAACTGCCTAACAGTATTCTCTTCCATTTGATCTCACTTTCTCAAGTAAACTTTAATAACCCTCTAAAGGAGCTGCTGTCTTCTGTAGACACATGCATCACACAGATTGGCTGAGGCGCATCTTAAGACTAATACTCAGCAGAAGCAGCCAAACATTCTTTTCTTCTCTCCAAATAACAGAAATACACATCTCAGAGCATCTTTTGTCTATCTTTAGAAAGATGTAACTCATTTCTTAGGAAAAAAATGCCATGGATTCTGCTTACCTTAATCTATTCTAAGTTGGCAACTAATCACATCAATAAAGCACTTGACTGCATTGAGGTATTTGGTGTCTGACACACTTGCAACTTTCTCCTTTACTTTAGCTGCACTATAATATTTTATTTTCACCCTGCTCCTGTAGAGTTGATACTATGACTCCACTTTCAGTAAGAAAACTGAGAATAAGACAATGTCAAGCTCTGAGGCATATTCGTGTTCTAGGCTGTGATTAAATGCTGTCGTATAGTTTGTGGGCACTTCGAATCACACTGAGGAAGCTACTAAACATTTTGGACTGACTGTCTTTTGATTAGTAATATTAATTTCGATGGCAAGTAAACCTTAGACAGGCCCACTTGCATTTGTAGAAGACTTAGATAGAATAGGGATATGTATATGGACAAATATCTCTCTATTTAGGCTAAAAGGAGATTTGAAATTGTTTTGAGAAGAGCAATAATTTACATTTCAAAGAGATCAAAATAAACACCAGAACAGGGAGCTCTCCCACTGCAGAGGAGAGATTAGACAAAAGTATTAATTAATGGCTTAGGACAATCTTTGCTGTTAGTCAGTTACCTGAATACAAGATGATCTCATGTTTTGAAATAGATTTGTTTTTCTTTTCCCCTATGGTGATAGAAAAGGCCAAGCATAGCCCAGAGGAAACTTTGAAAACCGTGAGTTTCTATTTTTAAGAAAATGTGTGTGTGTGTGTGTGTGTGTGTGTGTGTGTGTGTGTGTGTGTGTTGCTCCAAAACATACAGATAGAGATATAATATGGGATACTTTTATAAAAAGTTTTACTCAATAATTTGTGAAAGAGAACAAGAGAAGTATACATAGAAGAGCTCAAAATAACCTGGCCAAAAAGTAAATAAGTGAATAAAATATAAACAACAACAAAGGGAAAACTTCAGGAGTCAGAAAATGGAGGACAGGAGTATTTTCTCCAATACTGAGGCTGCAACCCCAGGCAATTGAGATGTGAGCAAAGGGATGACTTCACCTGTAAAAATCATGAGGGAAGTTGAGAGGGGATTATGTGAAATCTTTAATAGTTTCCCCTGCAGCAGTTTAATAGTAAGTATATGTTTTCCTGTGGCAGGCTATTTGGATTCTTTTTGCACTTCCAGGGTCCTTTTTCAGTGAGGGAGCATTTTCCACCATCTCCTAAATACAGCATGCATGAGAAAGTTAGGACCATGGTTGCCTGCTGTCCTAGCACACTGCTGCTACCTAGGAGGATACTAGGAACTCACAATATAATACCCCAGAGATTATAGAATGACTATTTAACAGAAAAATACACTCCTCCAGGTCAAAGAAGCCTATGTATGAGATACCTTTTGACTGCAGTTCCAGAAAAGCCATTAAACCCCCACTCCAAATGACACTTTAAAATCTGTCAGTTACAGAGAACACTAACTAATCACATGTTTCCAGATCAGTAAGAACTATGTTAATCTTCTGACCTCTACTAGATAAACTATTAAAAGTAAACAGAGGGCCAAAACAAAGATGTTATCTACACGTCCAATACTAATTTTGTATTCATTTTATATCAATTTTATATACTTTATTGCAGTAAGTCATTAGGAACTCATCTCCAGACAGATGAGTGAATCTGTGTTATATATGTTGGCTTAGAACCAAATAATGAAGTCTAAATATCTAATAGTCATTATTCAAGTTATAGTATATCCTGTACCACCTTTAGGTGCTGGGAAAGACAATGTGTAATATGGTTGAGAAATACCTTTGTAGATGGTGAGCACCTATTTCCCCTGAGTGCCACTTACCCTTACCCTTTATGGTTGACATTAATCATTATTTTATAACACAAAGCACACTGGATGATCTTCCAGTGTGGCTTTCATAGTGGCAATCATCTTTTCTTTTTGAGCATTCTCCAAATTTCAGTATCCAAACTGTCCAACCAAACCTAAAAAAGGAATGGAGGTGGAAATATAATGCTTTGTATGATAACCAGAGATTATATAAAAGAGTATGCTGTGCTTTCCTATCAGGTTTGGGGCCTTGGTCTTTCATATCGAGTTCACTTGGGTCCTTTAAAACTAAAACGTTTTAGATTTCAAATGCTTCATACAAGTTCCCAAACTCTGTATCATCTGATTTTGACAGTCAATGAGATTTTTGATTGATGATTTTCAACATCTGAATGTTTAATCTGTTGTTTGACTCCAGATTTACTCGGTGCACCTTTATTCATCAAATCCTTCACTTTCTTTCTTCAATACCCACAGGTTCCTTCTTCACTTTGCGAAAAGCTCTATTGGGGGAAAATATGATCATTCTCTAATATAAGATTTTTATAGAGATTAACATAGTGTGCATTTATTGTTTTAAGCCCTTGTTGAGTTGCCAGAAAATAAGCATAGAATTTCCAGCTTACAGTGTTTATCATTCCTTTATCCCCACTTTACCATCTATCTCTGTAGCTGGTCCCTTCAAACTTCCTTTCCCACAACAGAAGATCTCATTCCTCTCCTCTCTTATCTTTTTAAAGATTACATCTGTTTAAAACTCATCTTTTCTCCTTCTCCATTGTATAATCTGTGCACATCCCCTGACTGCTCTGCCATCCATTAGAAGACTTCATGCAGTCTCCTTCTATCCTCTAAGGAGAGCCTTAGTCTTGATCTCTCTTCTGACAAGCAGAGCCTCAATAAACCAAATCATTATCTCCCATTAATGGCTATGGTGATCACTACTAACATACTAGGCACCGAATGTATCTACCATTAGTGCTTAGTTTTCTATTTCTTAACAAGATGTCAACAGGGGAGATAGTAAGAAGCAGAGATATCACCATCCATGTTCCAGCAGCAGCAAATACCTGAATCAGAACCTGAGCTATGTAAGTGAGCTGAGACACTTGCTTCTTCTATTCTTGTAACCTGATTATTTTTGCATTCTTCTTGATGCCTGCATTTGTGTTTCTCCAATTTAAGAATAAGTGGGAAGTAAACAGCTAGCATAGAGAAAATATAACTATGAAAGTGCCCAACTTCACTAAGTTTTAAAAGGTACTGATCATGGTGCTTTAGAGAGACCCTTCGATCAGAATTAGTGGAAAGAAGTTCCCTGTGGGTTTCACTTTCTTGCTTTATTCTTAACAAAACAAAGTTCATCTTGTCAAACCCTGGTCACAGTTGGACATTATGAGCACGCTTTGATTGTAAAAGACTTCGACTGTCAGCAAGAGCTAAATGGAGTTATCAGTTAGCCCTTCTAGACTAAAACAGAGAAGTATTTGTGAGCGAAACACCTTCTTCTGTAGTTTCTAAGCTGTATTGAAGAATTTGTCTGAAATGTGGGCCCAGATTTTCTACTTTTGCCAGCAGCCATGCAGTTCGGGATCTGAAGCAACCTGGCTATTTTCTGCTTTCTGATTATTTTGTTGTTGATGTTTTTGATTTTTTGCTTGTTTGTTTGTTTGCTTGTTTGCTTATATATATATAGTATGCTTCACACAGATAATTTCTTTCAAACAAATCATGTATTTTAATTATATTTGCCTCAGTTTCATCTTCTTAATCTGCATTTCCTGTTAGACCCCTTCCTTCCTCAAGTCTCCCTTACATTTTCATATCATGTGTATATGCTTGAAGGAGGGACCGTCTACAGACCATTCCACCTGGATATCCATCCTATGGGCAGTCACCAAAGGTAGACGTTGATGTGGATGTCAGGATGTACATGCTGACAGGAGCCTGATATAGCTGTCTCCTTAGAAGTCTGCAAGAGTCTGACATACTCAGAGACAGATGCTCACAGCTAACCATTAAACTGATCATGGGGTTCCCAATGGAGAAGATAGAGTGAAGGCTGAAGGAGTTGAGAGGATTCGTGACACCATGAGGAAAGCAACAATACCAACCAACCAGAGCCCCAGGGTCTAAACCACCAGCCTGGGAGCGCTTAGGGAGGGACCCATGGCTCCAGCTATATATGCAAGGGAGCTATATATAAGTGGGAGAAGAGATCCTTGGTTCCATGAAGGCTGGACGTCGTGGGGGGGGGGTATTCGAGGGTGGGGAGGTGAGGTACAGGGGAGGGTGGGTGGGGGTACACCAACGTGGAGGCAGGAGGAGGGGGGAAGGGATAGTGAGTTCCTGGGAGGGAGGGGGGGAAATGGGGTAAGGAGAGAACATCTGAAATGTAAATAAAATTTCCAATTTAAAAAAAAAAGAGTTTCATGAAAAAAAAACATTAAAAAATAAAAAAGAACATTTTGCAGTATAAAGTAATAAAAACTAGTTTAAAAAAAAGAATTCTAATTCCCAAAAATCAAAATGCATTACCTGTTTTTATGTGTATGACTTTTTTGCTGAATATGATATCCCTAATTGTATAAATGTTCTAGCCTACCACATAATTTCATTCTTTTATAGCCAAAAAAAATTTCAATATATACTTCCCTCTTGTTTATATTGATGGCTACCTAGGCATATCCCATAATATAAGTATTCATAATAGTGCTTCAATAAGTTTAACTCTATCTGTCATGTTGACTTAACAGTCCTTTGAGTACATTCCTAGGATCAGTATAGTCGTGTCATATGCTAGCTCTATGAGAAAACACTAACCTAAGTTCCATGGGGGACAGACCAATCTGTATTCCTACCAGTAGCACATAACAGTTCCCTGTTCACCTTCTCACCAACATTTGTTATTCTGTTTTCAGTTGGCAACCATTCTGTCTGGGATGAGCTGAAAACTGCATGTTGTCTTCATTTGCATTTTCCTGATGCCTAGTAATATTGAACACTTGTTTCCTGTTTCTTGATCATTTATACTTCATTTTAAGAAAAATATCTGTTTATCAGATCAATTGTTGATTAGATGTTTGCTTTCTCCAATTTTGGTTCTTAATATGTTCTAGGTATTAACCCTCTAGCAGACATACAACTAACAAAAGTTTTCTTTTTCTTGTTTTCTCCCATTTCCCTAGCTTTACCCCTTAGGTAATAGTTGTTCCCTTATCTATGGAAAAGATTTTGAATTTTATACAATCCCATCTGTCAGTTCTTGCTATTGTTTTCCAAGCTATTTGAAGGACAATTTTGCCTAAGAGTTTCTCCATGGTTCCTGTAAAAAGTCTTGCGTTCTAGATTACATTAAGTCATTGATCCATATTGATATCATTTTTGCACAGACTGAGAGAAAAAGATCTAACTTTTTTGTGAAAACTAATATTCAATTTTCTCAACATCATTTGTTGAAAAGGCTGTCTTTTCTGCAGTGTATGTTCTTTTGACATCTGACTACATATCCTTTTTTTATAGGCTGTTTTACTAGAGCCAAAAAAAGTCCATTTAAAAAAAGATTACTGCTTGTTATGGTGGCATACACCTGTACACACAACACATGGGAAGCTGAAGAGGATTAAGTCTAAAGCCAGCCTTGCTATATAGTAAGACCCAGACAAAAACAAAATACACAACCAAAAAGAACAAATGCCTAGGTATAATTCAGGATCTCCATTCAGGATCATGTTACATAGTGTTTTTCCATAGTAAGCTCCCTTACCTATATTAATAGACCCAATAAAGACCCTTTCCCTAAATCATTTTTGAAATAAATGATAATATCATGCCAGTTATCTTCTTATCTAACTGGTTATTTATATATTGAGCAAACTCTGCCACGTAGAACAACATGCTCCCGTAGAATTTAAATAAAGAATGATGGTATGTTCCTTACCATCAGTTTGAAAGAAACTTAGAAGTACTAAACTAATCATATAATAAAATTTTTGTCTTCCACAGAAAGCCAGAGACACATAATTATAATACAGATTTATCCATCCTACAAAAGAAATACTATATCTATATCTATATCTATATCTATATCTATATCTAGGTATAGATATAGATATACAAAAGGACCAATTCTTCACTGGTTTCAAAAATTGGTTTCAAAAAACCAATTTTTATGGTTTATGAGAATATAATATAAATGCATTATTTCTCTCTTTCCTTTTCTTCATCTAAGTCTTCCCCACACTCCTCCTTGTTCTCTTTAAAATTCATGGCTTTTTTTATTTGTTGTTGTTACATACATATATGTGCACAGACACATATATGTACACACACCTAACTTCTTTTCCCTAAGGGGCCTACCTTCTAAATGTTGCACTACATCTCCAGAGCATGCACAGCTGGAAATAAAACCCTTTTGGCACATCTAAGACCCAAACAATAGCAAATGTCTAATCTAAATGGACTGTGATAAAATAAAAATGTTTACTGTACTCCAGAAACAAAACAATGGTGAGAATCTGCTGGTAGAAAGTAGCGAATGAGTTAATATACAGTACTAAGAAAATTAAAATAAAAATGAAAACAAGAGACAGGTACTTAATGTCAAAATGTCGTTCCTAAATGCAACGTATCAATGATTATTAAGTTTAAAAGGACTAAGTGCATCAGGTTAGATTCAACAAGAACTCACCATATGCTACAACACAGTACAGTTAAATGCTAAAATGCAAACATGACAAAAGTATGAAAAATCAATACTCTGAAAACTAAGTTTGTGCAAGCAAGAGCTGTTCTGGCATTTGAAATGTCACACCCCATTTTGTCTGTTCTCAGTGATACCTTAGCAGATCAAGAAAAATCACATAAACCTGATCTTTGAGCCCAGACAAAGGATAATACCAAGGGAAGTATTGCTTCAACATACAGAATGATTGATAAAGCAAATAATTGATAGTATATATTTCTCAGAGTCTGCTTTTAATAGCTATTTTGACTTGACCTTTGACCTCCAGAAAAAGCTAAATTTGAGTTATTTTTCTCTTAGTTTTATTTGTTTGACATGTAAGGTTGTTTTCAGTATTGTTTTTTATACAGCTAGTGAAATTTGTTCATATATTTCATTTCTAAAAACTGAAATGAACTGATTCAAAATGAAATATACCCAAAATTAATAACAAAATTAAAAAACTCAGGACAAGGATTTTTAATTAAGGTAAATATGGACTCTTCCCAACCACAAAAAAAAATTATTATACCCCAAACTAAATGTGTGCATAAGAACAGAGCTTCGATATATGAGAGAAGGGGAACTATAGAACTTAGAGAAACAGAAAAAAATATTCATATTTAAGTATTTATTTATTTATTTATTTATTTATTCATTTTCTAGTTTTTCAGGTCAAAGTTTCTCTGTGAAGCTCTGGATGTCCTGGAACTACAGACTAGACTGGCCTTAAACTTAGATATATGCCTACCTCTGTCTCCCAAGAGCTGGGATTAAAAGTGTGTACCACTACACCCAAGTCATATTTTGGGGGTTTTAATGCACATCTCCTAGTAACTAATTGAGTAACATTGAAAAATAATGTTTATAAGAGATAAACAACGCAACCAACTGTACATATTACAAAGGAGTTACATACAAGATGGCAGTGACCACCAGCATCTGCACGGGGCCACAGGACAGTACAAGGACCCCACAAAGGCTTTGCAGGGGGATAAGGTAGCAGAGGGTGAGCCTGGAGACTATACGGTATGCTCTTAAAATTCCATAGTATTGCGTAACTCAAAAACACGGCACAACCTGCCTCACCCTGTCACCGCCCTGCCCACCCAGGCCCAGCCTGTAGCACAGAGCCACAGCTACTGCTGCAGTCCATGGTCCTTGCCTTGCTGCATGGAGAAAACCACGAGCTGCAGAGCTGCCCACAGGCTCCAGACATAATGCTCATGCCAAGGGTCAGGAGCTTGGAGCTCCTGCAGGCACTCTCCATGACATGCTGATACTGATTAGTAACGGGATGACCAAGATGAAAATCAATTCATTTTTTGGATTGAGATTCAGGGATTTCCATTGTCTGTCCTGCCCCAGGAAACAAGGTTAATGTACGTTGTCCTTGTCACTGAAAGAGACCTTGATGATGTCAGTGTTCCCTATGTTGGTTCGCCAGAAGCCATATTGAGGTCTGAGGTCACTGTTGCTGCTGAAGACCATGTTGATGTCTATGGTTTGTGCTGACGACTACAGACTCATAACTGAGAATGAGAGACATTGAAGGCTTCTATGATACCATCCCCCCTCCCTCAAAAAGAAACAGTCAAGACGGGAAGCTATGGAAGAGAGTCCTTAAAAATTGCGATAGGGATGCTGAAGTGTAGCTTCTCACAGTTGGCAGAGGGTAGAGGTGGCAAAGACAGAACAAGACTCAGGTTGTTTTAGGGTGGAATACTCACTTGGAACTTGATCATGCTCTAATGAGTGTATAAGCAACAAAACTGGACTTGGTGGGTTAGTTATTGTTGTGTGGTTTTGGTTTTGGTTTTGTTTTGTGGAGAGTTCAAGGGTAGGAGGGTGGACCTGGAAGTAACAGGAAGCAAGTGTGATTGGAGGGCACTTTTAGAGACTAATCTACCCCCAAATGTAAAGACATATCAATCATTAGTGGATACAAAATGGTCACTGAGATATAGAAAGATTGACAGAGGGAGGGAAAATGGGAGAGAAGGAGAAAAGGGGAGAGAGAGCGGGGGGACAGACAAACAGACAGACAGACAGACCAATATAAGGCACCCACAGAAATAGAGGCATATGAAGACATACCAAGTTAATTATTGGCAAGTCAACAACAAAATACACATACACACACACCCCCAAAAGACAAAAAATTATCCTGAAACCTTTTGTTTTATTTTGTTTTTTGGTTTGGTTTGGTTTGGTTTGGAATGGTTTGGGGTTTTGTGGGGTTTTTTTGTTTGTTTGTTTGTTTTTTAGTTTTTGGGTTTTTTGGTTTGGTTTGGTTTGGTTTTGTTTTGGCTGCTAAAGAGAAACATGGGAATACTCTATGTTACTAGAATATTATTTATATTATAGCATATTATATTATATTATAATATATAAATATATTGTATATATTTAAAAGTCCCCAACCTTTGAGCTAGGTCTAAACTATAGGAAGATAAAAAAAATTCAAGGGAACAAATTTGTGCAAAGTAAACTAAAACTCAGAAACACAAAGAGAAAAAAATGATTAATAGGACAAAATGACATCAAACAGAAAAAAATCAGTATAAGTAATACTGTTTCTTAGAAAGTCCAATGAAATTGACAACCTTATAGATTATCAAAAAAGTCGTTTTTCACCAAGCAAAATTACAGACATGACTTATATAGGTCTTTCTGACATTAGAGGGATAATGTAACTTTATAAAAACCTTAGACAAGACAAGAATAGAAAAATTCCGTGATGAAATGTTGGCTAAAACTGACACCAAAAGAAATAGAAAATATAAATTCTCTAAAGACATGACTTCAATCTTCCAACCATTACCAGAAAGAAAGTTTTAGACTATTGGTCTCACTGATAATTTCTCTCAAATATTTTAGAATTTTTTTCCAAATTTAGATATATTTTCCAAATGACTTGGTGAAGCTTTATGTGTTACTCTCATACTACAGTTATGTAAATATATGATAATGAAACTAAAAATAAGGAATTCTCATAGTAGAAAAATCATTAGCCAAGTATTAGCAACAAAAATCAAGCAAAATTTTTAAACTACAAAATTTTTTTAATTATGCAGAAAGGTATAACCTATAAGTATATACTTGATTTAACATTCAATTCTAATTAATATTATTTATCATGTTAAAACAATAATAAAGAAGATCAATAAGATTATCTCCATAGATACAGAAAAGCATTTTTCAAAACTCAATACTTACATTAAAATATAAATTCTTGTTATCAAAGCAGTGATCTTGCTCACCCTAATGAAAACGACTTATAAACATTCAAAATTAAAGACCATCATACTGATTGGGTGAAAAAAGATACAAACAAGTATACATGATAAGCTTTAAAAAGTTAATATTCTAGTTACGGATATTAAAGCATTTGTCAAAAGAAGTGAAAAGTTCTAGATAAACAAAGAGAATACTATCTTAGATTAGAAAAGTCAGTGTTATTACAATACTAATTCTTTACAAATTCATCTACAGTCAGCACAATTATGTTATTATCTGGCTAGATATTCTTAACCAGTTATCAAACTGATGCGAATATATGTAGTTTCATATATCTAAAAGAGCTACAAGATTCTTTGAAAGAAGATAAAAAAATTGGGATTGACATTTTCAATATTCAGAGATTACTATGAATAGTAACTGTAAATAGTGGTTTTAGTGAAGGGATAAACAAGTCCATAAAAAAAATGCACTCTGAAAATGCACATGTACATATTCCTTAGATGACTTTTGACAGTGCCACAAGGCCATTCAGAACATAAAGCAAGTGTGTATTAAAAGTGATACTCAGGCTGGAAAGCTTTAGATGTCTTCAGATACCTAGATATTTGCCCCATAACATACAAAAAGTAAAATAGTGATGAATGATAAACCTAAGAGTAAAAGGTCAAAGTAAATGTCTAGAGGAACATACAGAGGAAAATCCTCATGACAGTGGCATAGACAGAGAGTTAGGACAAATGCAAAGTATAAACCACAAAAGGCAAAAAGGCAAAATTAACTTACTGAGATCCTAAATCCTGTTCTTTAGAGGATACCAATAAGATATTGAGAGGCAAACCAGAGAAATACAGAAAATATATACAATACATATATCTAATATTAAAGACTATTTAAAGACCATTGAAGTTATCTAAAATATGTAAGTAGTTTTTACATCTAAATTATTAAATACAACTCAACTAAAAGTGGGCAAAATATTTCAATATTCAAATGTCAAAAAATTTTATAAATGGTCAACAGATTCTAGCTATGAGAACACGTGGAGATACAACTGCATATCCACTAGAATACAAAAATATAAAAGACAATACCTGAGCTGTGAACATGATATGCTATGACTAGGAACACCCTATAGTACAATTATTTGGAGGAAAAATTTGTATTTATGACTCATTTTTATATATTGTTTATATATTTATATATTGTTTATAATCACAAATGTATTGCTTCATGGTTCCACATGAATAATTTCAACTCAGTTTTATAGAGTATTGGTTGCTTGGTATTTTATTGTGTGACTGAATGATACTTTATGTAACTTAGCTCATTCTGTTACACATTTCTATTTTCCCTCTATTACAGACAAGCCAGTAGTACGTGTGTAGAAACACACCCCCACACATATATATTTAATTATTTCATAAAGATTCATTTCTGGATATAGAATATATGGGTCAAAAGAGTGCACATGTTAAATGTATATAGATTTAAGTTTGAAATGTGACAGTTAACCTCATTTTTTATTTAAATTTCTAGTTTATACTTCTGAAATTAGTATGTGAATACTAATTTATTTCTAAACTTTGGAATTCTTGGGTAAAACTGATTACCAAATTGTCTTAACCTAAAAGCAAAATCTGACATAGTTATAGTACTAAGCAATTTTCATTTCTTATCTAATATTGAAATTAATTGCCTTTGTATTTATTGATTATATTCAGATTTTATTACCTTTACTGCATAATTCTTTGTTGGCATTTGCCTTTATTTCTAATAAACACACCTGTTCATTTATTGCCATCATCAACCCATACCCTCTCATATGAGTTTAAAATATATTCTCCAGGTAAGAAGTTGTGTGTGTGTGTTTGTATGTGTGTGTGTGTGTGTTTGTATGTTTGTCTGCTATAGCAATATATTGCAAATCTATGAAATATAATTATCTTTTTCATTCCCTGTTTCTAATGTGATTCATAAAAATATTTCTTAACTCTAATATTAAACTGAATTTTCTTCTAGGTATATATTTCCAATTACTTATAATCTTCCTCACTGCATCTTAAATATCAACAATATAAACTGATTCTCACTCTCAAGTAGATTTCAAAATAATTCCTTGCCTAGCTTTCATATTTTATATCAATATCACAGTGTCTCATTAGAATCTCAAATCTTTATATAGTATTGTTATTATTACTTTTAGTTTTAATGGTTCTAATTGTCTTATTATGTGTGTTTACCTTGAAAACATAATTTTGTAGTGCATTACTGACATGGTATTTACCATATCGTTATATAATAGTATAACTGAGCTCTGACATTTACAGAGTTCTAAATTTTCTCTGTAACAGAGAAATCAGAAAAGAACTAAAATGTAAGAAATACATAGAACTAATGTCAATTATTAAACTCTACTAAAAATCAATTAAAATTTACTTAATTATCTATACATACCGCTTCAATTATTTCAATCTTAGAATTATGTTTTAATTTCAAAAATAATTTTATAATGTGTATTATTGAGAGTATGTTTATAACATTTGCTCTTTTATCTCAATGCAGTTTATCTATTCAGTAAGTTGAATTCGGACTGATCAATAGTTGTGAAAGTAGTTCTGAAAATGGCTTGTCAAATTTATTCTAAGAAATTTATATTATTCAGTAATGCTTTTGACTGAAATAAGTTTTGCAACATAAAAAAGTATTTATTTTGTGACATGCTAATTTTTCTTACTGTTTGTTTTAAAAACTTTTGTTTTCTTACAACTGCATCTTCCCCATCCTCGATATTTAAGCTAAAATCATAAGAGCAGCATTTTTTTAATTCTTTAATCTTTGTTTTACAGTCCAGTCTTTTCCCCCTCCTGGTCCACCCTCTGACTGTTCCACATCCCATACCTCCTCCTTCTCTGCCCCCGACCCCAGTCTCCAAGAGTATGTCCCAACCCCCACCCCCACCCCACTAGACATCCCCACTCCCTGGGGCCTCAAGTCTCTTGAGGGTTAGGTTCATCTTCTCTCATTGAGTCAAGACCCCGGCAGTCCTGTGCTAAATAATACACTTCAAAAATTATCTATCTTGATGATTTTAAATTTCAGTTTTAAAAACTGTGAACGACAAATCCTTATGGATTTTTGTATTGCCTATGGCTCAAAATTAACTTTGATATTCAAATACATAATGATGATGGCCTGAATAATTGGTGTGTTCATCTTCCTGTCGATTGGTACAGTTTTGTCAATTCTATTGTTTCTTATGGATTTCTAGGCATAGACATAGCCTATGTATGTAAAGTGCATGACCCAATGAATGACAACATATGAATGCACTTGTTTTCCAACTCTGTTATTCTCACTTAAATCATTGTAGCTTATTTTGAGCCACCCTTGAATGTCTGAAGTCCCAGAAATGGCCGCTCTCCTCTAATGTAACATCTTTGAGATTCATCTTTTTGATGCATCATTTATTTTGTGTGCTCTAAAGCTTTCATGATCATTACTTTATACTATGTATATATCAGAAACTTCTATTTGTAGCTTTAGTGACAGGCATATAGATAAGATAACTCAATTTCTTCTGTAAAGAAAAAAAAGAGAGCAGCATTTTATTGTAGTTACAGTGGTTTCTCAAGCCTGTGTCATCCCTGTAAGGAGCACAATGGCGGGGAGGTAAAATGGGCAATGCCTACCTCAAGTAAGAAAGTTTCCTCAGCCAAGACTTACTGAATTCTGACAGAGAATTGCCTTAAAATTAAGAAGCTATTTTTAATACAATATACACATGAAGAAAAAGTTCTCAACACTTTGCCATATGTGTTAATAGATTTGAATATAAGATGCAAGATCTGTTGTTGGAACTTTAACTAGCTCCATCTATAATAGAGGATGATCTCCCTAACAGTAGACATGCAGATGTTCATTCACCAGAATTAGTGTCCTCTTAGCCACTGACCTCTGTTTCTTTGCTTTGAATTTAAAAATTTCTATTGTGTGTGAAATATAAGCTGTTTTCTTAGTCAATGTCAGATGCTAAACTTCTCTTTCTACTTTTCCAATCCTGAGTTGGACATCTTGCAAGTTCTGATAGTTACCATCTGTCAGGTTTGAAACCCAGGACAAATGGCTGAGGTGCCCAATAACACATCAAAGCAGAGGCTGGCTGCCAGGTTCTCTCTGCATTCTTTAGTCCTTACCTGTTGTAGGGCTTTCTGCCTGGCATATTCCTCCTGCTAACCTGGACTGCATTCTCCGAGCTGCTCTTCCCTATACAGTCCAGCCATTTTGGTTACTTGGCCCTTTCTTCTACTTTCTTGGACAGTCTTTTGGCCCAGGCTATTGCTCTTGGTTTAAAGCTGCTCTCCCCTCTCCGTCCTCCTCCCCCATATGGCTTATGTAGCCACTCTGGACTTTGGCAGGTCCCTGTCTCTGATTATGCTGCCATTTTATCTACAATAAACCTCCACCATACCTAGGAGCTGCCATGTCCTTTCCTCTTCATTTCTTTTTTTTTTTTTTTTTTAATTCTCCACCTTCATTATCCCCACTTAATAATCATTTATACTCAAGTACAGAGATGAAATAACTTGCCCAAGATAATGTAGATAATATGTGAACCTTTGTGTACAATCCCAGCTCTGGTTGCAACCAAATTCCGTACCTTTGTGCTATAACTTGGTTTCTTAATCATGTCCCTGTCTCTGTCCTAACGGGTCTTTTTCACCTTCTCTCTTCCCAACCATGCAGGCCCATAACCAAGGTGTAGACTAAGAAGTGGAGTCATGCTTCACACGGCTATACCATGCTGGCAGCCATTCCTGGGTCTGGCTATGGTGTTACTCTTCATGGGATCCACCATTGGCTGTCCTGCTCGCTGTGAGTGCTCCGCCCAGAACAAATCTGTTAGCTGCCACAGAAGACGCTTGCTCGCGATCCCAGAAGGCATTCCCATTGAGACCAAAATCTTGGACCTGAGCAAAAATCGACTAAAGAGCATAAACCCCGAAGAATTCATCTCATATCCTCTGTTGGAGGAGATAGACTTGAGTGACAACATCATCGCTAATGTGGAGCCCGGGGCATTTAACAATCTCTTTAACCTGCGTTCTCTCCGCCTAAAAGGCAATCGCCTTAAGTTGGTCCCTTTGGGAGTATTCACGGGACTGTCCAACCTCACCAAGCTTGACATTAGTGAGAATAAGATTGTCATTTTGCTGGACTACATGTTCCAGGATCTGCATAACCTGAAGTCTCTAGAAGTGGGGGACAATGATTTGGTTTATATATCACACAGGGCCTTCAGCGGACTACTTAGTTTGGAGCAGCTCACCCTGGAGAAGTGCAACTTGACAGCGGTCCCAACAGAAGCCCTTTCCCATCTCCGCAGTCTCATCGCCCTGCATCTAAAGCATCTCAATATCAACAATATGCCTGTGTATGCCTTTAAAAGATTGTTCCACCTGAAAACCCTAGAGATCGACTATTGGCCTTTGTTGGATATAATGCCAGCCAATAGCCTCTATGGTCTCAACCTCACATCCCTTTCAATCACTAACACCAACCTGTCCACTGTCCCCTTCCTCGCCTTTAAACACCTTGTATACCTGACCCACCTTAACCTCTCCTACAATCCAATCAGCACTATTGAAGCAGGCATGTTCTCTGACCTGATCCGCCTACAGGAGCTTCATATAGTGGGGGCTCAGCTCCGCACTATTGAGCCTCACTCCTTCCAAGGGCTCCGCTTCCTCCGTGTGCTCAATGTATCTCAGAACCTGCTGGAAACGTTGGAAGAGAACGTCTTCTCCTCCCCTAGGGCTTTGGAGGTCCTGAGCATTAACAACAACCCACTAGCCTGCGACTGCCGACTCCTCTGGCTCCTGCAGCGACAGCCCACCCTGCAGTTTGGGGGCCAACAACCCATGTGTGCCGGGCCAGACACCATCCGTGAGAGGTCATTTAAGGATTTCCATAGCACTGCTCTTTCTTTTTATTTTACCTGCAAAAAACCCAAAATCCGTGAAAAGAAGTTACAGCATCTACTCGTGGACGAAGGACAAACGGTCCAGCTGGAGTGCAATGCTGATGGAGACCCACAGCCAGTAATTTCCTGGGTGACACCTCGAAGGCGGTTTATCACCACCAAGTCCAACGGAAGGGCCACTGTGTTGGGTGATGGCACCTTGGAAATCCGTTTCGCCCAGGATCAAGACAGTGGGATGTACGTTTGCATCGCTAGCAATGCTGCTGGGAACGATACCTTCACAGCGTCTCTCACTGTGAAGGGATTCACTTCAGACCGCTTCCTTTACGCAAACAGGACCCCTATGTACATGACTGACTCCAACGACACCGTTTCCAATGGCACTAATGCCAATACTTTCTCCCTGGACCTGAAAACAATACTGGTATCTACAGCCATGGGCTGTTTCACATTCCTGGGAGTGGTTTTATTTTGTTTTCTCCTTCTTTTTGTGTGGAGCCGAGGAAAAGGCAAGCATAAAAACAGCATTGACCTTGAGTATGTTCCCCGAAAAAACAATGGTGCTGTTGTGGAAGGGGAGGTGGCTGGACCCAGGAGGTTCAACATGAAAATGATCTAAGGGCCCATCACACACTACTGTCTCTGTGTTCCTGTTGGTCATGAGTAAGATGTCTGGTATAGTGAATCGATCACAAGGTTATCAGGCAGCTCCACGCAGCTGCCCCTGTGTCAAAGCAGGGTCCATGGAAGCAGGAAGACTCCTCATGGAGACTGGCTGATTAGAGGCAGGCAGGCTTGTGTCAGAGCCCTTCACACAGTGGGATACTAATTGTTTGCATTGCAAATATTGGCATTCTGGGGATCTCAGTAATGAACCTGAACCTTTGGCTCATGCTGATGGACAATAATCCAACATTTTCTACCACTGCAAAACTAAAAGAAAAAAAAATTAAAAAGAACAACCTACAGTGTAGGATTTACATATTAAAAAGACACATTTGTCTAAAACATACTCTACAGTAAAATTTGTATTTATTATCATTTGTTAAATCCTTGCATCATACAATACTGTTGGATCAGCACCAAAAAGAGATCAATATATTCTTTTTTGAAACATATATGCTGTATATGTTTTAAAGCAATATGAATGAGAGGTTGTGCTTTTAGTTACTCACCAATATAGATCCAAGTGTGGTCTCACTTTCCTTTTACCCACAGATAAACCTGAGAATAGATCCCTGGAATAATAGGCAGAGATGTGTTGAGATGTGTATGTCTGGTGTGGGATGCCAAGAAACAAGACCCAAGTCAAAACTGCTCTACTCTGTTAACTTCTGTTACTATAAATAAAGGCATGTGCCTAGTTTTGATACAGAATGGAATATTTTTTATACATACACTACCAACCTGGACCAGTTTACTGTAACAGAAGCCCTTGGTTTCTCCAGAAGGTGGGTACATCACTAGATGTACCTGTAGAATGCAAGGTAGGTGTCACTCATAAAATTATCCATGTAGCTACAGCTTAGTTTTACTTTTGCCAGTCACTGCTAATGGGTTAAGGACCAATGGGAAAGAGAATATTGACTATATAGAGTTTATTTGGCAATATTCACCAATAGCTGATATCAATAATTCTGTTGTCTACAAGCTCTCTGAATAAGGAGGTTTCAGAAGTCAATAGGAAGTAGTGTGAGACAAGCGCATCACAACAGGGGTTCAGCCAGTGATCTCTTTCAGATGTGGTAGCTGCCTGCCAGCTGGCTACAAATCAAAGGGAACACACAGCACATGACATCCCAACTTCTATCCAAGTACAGTATACATAGTAGGACCACAATTAGGCAACTTCTGGATATTTTCCTACTTCCTGATCAAGATTTTTAGTTTCATATTGACAACTATACTACATAGATAAGAGGAATACGTTTCGTGTGAAGTAGTGAAAGAAAAACCAACATAGATCTAAAAAACAATGTTCTGTTCCTTCACTGGGGAAGAGCTAAGGTTATAGTTCTACAAATATGTCATGCTGTGCCGATTCTTTTACCTTCTTGACCTAAGCATATTTGCCTAATTAAGCCGGTATTAATGTTACCACTCCAAAACAAAAACAGAAAAAAAGAAAAGAAAAAGGAAAAGAAAGAAAGAAAGAAAGAAAGAAAGAAAGAAAGAAAGAAAGAAAGAAAGAAAGAAAGAAGCATTATCATCATAAGTGACCTGGTTTAAGGAAGCATAATTCCATTTGGCTGAGTCCTGGATAACCTTCAAAGCATATATCCATATGGCCTGAAAAATATTGGATGCATGCTATCTTCCTGAAGTGACATGTATTTAATCAATATAAACAAAGTTTCTACATTTTTCACATTTTGGGAAGATCTTGAGGAAGGTCTCCTTTAGGTTATGTTTTAAGATATGTAGAAGGATTCTGGGATTTCTTCCTTTTAGTATTGTGGGTCTGACCTCAAAAGCCTAACTTCATAAGATATTTGAAAATATGAAGAATTTTAATACTATTAAATTGGTCTTTATTTCTAAAAGTTTCGCAGATTGTTTTGCAAACTGGGTGGCAATACATCTAAACCCGTTTCTCCTTTACCAGGGGGTAGGAACTGTGTTGTTGATTTGTGTGTGTGTGTGTGTATGTGTGTGTGTGTGTGTGTGTGTGTGTGTGTATGATTGAATAATTGCCTACTTGAGTTAGATTTCATTTAATTATCCTGATGATCATCACAAACATTTTACAAATTCAATTTTCACTTACAGACTAATTCATTTCTAACAATTTGTATCAACCTAAGCTAAATTCTATCACAATTTCAACTCTTGAAAAAAATTAAATGCTATGTTCTTACAATGAAAAAAGTTAAAGTGGAAAGGTAGTCTTACAAAAGAGAATCTACTTCCTTTTAATTTTGAAACACACTAAAATGTGTGTACTGGACAACTTGTGTGTGTGTGTGTGTGTGTGTATGTGTGTGTGTGTGTGTGTGTGTGAGAGAAGAGAGAGAGAGAGAGAGAGAGAGAGAGAGAGAGAGAGAGAGAGGCAGGAAGGGGGAGAGGGAGAGACAGAGACAGAAACAAAAACAGAGAGATGAGCTATTGACCTAAAAAAAGAGTTTTGTTAGTCCACTCTTTTCTGTCAAAAATCATAAAAGTTGACTAAATCCTC
The DNA here is from genome assembly GCA_021653895.1 of Mastomys natalensis. Taxonomy (NCBI): domain Eukaryota; kingdom Metazoa; phylum Chordata; class Mammalia; order Rodentia; family Muridae; genus Mastomys; species Mastomys natalensis. Next base: position 196,842 of record JAJTUV010001863.1, on the reverse strand, counting down.
CTAAGAAAAATGAAATTGGATTTAAGTTAAAAGATGAAATATTTAGTTCAAAGATTTCAAAGATTTGTATGTTTATTCTGTCAAAAGAAGAATGATTCCATTCTCCAGGGATTTATACTCTGACCCATAAAATACTTAAGATATTGCTAAACAACCTTCCAAAATGAAAACCCACTAACTAATAAATTGAAAAAGTGGTGCATTCTATAGCCCTCACTTACAAGTTCAAATAAATCTATGTAATTCTAATAAACCTTTTATAAAGTCCCATCTTTAATATATTTCACCCTGGGATTTTTTTACATGTTTTAAGCATGAAATACCACTTTTCCTACTTAACTTTTAGCAACTCCCCAAAGTGGATTTCCATATAACTCCCAAGTGGTCAGCTTTAGAACAGTGCCCCCCAGAATGTTCTTAACCAGACGTTTTTTGTAAGAGTACAATTATTGTTGTAATAACAATTCAGACCATGAAAGCATTTTTACCAGATTTTTCCAGGGGAATTGGCAACTTCTTGCATAAAGCAGTGTACTAAAAGATTTATTTTAAAAATGATTGGGCATCTAGCTTCCCATTTCCTTATTATTCGCCCTAATCATTGGGATTTGAAAAGCTCTGGAATTCCACTGATCACAGCGCTTGAACATTTCTGTACAGTTTTACAAAAGAGTTGCATGAACTTTTCTTTACGGTCACTTCTCTGTTAGATTAAGCAAGACCATTGTAAAGAATAACTGGTCAGAACAGTGTTCTGGACCACTTGTCCTTTTAGACACTCTGTCTCTGAGTTCCATCTTTGACAAGTGGTCTTTAATGTGTTCTATGAAGCAACGTGCTTATTTGACTCAGCATGTTGTTCTAAGTTGACCAGTAGTCTGTACGTTAGTAAGCATTTCTGAAGAAACACTTACTCTTTCTAGCATTTAATATAAGAGAATTTCCTGGCCAGAACCCTAATCCTCTAAGTTTATTCATCAACCTGAATGTTGGTAATCAAATTGCTAGAAAAATATAACTTAGCCAAACAATACGAGTTTGGTGTGCTGGTAAGCAGATTCTACTTTGCAGAAATCCTTGTCTTATTTTCTTTACCAGCCTCTTTTCATTTCCACAGTGTCTGTAATCATGTACTTTTCAAGTATTTTCAAATTCTGAACATACAATACAGAAATTGCTAAGCCTCCACGTTCACAGGGGCATTTGTGAAAACTGGGCTTGGTCAGCCTTCTTGGTGATTTTGCTTATCAACAACAGCTCTCTTACAGTGCACACATTCAGAATTTGTTCTTTTCTCCGTGTTCTGTCAGAGAATTTGCTCTTGGTTCACATAGGAAGTTCAAGGGTCACACTCCTCTATGGCTCTTTAAAGGGGATTATTTAAATCTCATCTCCACTGAAGCCTGGCTTATGTCACATTCCATTCCTGCAGCAGGAACAGATATATTTCTGTATGAGAGGCACAAAAAAGAGAGGGTGTGATCCTAGAAAAGTAAAATTGCATAGAGCCCCGTGTAAATTAACTTTTACTTACAGGGTCTTTCTTCATCTCTCTGTCAAAGCATTTCTTTTATCTTCAGGGGCTGTGCACAGAACTGTGAAACAACACAGAATGTGTCTTGAGGCTCAGTAGAAAAGAAAAAAAATAGATCATTTTCAACCGAGAAGACTCAGACCTGACAGAAAAGACATCAAGAATTTAAAGAAAGGCTGGAGGGAGACACGGGATCTATTTAAATTCTATTTCCTTTATTGTTCATTTTTATAGTTCTCTCCCGACTGAAGAAGAATCAGTGATTGTGCTTCTGTTTAAACTTTCATGGCTTTTTAGCTTCTTCTCTGAGTTCTGGACGTCTGTCGTGCACATGGGGTTGCACATGAATTCTGTGGGGTGTGAACCAAGATAAAACAAAACAACAACAACAACAAAAATAAAAACAAAGCAAAACAACAACAGCAATCCTTTGAGAACAAAGCCATTCATTCTATTTGGTATTTAGAGTAAAGATGTATCATTTTTATTACTGAAATGAGAATTTCCTTGTAGAATAATATATCAGAGGACCAGTTATTTCCATTGAACTTCCTCTATTCAATCTCTTTGGTCTAATACCCATGATTGTTTTTGATGAATTTTTTTAAGTTATTCTGTCTTTATAGAAAGGTTGGGCAATAAACTATCATTTGACATTGGCTTTTAAGTTTTTTTTATTTGGATAGGGGACAGAAGGTGTATCTTGGTACCTAGCAAACACTTAATATGGATTCCTCTCCCTTTCTACCTTCAAAGGCCATTCCCATGAGAGCCTCCTCACATGTGAGCCAGCAAAACTATGATTATTGGCAAAAGAACTCTCCCAACACAAGTCATAGAGAAGAGAGATGACTGCTTATTTGCTGTGGTCTTTGACTAAGTTGGAGCATAGGGCCTAAATCTATCTAATCACTTAGAGAGCAGTAAATGTAGCTGTGAGTTTTCTCCAGAAGTGGGCAGGAGACTGGAACTGCTCGTCTACAGTCAGCTTCTCAACAGATGACCAAGATGATGCCCTGGTGACAGAAACAACCAAAACAACCAAAGACGTGCTTAAAATATGTGCAAGAAGGCTTAAAGCACAAAGTAGACAGATGCTTCTCTTTCTAAATATAGAAATCTGACCAAGATAAGTTCACGTGAGCTCCAGACTTCTGTCCTTCGTTTTGCCTCAATACCCCTTCTCCCACACCCCCTGCTAGACATCCAGAATGGAAATGAGGAAGCAGCAGTGTGTGCAGCAGATGCCCCTACTATAATGGACTAGATCCCAAGGTTCCCTAGGTCAGCAGTGGTGATATTTCAGCCAGAATCAAGTCCTATGCATTCTATATTTTGCCCTGTGCACTCCTACCTATTGGTAAGATTTAATTTACAAATCAGGCATAGTAAAAGTTTAGCAGCACTAATAATAAGCTAGTAAAACAACAGTAATATATTTTAATTTTCATTAGGGGGTTGACCACTGGTAATAAGTCTACAGGCTACAGAGAGCCTACACAATCTCTTATGTTCCTGCCTCCTTTGTGAAGGCCACAATTGAAATGATAGCTCTTTCTACACTTGCCTATCCATCACTGACACCTGTAAGTTACTGCTGTGCCTCATCAATGAAGGCTCTCTCCAGAGAGGAATCTTCTTTCATTAGATGTCAGAAATTCTTGTGTAATTGTTCAACTGGAAATTGCCTCAAAGAAAAAAGAAAGAGGAACCCTCTAGTCTTTCTCACATAACACTTTAGAAGTTAAGGTTTCCCATTCATGTAGTCTCAATCTGACAGTGATCTGGAGGTTGAATCTCTCTCTCTCTCTCTCTCTCTCTCTCTCTCTCTCTCTCTCTCTCTCTATCTATCTATCTATCTCTCACTTAGAAGCAGATGGGCTAATAAAACGCCAACTATAAATAGAACACTTTATTTATAGCCTGAGCAAAAAGAAATCAACTGGCATAATCAGGAGAACACTTAACATTTTAAGAAAGGCTCTGCCTGTAAAAGTGCTTTAGGGAAAAAACAAAACCAAAACTGTGTTTTTTACATTGGTTAACTACTTTTTAATTCCAATACTGTTCAAAAGAAAACTGACCATGCCGAAAATGGACCTATAAATTTTGTTCCTGACATAGAAGGGCCAAAAGGAGCAGACGTTGTCTGCATGTTAGCTTTCTTTATAGTGATGCACTCCTCCCATTTGAAATTGCTTTAACATTCTTATTCTATACTGCAAAATCATTGACAAAAATCTACAAACCGTATGCCAAGAAATAATAAGGTGACGGAAGATTCAGCACTGCTTTGTGAAAATGTTTCCCATTCCTTACAGCAGTATGTCCATGAACACTCTCACCTGTGTGCACGTATCCATGTGATGAGACGAGTGGGACTGACTTGTGGGGAAAATACAGACTGTATAGTGGATACTTGAAAAGAGACATCCTCCTTTCTTCCCCAGCTATAAAATCAGGTACTCCATGTCTACCTGGGCCATTTATACATAATGTTCTTGTCTTCACATACTGTGTCCATAAAGTAGGAAATGATCCACCTCATAATCAAAGGCAAAGCTGTCATTTGTTTGTATATATGAAGAGGGTCACTTTTTTAAGTATGTAAAGTGTAACTGTTTAAAAACTTATTAAGCTTGAACAAGAAAGATAAAAATGAAACAATTTATATCTGCATTTCCCCTTAATGTTATTTTTTTTTATCAAAACCCAAGAAACTGAACCATGATTGGATATTACTAACCAGGAACCTAACACTATTTTTCTCCAGAAGCCTGAAAGCCTGTTTTTGTTCTTAAAGGAAATTAGTGCTAAAGACAAAAGGCTCTTCATTTAGATTTGTATATTGTTAACTATTATTACTGGGTAATTATCTTAGGTTCATTGGGATTTTTTACATGTATAAATAAGTTAACTTATCAACATGAAATCAGTAGGAAAATATGTTCTGTTTGCTGAAGAAAAGGGCTTATGCATATTATATCTCAGTTAAATCTGTTCTGGTATTATTTTTAAAATGAAATATGTGATTTTTTTTTAAAAAAGCAATTTGAATCAACTGGGAAACACTTTATTCTTGAGAGAGGTAGGTTATAGGAACTTCACAAGCGACATAAGTCTTGTTGGAAAGATTATAAGTACAAGACAGAGAAAGGACTCTGTTCAACTATGAAGGAAGATGCATATCTGATTGAATATTCTTCTGATGATGGAATGATTATGGACCACAGAGAGGCCAGGCTGTCAGGTTTTCTAATCTTAAATATTACTAAGGGGTCATAGGATGATCTGTTTGACACTGAAATCTACATATGATCAGCTGTACTGTAAAGATATTATATTTTAGTGAAGATAAGTCCTGCATTGCTTATGAAATTGTCAAAAATCATTTGACCTTTAAACATCCAGCAAGCCATACACACAATAGAATCGTCTGTTTGTTTCTAAGCCTTTGCTCAACTGAATTTTCATAGTCCAAGATATATTGTAAAGTAAAAATGCACAAAGTAATAAATTAAAAAGACTCTGGTATGTAATTATATTGCTAATGCAAAAAGAGAGAAATTTTTTTTTCTATGTTAAGGAAAGAATATATTGAAAATTCTTCTTGTTGAGCAGTCTTACTGACAAAAGTATGTTCTTTGGTTGTGTACCTTCAGGAATAGACTTATAGAGACAGGCTCAGTAGCTGTCCTGCTGTGGGATTTTGTTTACCCTGTGTTGCTCATTTTCTGACTTCCAGGATATCATATTGAAAGAAGACAATAAAGCTAAGACTCACTGCCAGGCCACTGCAAATGCAAAAATTCTGTGGTTGCTAAAGAAAAAACATAGTTAGCTATTCTTTCATTTCAAAATGAAAAGCTTGCCATGTGATTTCTTTATCCTTGAAGAATTATTTCTCAGGACTGTCAGAGCTGGTCAGACAGTAGTCATAGCTATCACAGTATCACTTTGTAAAATGAAAACAAAACCTCATTTCCCATAGCATGGTTTAGGATGTGCTGCACACATCTCTACCAACACGAACGGACTTGTCCAGGGAACACCATCAAGGATATGATGAACCCATTGCTTCAGAACTTGCTCTTAGGCATTGAGCAAGATATGTTGCCATGAAACCTAATTACTAAATGCACTCCAAACAGATTTTTGAGTGCAGTTACTGGCTTCTAACCCCATATTTCTAAGGATTCTCTGGTTATGTACTATGTTATAAACTAGAAGGTCATCATATGTTTGTGTTTCTGTTCTCACTCTGTCTAACTTCTCGTTCTCACTCTTGAGAATACTGCTCTGTTTTTGTTAATTCTGTATCATGATACAGTGGAAATAAAAGTTATGAGAGCCTACCTATTTCCTTTAAGGTAGTAAAGCCTATCCCATGAAACTACATTCTTTTCTTAATTTTTCATTGTCAGACCCAAAACAGAGCTTGCAGATCAGTGTGTAACAAAGCCAAATTAAGGATACAGTGGTGAGAACTTGAGGGCGAATCCACCTCACATTTCCACCTCTGGTGGAAACCTAAAAACACTAGCTTCAAGGGCTTGCCACTCAGTGCCTTTCACCAACCGTTACAAATAACTCAATGCAAAAGTTATAAACCTTTGTCAAAAACCTTGCATTGATAATAAAGTCCCTTCTTACAACTACATAGCCCTTGTTTCTTTCCATAATACTCTGAATAGAATAAACCAGAACATGCCAAAAAAAAAATCTCTAAATATCACATGAATTTTAAAGGCAATTAACACACACACACACCAATATTACTGAGTACCATTTCACAAGAAAAGATAAGGAAAAGGACATTGTACCTGAGAGATTATGTCCTGCCTGAAGAATGTCGTTATCTTATTTGGACACTAATAAATATAATTAAGATGAGAATCTTCCAGGAGTGATAGTCTGAAATTTGAACCACATGCCACTAAGTAGTGCATGTCTGTGACAGAAAGACCCTAAATCTTGTGTGCAATTGCAAAATAGGTATTTATTGTCACATTAGGAGACAAATCTGTTTACCAGCTATCCCTCCAAGGCAGAAGTAACATTTATGTGAACTTTTCTCTAACTGGAGCCTCACTGGGCATATTATTCCTCACCACAAGAGATCAAGATGCCAGTACCATAGCACAGAGGCAGTTCACTATTTCTAATCTACTCCTTTAGCCATTGACTATTAGCTGCATGTACAAAAGACAAATAGTTTGCATCCATTACATACATACAGAGTTCCCATGAAAGTTAAATATTTCTTTAAACACATACATGAGTTGGGGAGGAGAGGAAAAAGGAGGAAACAAAGAGGAGAAAAGAGAGGAGAGAAAGAGGAGAAAAGAGAGGAGAGGACAAGAGAGAGAGAGAGGAGAGGAGAGGAGAGGAGAGAGAGGAGAGGAGAGGAGAGGAGAGGAGAGGAGAGGAGAGGAGAGGAGAGGAGAGGAGAGACAGAGAGAGAGACAGAGAGAGAGAGAGAATACTATAGCAGATTTCCTTAAATCTCCCACTCTATCAGTTCAAATACCCTATTAGGAATTAACCCACTGAGCACAGAACAAACACATAATACAAAGAGATTACGGGGTCAACCCCACCACCTTGATTTATATAAGCTCTTTCATTTTATCAACACCCGAAGAATCCACTTGCCTGTGCTTCAGTGACCTCGAGAGTCCTCCTTGGCACTGACATAAGAACTTGCTGATATTATGCAGGACTAGATTCAATATAAAGCACATTTTGCCCAGAATCCTCTAAAATGAATACATGGGTTCAGAGAAACGGAAAATAACTGGAAACTGTCTCCTGGCTGGTGAGGAGAGATAACAGTAGTTCACTGTTTAGGCAGTTCAGTGTCTTCTCAGAACAGCCCTTGTAAACTGAGAGGTACAAACCTTTCAACTAAGGTCGTGAGTGAATAAGCAAATGTAGGAGATTTGAACTACAGAAAAAAATCAATGATGTCATGAATGCTACACTGCCTCTTACAGCAGCACTCACAGTTTGGGTTCCAAACCATAAATAGACACATTCTGTATTAAAAACAATTTCAATTGTTATATTTATTTACTTTCAAATATTGCCACTATTAGCTCAGAGTCTCACAGAAAATTCAGGAAACAACTTAATTCCTATTCAACTTTGATTGGATATCACCAGTTTTGCCATCTTCTGTTTAAAGAACTGTAGAAATTTTAATTTCACACTATCCAAGCAGAATCTCCTTACTCATGCAGTATCTGCTGAGTATCCATAATCAAAATAACTGAACATCAGTAAATAAAATCTTCGTCAAATTGTGCTTCAAATGTGAATACAAATCAGTTCTTTGGCTTCCATGCTGTTTGTCATCTCTTTCTCATTCCAGCATCCAAACTATGTGGTTTGGAGATAGGCTTCAGTGTCCACCTGACTAGGCAGGAGTCTGGCATTATTGGGCCTACCATCTTTAATGATCCACTCTCAGGGAGTCAGAATAGTTAAGTATTTAAAAGATATAGATCTAGAGTGAGAGTCCCCATGGTTCCATCTCTGGATTCATTTTTCTTTCTGGGCAAAATATTGTACATCTCCAAATCCCTGACTTATAAATGAGTCTAATACTACCTACCTCACAAAGGTGCTGTGAGGCTTACTGGGAACAGCATGCGGGACACTGTGTACAACTGCAAACCTGTCATAAAGGTGCTATGGGATTTAGATTAGGACAAAGCAGTGAGTATCCCTTCCCGTATCCCTATATCCCCAGGAGCCCCCAAGTCTCTGAGGATATCTCTCTAGCCTCTGTAGCTTGTCTTATCTGTAACATCACTGGCTTCTGCAAAAATTCACTTTAAAACTTCTCTTCTCTCATTAAGAGCTGCTGACTATGAAATGTTATTACTTTTAAACAAGAAGAACAGAAGTGATTCACTCCCAGGTGCTGGGGATGAGAAACAGGTGTTCAGTTCAATGTGGAAAAGGTGTTTGAATAGGTATCTTCAAGGGACACATTTTATTGGTAAAATTTTTGCCTAAGGCTTTCTCTTCTTTTCAGTCTGACTCCCCAGATTTCTGTTTCACTACACACCCTCTTTCCTTCTAATTGAAAAGGAAGCTGCAATTCTAATTTCATAATAACTCTTTGCAGTCTGTTTTGATCAAAGGACAAGTTCTTTTCAACAACTGTTGTAATTATTTTCTTACAGGGCCATATTTTAATTGCCACATTGTCTTAGTGTCCTTCAAAATTGTCAGTTGCTTTAAAATATAGGGAAAGGGGGATCTGATAAGTACATTGTTGTAACTGATTTGTATGTCTGAATTGTCTTATCAGAAAACAAACTTATGGATTTCATCTGTTGAGACAAAAATAAAATACTTTCCTAAAATTGTATCTGGTTTTTGTTCTTGAATATTCAAAAATGGTTTTATGCCTTTTCTTTTTCATGTTTAGTTAATACTGTTCTATTATTAGCCATAAGTTATAATAGCTTCTGCTTCTATATCCAATCACATACCTTAGTCCTTTGTTACAGAAACTGGGCAAGCAATAGAATGCAATTATTTGAGATGTAGTATTGAGGAAAGGCTTCATATTTGATGCCAAACCATGTGTTATGTTAGACAGATTGGTGTAAAGAAATAAGCCTTTCAAGATATATGGTGATTTTTTTCTATTCCATCACCACTACCAATGGAAAATATCACCAAAAGTGATAGGAAATGAACAACAAATATAATTTCTATTAGTTAGGAAATGTTAAGAAATGTTATTTGAAAGAAAAGAGAAACTAATGTTAACTTTGAAAACTCTGGGGCTGTAAAGATGGCTCAGTCAGTTGTCTGCTAGACCTCAGGCTCAATCCTCAGCAGCCATTTTAATATGGTACCTAAAACCTCAACACTAAGAACCAGAGACGGGAGGATCCCTGGTGCCTCCTGGCCAGGAAGTCTAACTGAATTTGCAAGCTCCACACTCACCAAGATACCCTTTTTAAAGCAGAGATGGATTGAAGAAGAGATGCCAACGTCAGTCTCTGGGTTTCACACACACACATGTGCGTGCATGCATGTACACACAGTAACATACATACACATACCTAAAAAAGTTCTGTGCCAAGACTCTGCCATAATAATTTATTGCAACTTAAAACAACAAAAGCAAGTATCTTTAACATAATTGATGTTATATTCAGCTTTGGTTGCCATAACAAAATACCACACTAGTGGGTTCCACAATAGGAATTTATTTTCTCACATTGTGAGCAGCTGGTAAGTCCAAGATCAGGTGCCAATACACTGGGAGGACTATCCCCACAGGTCATATGTGGCTGCTTTCTCTGTGCTTACATTGTTTTTTGTAATGTATGTACATGTTATGTATATGCTTGCTTACATTGTGTTTTATAATGTATTTACATGTAAGTACACACCTGCACATAGAGTGTACAGCAAGACAGAGGCACAGAAAAATCTTATCATAAAGCCACCATTTCTGTCAGATCAGGACCCTCATTCTGTCACTTCCTTTCTTGTCACTATGATAAAATGTCAGGCCGAATATTATAAACAGAGGATGGACTTATTTTATATCATGGTTTCAGCGGATTCAGACCATCATGGTTTGGAAGACGTAGCATCGCCATTCACATCACAGTAAGCCAGGAAACAGAGTGGGAAATGCTAGAATTTTGCTGGGAAAAAAAGAATTTTGTTCTTTTTCCCTGTTTTATTCCTCCTAAGCCTTCCTATCACGGCATGATTCCATGACTCCCACATTCCAACTCTTGCCTCTTAGTAACCACTTTCAGAGGGTTATCCAGAGGGATCTTCAGTATCCTGAGTGATGCTCTGTTCACCAGTTGGCAAAGGACATTAACCACCACATTATTCATACAATTTTATCTATTTCTAATTAACTTTTTGCAACTCTGTTTCCAAATATAGTCGCATTTGGGGTGGAGCTGGCATCATGTAGATTGGGGGTAGGCAAACAATTTAGTCCACAGCAGTCGCTATTGAACATAGATAGAAGTTTATTCTCTTTATTTAACACAAGATGGAAAATGATATATATTAGGAAGGCAAAATAAGAAAGCTAGTATATACAAGTAAAGTCAGAATAGGAAACGATTTTCAACACTAGAAAATATTCCTCTATATTTTACTTATTTGCTATATCCTTGACTCACCAATTTTCTACAATCATCATGTGTCTCTACACATCAAGAGAAGATTGCCTAAGACAGAAGTTCTAATGCTGTGAAGAGACACTATGATTTCTCACTATAATCACTAAGGTCCTTAAAGAATTGTACTTTCTTATTTCTCACTATACACCCCAGAGTCATATTAACATTTTCCTAAAATTTAACTACTTAAATGTCTTTTCTTGTCTAATATCATTAGTTAACTTCTTTCTGGAAGAAGTTATTCTTCTGCCAATCCTTCCAGTCATATCAAGTTTCCCTTTCTTATGCTTCCCTCCATTGGCTAAAGAAAACTTTGCACAAAGCAAAACATATTCTGCATTCCCCCCATCACAACCTAAGGTTTATTCCAAATCCTGGTCGACTAGCTAATTTCAGTAGGCTGATGGGCACATCCATGAGTGCCAAGTGACAGGCCATTTGCTTATGTAGTTGGGCCTAAAAATGTCAATCAATGTGTTCATGCATAAATCCCAACAACACAGCATTTACTGGTTGGCTAAGATTACTTGTTAGCTGTCAAATAGTCCTCATGATTGACATGACAAGACCTGAACTGTCTGCATCAAAGAGACAACTCCCTAAAGGAGAAGTCATTCATGCTGCATAAAAGCCCCCAGAGTTAGTTGGTCCCAGCCATTTTGTAGTAAACTGGGAGCTGGCCTCAGTCTAATAGGCCAGCGTTATGTCAAATGTATGTACACATACTGAAGTTCCCAGGGAGCATGGTCTAGACTTTTTCTCATATAATACAATAAAAGAGTCAAAAATTGAGTCAAGTATCAAAACTTTAATTTTTTTAAAGATCAAATTTATCTGTAGTAAGCTTGACTTCTCACATGAAACAACTTGTCCTGTGCCTTACGAACATTAAAGGAGTTAAAGATACATGTCTTTCTTGTCTATGGTAATTTTTACGAGAGGAACTTAGGTTTCTGAGCATCACCATCTGATTTTTACACATTTGACTACTGGCCAGCTCTTCAAACATTCCGTCAGTGGTACTTTAGAAAAGACACAATACTCCAGTAAGGATAGAAAAACCCATTGTAGTTTTTCTAATTATAATAGTAATTTCTACTTGCCCAATTTAGAAAATACACAGAGATTGTGAAAAGATCTTTTCTATGCACTTCTTTTAAAAGCAATCAGCTATTACTAGAGAACAATATCTACTGATTTTTTCAAGATAATAAGGTGTTATACAATAAATGTGCATTTTTTTACCTTCCCCTGCAGGACTGCTGTAGGACCCTTCTCTTTAATCTAACCTTCTCTGAGAAACATTTCAAAGACTTGTGGACTACCATCAAAGTACTTTTTGTTCTCTAACCAGAAATAACCTGCCTATGCTTTTATCCAGAGTCTCAGAAAGGACTCTATGTCTATGAAGATCTACAGTGATCATAACATGAGTTGTATCCTCAAATGTGCATTGAAAAGGTGTTCTTCCTCAAGCAGTCTTCTAGGGTGTCTTTGAGATTTGTAGACCCAAGGGAAGCAGTAATAGCTACCAGCTACTGAACACTTACTTAGTCAAAAGCAGATAAATTAGTCTCTCAAGTGGGCCTCTAATCTCCATTTATTTTCTCATTGTCATATACCACAATGACGCTTAATCTTCCGAATGCTATGATCTTTTAATACATGTTGTGGTAACCCCAACCATATAATTATTTTTGTCACTACTTCATACCCATAATTTTGTTACTGTGATTAATCTAAATGTAAATATATGATTTGCATAATATCTAATGTGTGACCTCTGTGAAAGGGTCATACTGCCCCCCAAGGGTCATGATACACAGGTTGACACACACATCGCTGTTATACTATCTTTATCTACAACTGTCTAACTCCAAATCCCCTTGTTTTCCCACTTGGCCATTAGACAACTACCTCTTGCTTTCCTAAGTGAGATAAACTTTTAAATCATTGCACAGAGGGGCTTCTAAGATCTCTGGAAGGTTCATCTTCCAGCCCTCCTTTTGCTCTTGGTTGAGACTCATTTCTTCTTTTTTTGTACTTTCCCTGACATCAGTCATGAGTCTTACTATTTGTTCTAGGTTGTTTTTCTTTTTTCAGCAATACCCTTGTATTGCTTACTAGTAATATGAATCTAACAAGGATACTTTAAAATTATAATTATAATTTAATATTAATTAACAACCATATTATGGTGGAGTATATGGCTTGGTTTCCTGATTTTCAAAAGCCTATCAACTGCCTCAAAATGATACTTTTCCTCCCTAAAATTATACCATTTTATAATTACTATCACAATGAGTACTCTTTATCACTTTCAAAATTCTTCCACCCTTATAATAATCCCCATTTTTATGACATAGCTTGGAAAGTTGCTTAGGGATCTTAAATATAAAAAATCAGTCTGTGTTTTTCTTTTAATGTGTCTTTCTTCATGAAGAAATTGCTTGACTAGAAATGAAGGAAAAGAAGTAATAAATTAAGCTATAACCTCTTCTGCTGTTTACATGGGAGCATTTCTGCCTCTTGTAAAAAACTTCAGTTTCCAGTGGAAGTAGAAGATTCTTGGAGGAAGTAAGGATTGAACACATGAACTTAAATAGGGTCCACTGTCGATTGAGTAACACTGAGAATTTCTGTTAACTGGAAAAGAGAAATAAATGTTATTGTCCTTATCAGAATTACTGTTGCAGAAAGACAGAGGGTGGCAACTGTACTCTGTCACATGCAGGTCCCCATCTACCAGGAGAAAAGTTCATCTATAATGCACTGCTATTGGTTGGAACTGAAGAATGCAGTTTGTGCACACTGCTGAAAATCACCTCACTCAGGGACAGATAAGCAGGACAACACAGAGTAATTCCAGCACATGAAACTTAATATATTATTGAGGGTTTTAATTAAATGCCCCCTTATTATTAAACAGAACCAAGGCTGGTTGTCCTTGCAAGCTCTGGCAATCTTTACAGGGCAGCAAGTCACATTTATGTTCCCTCTCATCTCTCATCAATTTGACACAGCCTGCATCCATTTGTCAGATTTATTACATACAAAGCACCCTTCCCAAATTCCCTATATTTTTACACATCTCTGGGTAGGATATGGAAAAATATAGATAAGCAGATTTACTCTCAGGTGCTTCTAGTGAGCTTAGGAAGAAATATATAGATGCCTGGCCTCTTGCAAACCATTCATTCAGATGCTCTGCACATACTAGATGCTCAGCAAGTGTATCTGCAAAGCAGAATCATAGTGGTAGATGAGCCCTAAATGCTTTTCTATATGACGAGTCTCAGTACACTGGGTTGTAAAGCTTACTACTGCATTGTTTAATTGCATAAATTATATATTTATTATAGAACCATTGTAAGAACTGATGACAAAACAAAACCAAAAAGTATAATTTCTAGTAATTTGCACATGAAGAAACAACTATTGTTAACACTCAAATGCTTAAATTGACATAAACGTAAGCCTTTATTTCTAGACACATATTTTACTAAATACATTTTGTTTCATATGCATTTTTTCATAGCAATTTATTGGAAGTCTCTTTTATAAACATCTGTACCATATTTTGTTGCTAAATAGAACTACAATGTAGTTCTAATTAAAGATTTACTATAATTTATTGAAATTGCTACTATTTCTTATAATAAATAACTGTGCACCAGATAACTTTGAAGTTCAGTCCTTGTTTATGCTTAGAATTATTTACTTAAGAGATTATTGGAATTATAATTACTAGATCAACATTAATAAAAGCATATATTCTTTTAGTAAATAGTAATGGATTAATCTATTGGTGTGTAACTTAACTAATGTAAAAATTAACCACTGGGTTCTAAAGGGGCCCTTTTCATCCAGCCTTACAGAACAACTCGAGATTCAAAATTTAAATATTTCTAATAAGATAAATATTGTCAATTTGTCCTTTTTGGTGTAACTCAGATAGAATCTACCTGAGCCTATGTCATTATCTCAAAATACTAGACTTTAATGTTTTCAATGTGCTATAATATTCCCTATCAGAGTCCTGTGCTTCTGAGACATGCACCTAACACCTCCCCTTTTCTTTAGTCAATTACAATAGACAAGAATATTCAGAAATCAGAAATTCTTTTATTTAATTAGTACAAATTAGATATCTTCAATGTAACACTTGTTCTTCTAGACACTGCTTTAAAACATTAAAGTGGATAATACTCCTAGCTGTCAGAAGTTTAAATTTGCTAGAAGACAGAATAGTAAATATACACATAAATATACACTGTATCATGCAACAATAGCTATATAGTATTCTAGATGGGCTAGTTAGAGATGTAATGTCAGAGGATATGAACAGGCACATGTGTATGAACTCAGTGTGTTGATTATATCAGGAGTAGGAGAGTGTTACAATGAAGGAAGAGCTAATGCAATGATCCTGAAAAGGCATAAGCTTAATGTACTCAAAGACTGGGAAGAACACCAGCAATGTCTGCCCAGCAAAACTGGAGAGACTAACAACAGTGTGAAAAGTGAAGATGAAGAGAATGGGCAATTGAAGAGGGTCTGATCAGCTTTTTAGAGAATGTGGAATTTTCCTGTGTGTAATAAGAAGCATTTAAGGGTTTTGAGAAGAAATGTGATATGATCTTCTTACAAATTAGGGGCCTTGATTGGGTTAATTTTCTCTGCACGTTAAATCATTTGAAGGCAGGCAGGAATATCTCAAACACGACAAGTAGGGGAAATCATAGAGAAGCAAAATCAACCAGTGAAGAAAGTCTTACCACTGCTGAAAATGGACCCCAGACAGAGTTATTAAATTAAGAGGCTGGCAAGCCAAGGACTGGTAAGATTCTTCACAGAGCCTTACCTCACTAAGACAGAAGTGCATTGCCTTTGATAATGCATATTCCATGATGGGTAAGGAAGGCATTCTTGTCAGAATGACCTAAGACAGGCTTAGTCTTGTTAATGAAATAAAAAAGAGGGAGAGGCAGAGAGCCTTTGGGGCTGTTTGGCAAGAATCTGACATGGGCCAAGGACAAGGAAATGGGCTGCTTGACAGGAATATGACATTGGCTAAGGACAAGGAAGTAGGCTTCAGACATGAAAATGACCTTGGGCTAGGACAGGAAAGTAGGCTCAGATACTTTGGTCATTCTGACAAGCCCGTAGAAACAGTGATCACAGGAGTGTTTATGTAATTGGGTGTAATGCCTTGCTTTTTCTTTGATTATTTGTGTTTCTTGTATTGCTTGTTCCTTGACTATTTTCATCTATTGTATTGCTAGACCCTCAACCTAGAACTGACCTTAATACATGCATGTAATCAAAATGGTACAAAAGCATAA
Organism: Mastomys natalensis; assembly: GCA_021653895.1. NCBI lineage: Eukaryota > Metazoa > Chordata > Mammalia > Rodentia > Muridae > Mastomys > Mastomys natalensis. Next base: position 180,784 of record JAJTUV010001863.1, on the reverse strand, counting down.
AGGAGGAGTGGGGGATGGGATAGGGAGTTCTAGGGAGGGGAAATGGGGAAAGGGGATGACATCTGTATTGTAAATAAATAAAATATCCAATAAAAAAAGAATATAAACCCTTTAAAAAAAAAGAAACATCTTAGTTAGATGTGTTGAAACATACAAAGCAAAGCACATAGACATGGGAGCTATAAGCCAGTCTCTTCTTGAGACCTGGGAGTTTTAAGAGTCTTTATTGTGTTTTCCTCCCTTAGGGTTGCTCCATTTCAACAAGGACAGGAAGGCTGAGAAGTTGACAACATTAGGGTGAACATGTCTAGCCCAGAGCTTGACTGGCCTGTTCTGATGGCAGGGAAGCCATATTGGCAAAACAAAAAGTCTAATTTGCTGACTAGTTTGAAGTGTGAGGAAGAAGCTGGAAGTTTGCCATTTTGGTTATCTATCTTTTGCCTGTCATTCTGTCTCTCTATTTATCAGGGATCTGCCCCCATTCCTCAGTCTGATGATGGTTCCCCAACTCCCTTTATAGTGAATAGACTGGAAGTCAAGAGCAGAAAAGAGAGAGGTAAGTCTTAACTTCAGATGTGAGCAGAAAAGTAGTTAGGCCTCTGGATTCAATCTGGCAGAATACAAAAAAATAAATAGTATTGCAAATGAGTACTCAGGGTTAGATGCAAAAACCAATCCCTGTGCCATGTGGATCAGGGACTAATGGATGTCTAGTCACCTCCTTATTATTTCTGTCCTGAACTTTGTTTCCATGTGGTTGTGTCTAGAGATCAAGTTATAAGAATCATTAACACATGTGTGAATCCTTCAGCACACACAAAACCCTATGATACTGCTGGGTCTGAGTCATCCTCCCCAGAAAGAAATCAAATAACTTAGTGGAGATTAAGGAAAGAAGACGTGTCCTTGACCTCATGGCACCTAACTGAGATAGGTATGGACTAAGAAGTGAATTGGAAACAGAAGAATTACTAAAATAGAAGAACTGGCTGTATTTACCGTATTTACTGTCAAAGGCTTAATAGAGGATATAAGGAAAGGATACAATTCAGTGTTTCCATTTATAGAAACCTGCTCATTGATTATGATCTGAAATTTGGTAGGGAATGGGATTAGCTTGATTATCTTAAGACTGGTTGCTTTTTAAAAAAAGAAATAAAGATGAGAATTTTCTTTCAAAGTCACACAAACATTAAAGGATTCACTCTAGAAAAGTCTTTAGAAAACAAGTTTCTGGGCCTCTTAGTGTGCGTCTTTTCATTTTTAAGTTTCTCCTCTTAATTCCCTCTGACACGAATTTGTAATGTGGAGAGTGTATGCTAATTAAGACAGTGTCCACAAGATGTATAATGTATGCCTTTTAATTAGTTCTGCTGCTATAATTGATTAACACTTTGCCTATGCAGTAGTATTACAAAGAACCCGCAATGAAACACATGCATCTAGTCCACACAGTTAAAAAAAAAAAAAAGGAGCATTGCCATTGTATAACATCTACACTGCTGAAGTAAGCCTCTCTGTTTCTATTCAAAGTCTTGTGGGAGAAGCCTCGTGCAGCCTGGAAAACAGTGAAGAAATAAAAGACAAAATTAAAGGCTAACAGGTCCAGAGGAATGAGTACAAGAAGTATTATATGGGAAGACAGATCAAGATGAACGTGAAGAATATGAAAAGAGTCATAAATCCATTAGGAATCTGATGCGGTCGGAGGAGATGGAAGTAAAACCTGAGAAAGTAGCAAATGCAAATCCTATGTGCCTATATGTGTGTGCATAGACACAGGTGTGCATTAAGGATGTATATCTGAGCACATGTAATTAAGTGATCATACAATGACAAAAATTAGCTCTAGCTAACACATATTGTTGACTTTGAGTCTTCACCTGACGCCCAGGGCACACCTGCTGCAATTTTTGTTGCAGTTACCTCTCCGTCTTGCATCTTTCACTCAGTGAAAGGAAAGAGTGTCGTTCGCTCTCTCTCTAGCGCCATGCTATGGTACATGGTCTTGTTCCAACTCTGTTCCTGAATTAGGGATGCAGTGTGGCTCAACCACTGGCTCCGCATCTCTTACACTCCAGTAGAGAGAAGGGACAAGCAAACATGTAATGAAAGTATTGTGAATACCAAACAGGAGAAAGGATCCATGCAGACATGTGACACAAAGCTGGGATGAGTCAAGGGAGGCTTTCTTGGATACGTGGTTTCTCTCTAGAGACAGTCATAAGAAAAATGAACAGAGAAAAGTGTAGTCTAAGCTGAGGGAACATTCTGTGCAAAACACATGAAGAAAAGTGTTGGGTATTTTGAAGGCATATTAATTGTCCAGGAGAGGGAGGAAAAGGACTGTCCAACAAATTCAAGTTTTAAAGAACTCTTTCATGGAAATTAGATTAAATAAAATTTAACAATTTTGCCCATCTAAAGACTTCTCACACATGTGGAATACAATGAAATAAATGCAATTCAAAGTAAGGAGGCAGAATTCCTGAGGTGTTTTTCCCCATGTTGTTCTTTTTTAAGAAAGGTGCCTATTTATGACTTAAATGTTTATCAAAGGCCTGATACACACAGTCTGAGAATCATTCATTCACCCATTGACCCACCCAAAATTACATTTGAGTCTAGCTATCAATCAGAAACCACCCTACCCCAGTCTGCATGTTTGTTTAGTTCTGTAAATACATAAGCACTGTCACTGTTCTTTTTGGATTTTGTTCATTTTTAATATCACTCTGTTCTCTTTAAGGGCAACTCTACAAGTCCCTTTCAACTATCCGGTCCTTTCCGCATTACTCTCCACTCTCAATAGAGAACTTGAACTTCCCAGTGTCAGCTCTAACTCCACATCTCTAGCAGACATTCACAGTCCTAATATAAAAGTAACTTTTTTATTGGTTATTTTATTTATTTACATTTCAAATGATTTCCCCCCACTTCCCGGTTTCTGCTCCACAAATCACCTATCCCATCCTCCCTCCTCCCTGCTTCTATCAGGGTGCTCCTCCACCTACCCACCCACTCCCACCTCACTACCCTAGCATTCCCCTACAGTGGAATATCGAGCCTCTACAGGACCAAGGGCCTCCACTCCCACTGATGTCAGATAAAGCTATCCTCTGTTACATGTGCAGCTAGAGCCATGGGTCCCTCCATGTGTACTCTTTGGTTGGTGGTTTAGCCCCTGGGAGCTCTAGGGTGGCTGGTTGGTTAATATTATTATTCTTCCTATGGGGTTGCAAATCCCTTCAGCTCCTTCAGTCTTTCTTTAACTCCTCCATGGGGTCCCCTTGCTCAGTCTGATAGTTGACTGCATGCATCTGCATCTGTATCGGTCAGGCTCTGGCAGAGTCTCTCAGGGGACAACTAAACCAGGAGACGTAATTGTCCTCTCAGAAGCTTACTAATGAATAAGCTTTTCCTAGTTCTTTCTGAACTCTGGCTGTCTGGTTCAGCTCAGCTGTTCTGGCACAAAACTCCTCTCCAAGCTGGCTGATTCAATCCACAGTGGTTAAAGGTTTGTCATTCCAGCAGGATCACACAGACCTAGAGGGTGTTTGGATGTGATCCCTTGCCAGAGCAGTCACGTTGCTGGATTAAAATTCCTCTACACCTGGCATGATAATACTTCAGTTTTCTGCTAGTAAGTACCTAAGTCCTCACATTTCCATATCAACCCTCAACTGGACACAGTGAAAGTGCTGTAGCATGTCCTACTGACCTCAATTTTATCATACTGTTACTTCAGCAAATGTGTTCTCACAAATGCCTATTAGAACACTATCCACTAACACACAATACTCATCAACATCTAATATCTTTCCTCATCAACAAGTGCCTGGTGATTTTTCTCTTCCCATGATGCCTTGTGTACCCATAACTCTTTCTCATAGAAGCTATTGATAAAGATTGTCAGAGCTTCTCACATGCAATCCATGGGACATCCAAACCCCACCTATGTTTACTTCTTGCCTGAATTTTACATTCTGACCACACTCATTTCTTCACACATCTTTCACATTGGTTTCTGTGACAAAATTCTCTCCTGTCTTTCCCCTGCTTTACTGTGATCTCCTCCTCTCACACATTTATTCTCTTTGTATTAGTTACTTTTCTTATTGCTATACTAAAATATCTGACAAAAGAAATTTAAAGGAGGTGAGCTGAATTTTGCTCCGTATTTAAGAGGGGGAGAGAGTCCATTATGGCTGAACAATGAGGTATCTAGTTACACTGTGTCTATATTTAGTAAGACTATATTCATGTCTATAAATTCATAATTCAGAAAGAAGAGAAGGACTAAAGTTTATTCTTACCTTGCTTTCTCTCTTTTATTCTGTTTGTAATACCAGCCTATAGGATGGTGCCACTCACTTCACGGTAAGAACCATTTTTATTCACATTCCAAAAGGTATGTTTCCATGGTAATTCTAAATCCAGTCAAGCTGCCATCATACATCTAGCTCTTGTCAACTTGATACCTAAACCTATCACTTTAAATCATAACATTTCACCCCTTGCCCTTAAAGTCTCATTTTCATTCCCATAATGCCAAGCACATTTACTTCAACCATATAAGTCCCTATAGGTTTTAACATTTTCAATTCTATTCAAAAGACAAAAGTGTCTTCTATTACAGAGACAATCTCTTAACTGTGAGCTCCTATAAATGAAATAACAAATCACATACTTCCAATAATAGCACAGAATAAACATTCACATTTCAAATTGAATGAATCATGACATAACCAACTAAAAGGTAAGGTCAAAGCAAGACTGAAATCCAGCAGGCCAAACACCAAAGCCTCCATCTCTGTGTTGGGTACTTGAGTCTCCTGATGAAAACTTCCAGGATTCAATAATATTGCGTTATTTAATAATAACCACTCCTCTATTTCTGCTGCCTGGAGCACACATAGCTCTTCTCGGGAACCAGCTCCAACTCTGTGTCTGCAGCATTCTTCAGCAAGCATCCCACAGTCCTGGCATGGACAAACAAGCATGGAGCACCTTTGCAACATAAGCTTCCCCTTCTTGGATTCACACAATTGAAGTGGAAATTTCTAGTTTTCTTTGGAAACTCAGTTGTGTCACATAATGTTTTTCTAGAAGATAGTTTGTGAGAGGGTGTGTGCTGAAGCACACATGTGTGAGGGCTTATAATGTTTTGCTGGAGCAGATTCTTGAGAGGTCATATGGTTTAGGAAGAATATAAATATATCCCCACAGATAGTGAGGGGATTCTCTTGCATTGCTATGCCTTGCAACACTTTGACCATCTTCACTTCTTAGAAAGAAACACACCAAAGAACTTTGGTATTCCAACTGATTCTTACCATTTCTGATGACTTGTGCCAGTTAGGTGGATCCTTGAGGTTTCTGCTGGATTGAGCCACTACTAAGGATTCGTGTTTGGTGTTTGCTATTGGACTGGGTTGTTGATATTCTGACAATAAAGATTGGAATCTTCCCAAAGAACTACTTCTATACAGGTCCACACCCCCTTTTTCCTAATAACCATTTTTCTCTGCTACGTCTGGTCAGTGAGCTAGAAAGGAGGTTGAAGTATTGAAGAACCCTAATTAAAGTAGGTTTTGAAAAATCTAAGCCTGCACACAATGGTCTCTCAGATACTCTGCACAGGAACACTGATTCTGCAACACACAGGTCCAGAAGCTTCCAAGAACCTTAGTGCAAGCTTCCGTAACACAACACTTTACCCTTCTCTTCCCCATCTCACCTGCAAAGCCTTATGAAACTTGTTATTCACTTTGAGGGCAGACTCTCAGATTAAACATCAATAGAATCACTTGCCATCCTTTAAGAATAAATATTTTTGTTGCTGTATCAGACAAAGAACCTTGACTAAGATGCCAAAGAGAGGAGGTATGTAAAAAGCTAATATCATGGTGTGAATATAGCAATACCAGTTATTGACGTGAAACAAGCTAGCACATTATTTTGTAGTTTTTATTTCTCTTCCCATTCTGTTTCTTTCATTGTGTTTAGCATATTGATAGTTAAGTTTACCTTTTAGCCCCTAAGTTGCATAAATACTGAGATCGATTCATAGCAGAGCCAAAAGTTTAAGAGGGATTATTCAGAGATACGTTATATAAGGTATATAAGGAATGGAAATAATTACATTGTGTCTGTCTGTGTGTGTGTGTGTGTGTGTGTATGTGTGTGTGTGTATACAAATCAATATATGACTATTTCCAATGTACAATCTCAGGAGAGGTGGTAGTTAGGCTTGATTTCTGACATCTCTCCTGAGCAAAATAAGACTTTGCATTGCCTCAATAGGGCACAGAAACTTTATGTTCACTGTGCCCTTGCAAAGACAGGGCAAGAGCATAGTAGCACATAATCATATCTGCTGTCTCTTAAATCACAGCTGTCTTTATATGACCGTCAGACACTCTGTTTCATTTCTCGTATGTTTTATGGTTTGTTATTATTTCTGTAAAGGAGCATAGCCTGGTGAGCCCATGATAAATTCCCACTGCATTTGTAATGAACAGTGGAGGCTGAGCTGTATGTAGAGATACAAGAGGGACCAACAGGCACTTCCGAGGCACACTGTTGTGCTGGTCATTTGTGTAGAGATTAGATCACTGGGTTATACAATTTTCTGCATGAAGTTTTAGCCTGGAAAGCCAACCCTAGATGTGTTTTGAAGGTGGTATGCCTCTTGCCAAAGAAAAGCAAATGTCTCAGCAAATTCACTACAGTGTCTTCAACTTTCCCAAAAAAGTTTTAAATCAGAAATAGGGACAAAAGTGTTTTATATTAAGTGTTATTTGTAGATTTTGTTGCTAACCAAAGGAATATAGAATAGCAACTTGTGTGATTCGAATGATAAAGGAATTGAAAGTGTCGGGGAACAAATCAATGACATTCATTTACTGAACATCTATTATCAATCAGACTATTATCAATCAGACAAAGCTCTATGGTTTCAACCTCCAAATGAGACAGAACAAAAAATTCCACACTTAAAAATACTAATTTTAGTATTGTGAAAAAATCAAAATTATTCTATGTCCCTAAACAAAGCATTACAGTGATTACAAGATATAGTAATGCTACAAAATTATGCAATCAATAAAATGTTAATTTTTGTAACAATATTTTAAGTAGAAAAGGAATTCAAGACAATATACCCAATGTAAGTTCATAATGAGATAAATACCCAAACAATTCTTGGTAATAAAATGCAGGAAAGCAAAAATAGTTTTTGGTGAGTGACATTACATTGAAATTTTTTTTTTTTTTAACTGAACAGCTGTTTTTTTTTTTTTTTTTTTTTTTTTTTAAGAACATACTCCATATACAGGCTGCATGTTTTGGGATAGCCCCCACTCCAGAAGTTTGAGACCTACATGAAAACCAAGCTGCACATTTACAACATATGTGCAGGGAGGCCTAGGTTCAGCCCATGGAGGTAGATCTGTGTAGACTAGGTATGCTCCACGGTTGGTGATTCAGTCTCTGAGAGCTCCAAGGGTTCAGGTTGGTTTACTCTGTTGATCTTCCTGTGCAGTTCCTATCTCCTTAGGGCCCACAATCCTTCCACCTATTCTTCTATAAGAGTCCTCAAGCTCCATCCACTGTTTGGCTCTGGATGTCTGTATCTGTCTGAGTCAGCTGCTGGTTAGAGCCTTTCAGAGGACAGCTTGCCCCTGTCTGTTCTCAGGCTGGAGGTTTTAGATTCTGGGGGCTCTGGTTGAATCTTTTGATACTCATTCTAAAAAGGACAAAAGCACCCTCACTTTGGTCTTCCTCCTTCTTCTTGAGTTTCATGAGGTTTATGCGTTGCATCTTAGGTATTGTGTGTTTTGGGGCTAATATCCGCTTATCAGTGAGTGCATACCATGTGTGTTCTTTTGTGATTGGGTCATCTCACTCAGGATGATATTTTCTAGCTCCATCCATTTGTCTAAGAATTTCATGAGCTCATTATTTTTAATAGCTGAGTAGTACTCCATTGTGTAAATGTACCACATTTTCTGTATCCATTCTTCTGTTGAAGGACATCTGGGTTCTTTCCAGCTTCTGGCTATTATAAATAAGGCCGCTATAAACATAGTGGAGCATGTGGCCCTGTTGCATGTTGAAATATCTTCTGGGTATATACCCAGGAGGGGTATAGCTGGGTCCTCAGGTAACACCATGTTCAATTTTCTGAGGTATCGCCAGACTGCTTTCCATAGTGGTTGTAACAGCTTGCAATCCCACCAACAAAGGAGGAGTGTTCCTCTTTCTCCACAACCTCGCCAACATCTGCTGTCACCTGTGTTATGGATCTTAGCCAATCTGACTGGTGTGAGGTGGAATCTCAGTGTTGTTTTCATTTGCATTTCCCTGATGACTAGGGATGCTGAGCACTTCTTTAGATGTTTCTCAATCATTCGAGTTTCCTCAGTTGAGAGTTCTTTGTTCAACTCTCTACCCCATTTTTTAATAGGGTTATTTGATTGTCTGGAATCTAGTTTCTTCAGTTCTTTGTATACTTTGGATATTAGCCCTCTATCAGATGTAAGGTTGGTGAAGATCTTTTCCCAGTCTGTTGGTTCCCGCTTTGTCCTGTTGACCGTATCCTTTGCTTTACAGAAGCTTTGCAGTTTTATGAGATCCCATTTGTCAATCCTAGATCTTAGAGCATACGCCATTGGTGTTCTGTTCAGGAACTTTTCCCCTGTGCCCATATGATCAAGGCTTTTCCCTATTTTCTCTTCTATTAGTTTCAGTGTAGCTGGTTTTATGTGGAGGTCCTTGATCCACTTGGAATTGAGCTTTGTACAAGGAGATAAGTATGGGTCAATTTGCATTCTTCTACAAGTTGACCTCCAGTTGGACCAGCACCATTTGTTGAAAATGCTGTCTTTTTTCCACTGGATAGTTTGAGCTCCTTTGTCGAAGATCAAGTGACCATAGGTTTGGGGGTTCATTTCTGGGTCTTCTATTCTATTCCATTGATCCTCCTGACTGTCTCTGTTCCAATACCATGCCGTTTTTATCACTATTGCTTTGTAGTACAGCTTGAAATCGGGAATGGAGATTCCCCCAGAAGTTCTTTTATTGTTGAGTGTAGTTTTCGCTATCCTGGGTTTTTTGTTATTCCAAATGAATTTTAAGATTGCTCTTTCTATCTCTGTAAAGAATTGAGTGGGAATTTTGATAGGGATTGCATTAAATCTGTAGATTGCTTTCGGCAAGATAGCCATTTTTACTATATTAATCCTTCCAATCCATGAGCATGGGAGATCTTTCCATCTTCTTAGATCTCCTTCGATTTCTTTCTTCAGGGTGTTGAAGTTCTTGTCATACAGGTCTTTCACTTGTTTGGTTAGATTCACACCAAGATATTTTATACTATTTGTGACTATTGTGAATGGTGTCGTTTCCATAATTTCTTTCTCAGCCAGTTTATCCTTTGTGTAGAGGAATGCTACTGATTTGTTTGAGTTAATTTTATACCCAGCCACTTTGCTAAAGTTGTTTATCAAGTTTAGGAGCTCTCTGGTGGAAGTTTTGGGGTCACTTAAGTATACTAACATGTCATCTGCAAATAGTGAAACTTTGACTTCTTCCTTTCCAATTTGTATCCCTTTGATCTCCTTCTGTTGCCTAATTGCTCTGGCTAGGACTTCCAGAACTATATTGAACAGGTAGGGGGAGAGTGGGCAGCCTTGTCTAGTCCCTGATTTTAATGGGATTGCTTCAAGTTTCTCTCCATTTATTTTGATGTTGGCTGTTGGCTTGCTGTATATTGCTTTTACTATGTTTAGGTATGGACCTTGAATTCCTGATCTTTCCAAGACTTTTATCATGAAGGGGTGTTGAATTTTGTCAAATGCTTTCTCAGCGTCAAGAGATATGATCATGTGGTTTTTTTCTTTGAGTTTATTTATGTAGTGGATTACGTTGATGGATTTCCATATATTGAACCAACCCTGCATTCCTGGGATAAAGCCTACTTGATCATGGTGGATAAGTGTTTTGATGTGTTCTTGGATTCGGTTCGAGAGAATTTTATTCAGTATTTTTGCGTCGATATTCATAAGGGAGATTGGTCTGAAGTTCTCTTTTCTTGTTGGATCTTTGTGTGGTTTAGGTATAAGCGTAATTGTGGCTTCATAGAATGAATTAGGTAGTGTTCCTTCCGTTTCTATTTTGTGGAATAGTTTGAAGAGAATTGGTATTAGATCTTCCTTGAAGGCTTGATAGAATTCTGCACTAAAACCATCTGGACCTGGACTTTTTTTGGTGGGGAGACTTTTAATGACTGCTTCTATTTCTTTCGCAGTTATGGGACTGTTAAGATGGTTTATCTGATCCTGATTTAACATTGGTAACTGATACTTGTCTAGAAAATTGTCCATTTCATCCAGATTTTCCAATTTTGTTGAGTATAGGCTTTTGTAGTAGGATCTGATGATTTGTTGAATTTCCTCGGTTTCTGTTGTTATGTCACCCTTTTCAGTTTGGATTTTATTGATTTGGATACTGTCTCTCTGCCCTCTGATTAGTCTGGCTAAGGGTTTATCTATTTTGTTGATTTTCTCAAAGAACCAGCTCCTGGTTTTATTGATTCTTTGTATAGTTCTCTTTGTTTCTATTTGGTTGATTTCAGCCCTGAGTTTAATTATTTCCTGCCGTCTACTCCTCTTGGGTGTTTTTGCTTCTTTTTGTTCTAGAGCTTTCAGGTGTGTTGTCAAGCTGCTAGTGTGTTCTCTCTCCAGTTTCTTTTTGTATGCACTTAGAGCTATGAGCTTTCCTCTTAGCACTGCCTTCAGTGTGTCCCATAGGTTTTGGTATGATGTGTCTTCATTTTCATTAAATTCTAAAAAGTCTTTAATTTCTTTCTTTATTTCTTCCCTGACCCCATTATCAACGAGTAGAGTATTGTTCAGTTTCCATGTGAGTGTGGGCTTTCCATTGTCTTTGTTGTTATTGAAGACCAGCTTTAGACCATGGTGATCTGATAGGATGCATGGGATTATTTCGATTTTTTTATATCTGTTGAGGCCTGTCTTGTGACCAATAATATGGTCTATTTTGGAGAAGGTACCATGTGGTGCAGAGAAAAAGGTATATTCTTTTTTTTTTGGGTGAAATGTTCTATAGATATCTGTTAAGTCCATTTGGTTTAAAACTTCTGTTAGTTTCACTGTACTTCTGTCTAGTTTCCGTTTCCCTGATCTGTCCAGTGCTGAGAGTGGGGTAATGAAGTCTCCCACAATTATTGTGTGAGGTGCAATATGTGCTTTGAGCTTTAGTAAGGCTTCTTTTATGAAAGTGGGTGCTCTTGCATTTGGTGCATAGATGTTCAGAATTGAGAGTTCATGTTGGTTGACTTTTCCTTTGACAAATATGAAATGACCTTCCTTATCCTTTTTGATATCTTTAAGTTGAAAGTCAATTTTATTCGATATTAGAATGGCTACTCCAGCTTGTTTCCTAGGACCATTTGCTTGAAAAATTGTTTTCCAGCCTTTTACTCTAAGGTAGTGTCTGTCCTTGTCACTGAGGTGGGTTTCCTGTATGCAGCAAAATGTCGGATCCTGTTTGCGTATCCAGTCTGTTAGTCTATGTCTTTTTATTGGGGAATTGAGTCCATTGACATTAAGAGATATTAAGGAGAGGAGACTGTTGCTTCCTGTTATTTTGCTAAAAGGGGAGGCATTGTTTGTGTGGCTATCTTCTTTTGGGTTTGTTGGAGGTGGATTACTTTCTTGCTCTTTCTAGGGTATGATTGCTCTCCTTGTAATGGGTCTTTCATGCTATTATTCTTTGTAGTGCTGGGTTTGTGGAAAGATATTGTGTAAATTTGGCTTTGTCATGGAATATCTTGGTTTCTCCATCTATGGTAATAGAGAGTTTTGCTGGGTATAGTAGCCTGGGCTGGCATTTGTGTTCTCTTAGGGTCTGCATGACATCTGACCAGGATCTTCTGGCTTTCATAGTCTCTGGTGAGAAGTCTGGTGTAATTCTGATAGGTCTGCCTTTATATGTTACTTGGCCTTGTTCTCTTACTGCTTTTAAAATTCTTTCTTTGTTTTGTGCATTTTGTGTTTTGATTATTATGTGATGGGAGGTATTTCTTTTCTGGTCTAGTCTATTTGGTGTTCTGTAGGCTTCTTGAATGATTATGGGCATCTCGTTCCTTAGGTTGGGGAAGTTTTCTTCTATGATTTTGTTGAAGATATTTACTGGCCCTTTAAGTTGTGAATCTTCACTCTCTTCTATACCTATTATCCTTAGGTTTGGTCTTCTCATTGTGTCCTGGATTTCCTGGATGTTTTGTGTTAAGAGTTTTTTGCATTTTTCGTTTTCCTTGACAGTTGTGTCAATATTTTCTATGGTATCTTCTGCACCTGAGATTCTCTCTTCTATCTCTTGTATTCTGTTGGTAATGCTTGCGTCTGTGACTCCTGATTTCTTTCTTAGGTTTTCTATCTCCAGAGTAGTCTCCCTTTGTGATTTCTTTATTGTTTCTATTTCCATTTTTATGTCCTGGATGGTTTTGTATAAATCCTTCACCTGTTTGGTTGTGTTCTCTTGTGATTCTTTAAGGGCTTTTACCTGTTTACCTGTGTTCTCCTCGGATTCTTTGAGAATGTTATTTATATCCTTCTTAAAGTCCTCCATCATCATCATTAAAAGTGATTTTAGGTCTGACTCTTGCTTTCCTGGTGATATGGGGAGTTCAGGACTTAATGTGGGAGAACTAGGTTCTGATGATGACATGTGTTCCGGGTTGCTGGTTGTATTCTTGCGCTTGCCTTTTGCCATCTGGTTCTCCTTGGTGCTTCTGGCTGGAACCTGTCTTTCCTGTCTTTCCTGTTCTCTTAGTTGTGTCAGAACTGTTTAGGTTGGGTGTCGCTGCTGAGATTAGAGCTAGGGCCCAGGATCTGCTCAGTGCTTTGGTCCGGACCGGAAGGAATCAGTGCTCTGGGCCGGGAGTGAGTTCTTGGATCCCTGTGGGACCTGGTTACTCCCTGTTTGGGGCAGGTGTTGCTGCCTCCTTGCTTAAGAAGCTGCTCGAGTTAGAGCTCCTGGGAGCCACGCTTCCTCTGGGTTCAGAGATACTGCCTGGGTCAGAGCTGCTGGGTGCCCCACTTCTGCCGTGTTTTGTGAGGTTCAGTGCAGAGCTGCCTCCAGGGATCTGCTGCCTGGGCCCAGACCGGAAGCGGAAGCCCCCCAGACCGGAAGCGGAAGCCCTACATTGAAATTAAAATTTCATTTCTAGACTGCTGAGACAGCTCAGCAGGTAATGGTACTGGTCCAATAAGATTAACCAACTAGTTTGATCTCCCAAACCCAAATAAAAGTTGAAAGAAAAATGCCTCCATATAGTTATCCTCTGACTTTCACCTGCACATGATAGCACATATACCTACATATACACACACACTCATAATAATAATAATAATAATAATATAAAGGTGTGTTTTTTAAAGGGTGTTTTAAAGTTAAACACTTTTAGCTTTTTAAGGGGCATAGAAGTATTTAGTATGCAAGTCCAGTGACCTGAGTTCTATATCTGGAACCCTTGTGAAGATGAAAGGAGAGAAACTATTAAATTCATTGCTTCCTACATGCACACTGTGGCATGGATTCATGTTTGTGCAGGCATGCATGATCTCTCTCTCTCTCTCTCTCTCTCTCTCTCTCTCTCTCTCTGTCTCTCTCTCTGTCTGTCTCTCTCTCTCATACACACACACACACAGTAATAATAATACCAACGGGAAAAGGCCGTGGATCTGAGAGTGAGCATGGTGAGTGAAGGTGGAATGTGAATGGCGTGGAAAAAGAAGATAGAGAAAATGATGTAACTAGAGTATACATACATGAAAGTTTTTCAAAAAAAAAAAAAAAACTACCCAATAATCACAGTGTATTATCTTAGAGGTAGAGAGCACAGGGATTTATTAAGAGGTTGTAAGAAATGAAAGCCAATTCCCATGGCATTTCAGTCCATAAAAAGTAAAGCAAAATATTAATGACTGATACCAACCCCTTTATTATGAAGTTCTGAGCTCTTCAAAGAAAAAAGACAAGCAGTCAACTATAAGGAATGGCTTCAGGGAAGAGTTAGGAAAAATCAGAAAGGAGATAGGCAGGAGGCAGCAGGTAGGGGTAGGGAGAGTTAAGAAAGAACAAGCAACACAGAGTCAAAGTGCTGACAAGTTATTACAGCCACAGTGTCTTATCTTTATTTGCTCTGACAAGCAGAGGCAAGGATAATGGGAGGAATAACCCATAACAGGAGAAGATGAGATGTTAGGCCCTATTCTTAGTTCCACTACAGACACATAAATATACTCAATGAACTACGGCTTCTGGTAAGTGCTAATTTATTCTCTGCTTCCCAAGCGAATCCACTGTGTTCTACAGACTTTCACTCGCTAACCTCCAAGCAGACATCCAATTGATATCAGCTATAAGAAAGCCAAAGTTTATTACAAAGATGATCCCTCTAGCACAAAGCTAGCTTTCTAGAGAGCTATAGCAGAGAATATATGTAGCTGTTGGGCTGGCATGTTTGTTAATGTCTTCTCTAATGCCCAAGAACATTTCCATAGGCTGGTGGAGCCTGTACAAAGAGCCTTTGCCCTGTGGACAAAGATGTCATCAGCTAAGTTAAAAGTAAAACATAAAAGAGGGCATAAAAACCTTCCAGTTATCAACAGTAAAGACAAGGTAGAGCCCGTGAAAAATATTCCATTACTCAATACAAAGGCATCAAATTATGCAACCTGAAAGTTTTATGATTATTTTACATCATTTATTATAATATTTCTCTAGACATCATTTTTCCCTATCCTAGTCCTCTGCCAAGGAAGAAAGACATAAGAGCAAAGTATACTGTCTTAGTTAGGGTTTGACTGATATAAACAGACCCATGAACACAGCAACTCTTACAAAGGACAACATTTAATAGGAGCTGGCTTGCAGGTTCTGAGATTCAATCTGTTATCATCAAGGCAGGAATCATGCAGCATCCAGGCAGGCATAGTGCATGAGAAGCTGAGAGTTCTACATCTTCATCTGAAGACCATTAGGAGAAGACTGGCTTCCAAGCAGCTAGCAAGAGGGCCTTAAAGCCACGCACACAGTGACACACTTGCTCTAACAAAGCCACACCTACGTACTCCAACAAGATCACACCTACCTCCTCCAACAAGGCACTCCTACAAATAGTGCTACTTCCTAGGCCAAACCACTGAGGAAAAAAATACTATTTCTATTATTTTTTATTTGATTCATATGATTTTTCTACCTAATTTATGTATGTGTAAAGTGTGCAAACCTGGTGCATGCAGAAGAGAATATCAGATTTCCTGGGATTAAATTTTCAGGCCATTGTGAGGTTCCATGTGGTCCTGGATCCTTGGTGAGAAAAATATGTGTTAACTAGCTTAACTCCTCAACTATCTCTCCAGATCATTGTTCTGTAGAAGCTGATGTTGGAGAATGTAATTTGAACTTGTCAGCAATAATGTTTACTCCAGATTCAGAAGGTCCATGAAGCTGAAAGGACTTACTGTACGAGCGTGTGCACGCGCACGCGCACGCACGCGCCGCGCACACACACACACACACACACACACACACACACATACAGTCGGGGGGATTACAATGCAGAAGCCACTCCTCGCAGACATAATTCAAAAGAAAGAAGAGCAGAGGTCAGTGGTGTAAATACACAGTCACGTTGACCTTTTCAAGATACAAATCTATGTCTGCAGGCTGTGATAGTGCCTCAGAATAATCTAAGCCCGTCCTTGACTATATCACAAGTTCCTGACCTATGATGAGATTCTCTTACACATCTGGAAAGATGTGAATGAGATGGCAGGAAAAGACCAGAGCCTATCTTGGCAAAGATCTAAATTATAAAAGGAAGGACTCTAGGACTCCTGTGAAAGATGTGTAGTTGCCCATTTTTAATATAGTAGAGTACATGAGGCAGGCTACTAACAAAGATAAAGTTTATTTAGTCACAGTTTCAGCAGTTAAAAGTTAAGACAGCACAACATCAGTTTTAATGAGGACCACAATGATGGAAACGTGTACACGAGAGTGGTCCCACAGCTGGAAGAAGCCAGAACTTGTACAACTGAACTTCTGTGGGGCACACAAACTGCAGCAACATATCAAAGTTTTAGAAACAGAGTAATCAATTAAAGTAATGAGCTAATGGAGTATTAAAGCAGAGTTGTCTTCATAATTATTACTAATTCCCACACAGTAAAGTTGCACCAATCTGTTCCGGCTGCAAAGGGTCTCATTAGTGCCTAAAACAAGGGCTCAGTGACTAAGAGTCCTTGAAGATTTTCCAGAGGACCTGGATGTGGTTCCAGAACAGAAGTTTGGCATCTTACAAACTGCCCGTATAGCTAGCTACAGGGGATCAAATGATGTCTTCTAGTCTCCATGGGCATGAGTACATATGGCATATGTTCACACAGACACATACAGGTGGATAAAAGCATCAATAAACAAAATATTTTAAAGAAAAGCTCTCACTACCAAGTCTGGGTATCTTTAATTATTTACATTTCTTAATACGTTTCATTTGCATATGCTTGATTTTTTAATTCTTTAGAAATTAAAAAATTAAGTTTTTTTCTGATAACTGCCCTTTTTCTCCATCCTTTTTTTTTTTTTTTTTAAATAACCCATTTTGTACTGATTTTCGATCTACGAATTAGTAATTAGTCATTTGCTTAATACTGAATCAGTTCCGAAACATTGTCATCTTTTCACTTATTGACATTTGAATTTTCATGAAGTAAATTTAAGTCTCTGCCCAAAGTCAACTTGCAGGTACCAGAATCACATGCAACTTCCAAGGGGAAGAGCAACAGCCCTACCAGCTATGCCACATGAATCACACCCAAAGATCAGAAATGCACTGAAACCTAGGTGCACAATCACCAATCTTGGGGCACCCCGCCCCTAACAGGCAACTCCACGGGAACCCCTACCCCGGGGGGCCACCCCCACCGGTTTGATCTTGATAAAAACCTACCCCACCATCTTTAAACAAAACCCCTAGCTACTCTAAATATCTATCCTTACGACCACGTTAAGTGTATTTCAACTTCAGATGAACTCTTATGGTTTGTTGTTTTAGAATAATTTTTGTTTATGTGGCTCATTCGTAATGAGCTTACACAATGCAGATTGTTTTGCATTTTAAAAGCCATGCGAGGCTGCAGGTAGATCTGGATAAAGTAAGCTGTGCAAACAAAAGATTATAATCACCCCAGTTTTTTTTTTCCACCTTGTATGTAAACAAGTAAACACAAAAATATTGTGTTCTATTAACTGTGTTCTGGGGGAGGTGTATAATCCAATTAAGACATAATGCACCATTTCCTGTACTTGTATTTATAAAACTAGACAATACCCCCCAGTCCACTCTTGGGCCCAAACAATACATCAGTGAACTCCAAGAAGGTTGTTACCATTACTTCCCCTGACCTAGTTCATGTTTTTCTAGGTCTATAGCTCTATCCCTAAGGAGGGTAAGTAACTCAAACTCCTGCCTTTGATTTCTGCATCAGTGTTTCACCAGCTTTTTCATGACAAGAAAATAGATCTTCTCATTTATTTGTCATGTACACACAATTTGGGTAGTTATATCTATTGACTCTACAGTTTTAGTTTTTCCTCTTTTCTGCTCTTAGTGCCCCACCAGCAGGCATAAACAGGACCGAGGAGATCACCTAAAAGAGATGGGAAAACAGGAAACCCAAAGAAGATGGCTGTCTATAGCTGATCAATCACCATTTTACTTTTTCAACAGGGTTATATCACAAAAGCAGGATGTGGGAAGGGGATGACACAGGGGTAGGTTTCGGGGGTCAGATACTTCCAGAACGGTATCAGCTGGGTGAAGTCGGGGATAGGTCACTGCTTGCCATGATTCATGTCCTTATCTAATTGGACTGCCCACCAAATATCAAGATCTATGACTTCCACAAACCCAGACTACTTGTTTCCTCCAGGCTGGTAATTTCCACCAAGTGCTGTTACAGACTTACTATCTGTTCATTTTTCCTAGAGCCAGACTTTGTAAACAGGCTGACTTGGCCTATTGCGATTTAGGCTTCGTGTATAAGCAGGGTGCCCTGACATTTTAGGTTACCTGAGCATAACAGGTTGATTTTACTGTTTGAATGGATCAGTTATTCTATGATTTCCCCATGATATCATCAGTATTATGATCAATGCACAGCTTTCCCATAGTTTGGTTTACTTTAAAAATTAGTCCATGGGTTAAACTTAAATCACTTGCCAACAAACAGAGAAAAGAGATTTATCCCAGACCACATAATGCAGCGTATGACCCGTCATGCAAGCCTCAGGCTTCAGAGAAAAGTCTAGAGCTATAAACTAGTGAGAGTATGATCAGTGAGCTTTTAAAGGATTTTGAGAGACCTTCTCAAATAATAAGGTAGAATAAAGATTGAGGAATACTACCAACATCAACCTGTGACCCACACCTATGCACACTCGTATTTGCACCCACATATATCCAAACATGTATGTGTGAGGAATATATATAATTTTATAAAATAGAAGAGCTCTCCAACATATTCTCATATGTGTCATCCTTTGAACTACTATTGCTACACATTTTATTTCTATATTAGAAGTACTGTATGGCATGTTGTTGCTTGTCTTTAACTGCTTACTTTCTCAAAGGAGTTCTGGAACAAAGTCACACATATTCCAATGCAATATTTTCAAATCTGTTGGAGTGACATATAAAAATGGTACTCCATAATCACCACAGAGGAGGATACATCCCAGGAATACTAAAGCAGTTGAAATATAAGCATGAATATAATGTAGATGTCAATAACATAAGAGAAAATTATATAGTCATCTCAAAAGATACAGAAAATACATTTGCTGTTTTATGTGTACTCAGGATATCTGAAGAGTTATACAATTATATCTTGACAGAAGGCATCTATAATGTATTATCTACATAATTATATAGATAAATTTATAATTATCTATATAATTGCTGGAAGCAATAAACATAAAGGTAAAATATTTAGATTTCTCTTCTCAAAACTTAAAACAAAGCAAGGATGTCTGATCTCAGTATATTTAATCAACATTTTACTAGGTATCCAAATAGTAGGATAAGGCAAGAACTGGCACAAAATATTGAAAAATAAACAAAAAGTGTTTAAGTAAATCTATAATATGTATTTTTAAAAATGATATGACTACTATTGCAGAAAATACTCTGGGCCTTACTAAAAATGTACAATAAAATTAATAGTTAAATCTTGTTGGTTTGCAGCATTTAAGTCAATATTCAATTACATGTCTATATACTATTAACATAAGTTGGAAAATTCAATTAAAGGAAAATTTTCATATACACTGTAAATTACAAAAAAACAGCATCTGAAATACATTCTACAGCATATATTTATAAAAATGCCTGTAAGACTTCTGCATGACAGACCTCAAGACTCTGCTCAGAGTGACTGAAGACTTTAGTAAATAACAGGTTAAATCATGTTTATGACTTTGAAACTTCAATTTTGATTAGATGTCATTTTGCCCTAATCAGTAGAATCAAGGCAATTAATGCTCATAATACCCAAATTTGTTAAAATTAAGAAAACAATTATAAATTTTACATAAAAATAAATATTAAAATGACTTATAATTGCTAAAGGAGCTGTTAAAGAAGGAATGTAAATTAGAAACACAAATATATTCTGAGCCCCAAACTTTTTGCAAATATACAAGATAGTGTGGTTTCATCATAAAGAACCAATAAAATGTCCAATAGATCAAGACAGAGGCTCTGAAACAGATTCATATCTACATATTCACTTGATTTCAGAAAAGAACATCACATCACAAAGGGAGAACAAAGCCTTTATTTTAACTTTGGTAACCACACTGCCTGTGACAAACACTCTCCTGACTCCTAAACCCTCTGTATTCACAGCTGTCTTTAAGATGGATATAGGCCTAAACTTGAATCATAGGGTTAAAAGGTTTACAAAAAGTAATAATATCAACATTTAGACCTAAGAAATAGGCAGGAGAAGGGGAGATGGGATAGGGGGTTCCAGAGGGATATCCCTGGAAAAGGGATAGCATCTGAAATGTAAATAAAGAAAATATCCAATAAAAGAAAAAAAATGTTTCTTTACCAAGATACAAACACAATAATTAAAAAGGTATTAACTGTCATCAAAATCATATTTTTATCAGAAACAACCTGAAGTAAATAATAGACTCAAAGAAAATATTCATATATATTAAGAATATATCAAATATACATATATATTAAGAATATATACAATATACATATATATTAAGAATATATCAAATTTCTCAAATATATCAATATTCCTCAAAAAAATAAGGAATATTTATAATGATAATAGTCAAATAACTTAAAAGTAGAGGGAACTCTGAGCAAAAAAAAAAAATAGTGGTTGATTATCATATAAAAAGTAACTACATAATTACTCTTCATAGAAATGCATATGAAAAGTAAGTGAGATAGTAGACCACAGGACAGAATAGATGGGTTAAACAGACAGATAGTGTCAATTGTTGAAGTGCTGTGAACAACAGAAACTCAGATATATTATTTATGTATGTAGATATATCAAGAGATATGCAATCATGTTCTCAATAGTTCTTAGAAGAAAAGGTCCTTAATAGATCTACTATTCTAGCCATAAACTTGAAGCAACTCAGATATCTATTAATGAAAACTTTTTAAGAGTATAGAGTGTTAATAAACAATAAAATAACATTCAATGATAAGAAATATATTCAGAAGTTCTATGCATGCTAACTAAATAATCATTTCACAAAATATACTATATGGTTCCACTGACAGTTTCTAGAACTAATCTCTGATGGACTAAGCACAAGGTCAAGAATTGCCTGAGGAAGTAAGCATATGACTTGGAAGCTGCAGGAAGGACCTTTCTGGAGTAATGTCGATTTTCTGCATTTTGACTGGGGAGGAGTAGGGAAAGCCTCCTCACCCCCCACTCCTCCATCCCCTATCTTCCAACCTCTCACCATTAACCTCCCACCCTCACCCATATCCAAAATATCTAGCTGCTCCTACCACCTTTTATATGCAACTCTGTCTTAATGCATTTGGCTTCAGGAAGGGGCTAAAGTATAGATAGATAGACAAGATAGATAGACAAGATAGATAGATAGATAGATAGATAGATAGATAGATAGATAGATAGATAGATAGATAGATAGAGAAATAGGAGAGACTAATAAGGAAGACTAGAGAGCATTTTCACAGGCATCCACAATTTGTCAAAACTCAGATCTGTACATTTTCCTGCAGATTTATTTAAAGAATAGCATTGTAAAATATTGAGTTATATTAATGTTATCTATGCTGACATATTTGGGGAATTTGTGCTAGTATCTATGACTTACTTTGACTTGTTCAAAGATTTGATTGATGACCACTTACAGGGATAGATGGATTGCCAGGTAAAGTGACGAGGCAAATACAGTAAAATATTAACAGAAGACTTCTCAATGGGTGTCCCGGCTTGCTATACAAGGCTTTCAAATTGCTTATACATTTGAGATGTTCAGAATAGTGCATTATAAAACAACACAGTATATAAGACGTGTCACTACACTGTGCTAGACAAAACATTCCAATCTCATTATTTTCATTATTATCACCTTGTATAGTCTCTGTAGTAAGAGTTCCTCACCTTCCATAGTGGCCCTTCTTAAGAATTATTTTTGTTTTAGTATTTAAAATTACTTTGTGATATAGATGTTATTATCCCAATGTAGCTGCAATAACTGGACTTCCTGTGACGAAAAATGTCCCCATAATATAAAACTGGCTTAGAAGGGCTGAAGAAGCAGCTGAGTAGTTTTTATTACTTCCTGCTTTTCCAAAGGACTAGAGTTTGGCATCCAACACACATGTTTGGCCACAAGCACCTGTCAAGTCAACGCCAGGGGATGCAATCCTGTCTTCTGGACAGCACAGACACATATACATACACTCATAATTTGTAAAGATTTATTTATTTTCAGTTTATGCATATGGATGTTTTTCCTATATGTATGTGTTTGCACCACATGCATGCAATGCCCACAGAGGCCATAAGAGGAGAGCTGATTCTTTGGAACTGAAGTTATAGATGGTTGTTAGCCCTACATGTTTTCTGTGATTAGAACCCTGGTTCACTAGAAGAGCAGTTTATGCTCTTAACCAGTAAGTCATCTCTGCAACTGCAAAGATAGATAGATAGATAGATAGATAGATAGATAGATAGATAGATAGATGGATGGATGGATGGATGGATGGATGGATGGACAGACAAACAGATAAAAAAACAGAGAAATCTAATCAAAAACTGACATGGAATGGTGCTGTGTCTTAAAACTCTAGATCTTTAGACAAAATCCACAATCCATGCTGTAGACAAGTACAGTTCACTTTTCTATATGAACCCTAAGCTCTGAGAGAGCCCCATTTTCTGGACTACTACTGGGGAGTATAGTATCATAACTGGGAAGCTCTATCCAATCTGTAGCTTCCCTCAGGCTGTAAGTTGACTCTGAAACATACAGAGAATATGTCCTTGCCCTCGAATTCCTTTTCCTTGGTCATTCAGAGTCCTTGTTCCACTCTAGAAAGCCCAGGAGAAAGCCTATAAGAAAAACAAGACAGAGAGTGAGATAAAAGAGACAAAGAAAGAGAGATAATCAGAGTGTCAGGAAAAAGCAGGTGTCTAACCGCTGGCCAAAATGTTAAATTACTAGAGCAATTCAGCTGCCTAGTTTATCTCAATGCCAGCTACCAAGAATTAACAAAGACCCACATGTATCAGCAAACAGCTGAAGATAATTTTCAACAACACTCTGCCCAAAGCAAAGGAAGAAATTCTAAAGATCTCATTAAACCTTTTGAGCCTGAATGTTTGTCTGATTTCATTGTAAGTCACAGACTTTGCCTCCTCTGCTCTCTGAAGTATCTCTCACATCAGTTTCTTCCTGGTAAAATGGTGTGTCATGGTAAGAAGGTCTGCTCGCCAGAGGTCTGAGATCAAGCTGTACCACTGCTCTCTTGGATGCTAAGGAAATCTTTCCATGTGTCCTGTTAGGTTTGATGATGTATGACCTGGGGATGTCTCACAACAGACCTAGTTTAGAAGAGCAAATTTATCTTTGAATATCACATCCTGAATGCTGTCTTGTGGGAAAAAATTCGTGCAGGGGCAACCCCGGACCCGAGCAGCAGCGACCTGTGGTCAGGCGAGCGGTGGAATCCCGAGGGCTTTCCTCGCTGGCAGTTCCCACATACACGAGAAAGTCTAGGGTTCTAGAGGTTAGGAGCTTTGCGTTGGCAGGCCCCAGAAGACACGTGGAGTCCGTGAATTTAGGAGAAAGTCCAAGAAGTTTATTGTTCATGGTGTGGTCGTTGGATCTGGATATGCGCCCCCCAAAAGTCAGGGGGAGCTGGCTTAAATAGGGAGGGGGATAGAGGAGGAACTGGGTGGGAATAGCTTAATTAGCTACACCCCACAGCCTTTGGTGACTCATGAATATGGAAATCCGTCAGTCACCGCCCAATACCTGGATGGTGAAGCAAAACATCTCTGGGAGGGTCTACTCTGAGCCAAACGTGTCTGCAAGGTGCAGGCTAATGGAGGTATAGGTCGCATGTGGGGGTAGTCTGGAATCTGGGAGCGTGGGGAGATAAGTGCCGTCCCTGACAGGCCGTGTCCCTGTTAGGTCCCCGGCTATCTCAAACCCAGTGCTCTTCCGGGGAGAACAAACCATCCCTTTGCGGCCCCACACTGTCTCTGATATGAATGAGGTCTCTGATTCAGCTATCAACTCAATCCAAGTTTAAACCTCTCTGTGAATGTATTTTTCCCTCTCTAACTACACATACCAGTACCTCTAATAAGTGGTATTAGGATTCAGAGAAACAATATAAACTTTGAAGAAAGAAAGAAAGAAAGAAAGAAAGGAAGAAGGAAGGAAGGAAGGAAGGAAGAGGAAGGAAGGAAGGAAGGAAGGAAGGAAGGAAGGAAGGAAGAAGAAGAAGAAAGAAAGAAAAAGGTTGGCTATAATTGCTCAGACCAGTTGGGTGCCATTCAAAAAATGTCAACCTTGAAGCTTTCAAGAGTCTTCGTAGAGTCCTCTTTTCTTGTCTATCAAAATTCTTCTTTACATATTATTAATGGTGCATATATCTCTAAGAAGTTATTTTTGTTCTTTTATGCTTTTTGTTTTGTGGCAATGAGCATGGACTCAAGGACCTTGCATATGCTAGGCAAGCACTCTGCCAGAGAGATACATCCCTAAACATTTGGCAAGTCTTTAATTTCTACTCAACTGAGTTCAAGACATGAAATATTTTTTCAAATCACCATTCCTATTAAATGAATTGAGTTAGCAGAAAATACAGTGCAAGAAGATCTGTTTCTTATTTTTCAGACCATAAAATCTAGGAAGCTTTTCTTAAAGATGTTTTCTTTATTTTTATTATATATTATATTATTATATTGTATTATGTCATTACCCATTGTGCCTAAGTGGAGATATGTGCACATATATGTGGGTATCCACAGAAACCAGACAAGTGCGCTGGGTCTCCTGCAGCTAGACATCATCTTGAAATTCAGATTACGGGTGCCTGTGAGCCAAAATACATAGGTGCTGAGAACTCATGAAGAGCAAAAAAGCACTTTTAACTGCTATGTTTTCTCTCCAGTCTCTCATGGAGCTATTTATTCAATCACAACTGCTTTTACTTTTCCATTACACAAAGTTCACATGCAACACAGGTTACTAGTAAAGCTCTCCTTTCCTTTTTCAAATATTGCTCAAAGGACTGAGGAAATGGAAAGACAAGAAGTGTCAATTTTAAGTTAAGGACTAAGTTACATCTGTGAAGAACAAATAAATATTGACCTCCTCTAGTCATCTATTGAAGAATCCACACCACCAGATGCAGAAGTTCCACATAGGTGACATCCATATCATGACTAGGGCCACTTCTGTGCAGGTTTATTCAATGCAGATGCCCCAGGAACTTCTTTACTGATTAACTGCTAGACCCTAAGTGGGACATCCAATTCAGAGGGCAGGATTTTTCCACTAGTCCAAAAGAACTACTTATGTTTTTAATGCAATCTGGTAATAGAATGGCTACAGCCACTATTTTCTGTTGTTCTTTTGTGCGGTATAGTGTTGACTCACTTTGCTCATGCTATGTTCACAGACATCCAATTGACTCCATTCGCATTCATACCATTCTGACACCACTCGAAGCTCATAATGTTGAAAGGCTAAGCACATCAGGACTATAACAGCTGCTTTTGCCTTTGCTGTAGGATGAAGAAATTCCACATACAAGTACATTAAAAAAGAAATTCACTTAAATTTGTAATGACTCCCAAAGTTGTTCTGAAGGATCAGAGATGTGGGAGCAAGAATCCTCCATAATACTTTCCTCTAAGTCAAAGACAACTTGTTGAGAGGCCTGCTGCTTTTCTTCCTGAGTTGTGCTAATAAAGGACTAAACCTCCAAATTAATGTAATAACGGCAATAAACTAAAAAGTCAAAGATGATTTGAATCCCATACCTTTGACTTAGGGAGTAGTATGTTTTCCAAAATCCAACTAAACTTTTTCCCATACTACTAAAATCAATGCTCAGGTTCTCATCAATACAAATTCTACAGAATTCTCTAGCTTTAGAATTTTTAAGGGCAGTTTATGAAGTTTTCATATTAGAAGAAAGATTAGATTTTTAATTTTTAAAGTCCAGGTAAGTAGAAGAACAGACACTCCCATTTATAATAGCTGCCATAGCCTTGAAAAGGGTAGTGCTCTGAATACCCTATGTAAGAATTATTCACAGGGCATCCCATCAAAGCTCAAATTTATTTATTTCGTAGAAGACAAATACTCAGAACAAAAAGCCATCTCTTTCATTGCCTTTGAATCTGTCAGTTCTATTGCCTCTGTGTCAGGAGCATGAACGATTGGGAACTTCATCCTGCAAGTGACACAGGAGGGTTGATAAAGTCAGAGAATGTACAATGAACCTGAAGCAAGATGGAAAATCATCAACCTCCCAAGCTGCAGGTACAGGAATCACAATTAAAGTGTGGAGGTGTGCAATAGGAAGAGTTCTGGCCTGAAAGCTTTGGAATTTTATTCTGATTCTGATTGTGAATCTAGAGCAAATCACATTATCTATGTGGGTCTTGACTTTTTTGTATAAATAACGAAGAATGCCAGGTATATTTGGCTGCAGGTGATAGAAACTTAATTTTAAAATATTTTCAATGAAAAAAAACATGAATTTATTATCCAACACATTCAGAATTTCACAGGAGGTGGGGGACAGAGGGTCCTGGGTGAGAATGGGGACAGGAAGAAGAAGGGAACATGATCAGGTATTGGGTTGGGGAAAAGAACTGAAGCCCTGAGGGCCAGCAGAAAGAATGGAAACAAGGCAACCTCAGGAGGTAGGAGATGGGGGGACCTTCCAGAATGTACCAGAGACCTGGGAGGTGAGAGACTCTCAGGACTCAAAAAGAGGGAACTTAGATGAAATGTTCTATAGTGGAGAGAGGGAACTTCTAGAGCCCACCTCCAGCAGGAAGACAGGGCATCAAGTGAGCTAGGGGACTGTCATCCCACAGTCAAAAACTCGGACCCATAATTGTTCCTGTCTGAAGGAATTGCAGGGATGAAAATGGAGAAGAGCCTGAGGAAAAGAAGGTCCAGTAACAGAACCAAAGTGGGATCCAGTTCAAGGGGAGGCCCCAAGACCTGACACTATGACTGAGGCTATGGAGCACTCACAAAAAGCGACCTATCATGACTGCCCTCCAGAAGACCCAACAAGCAACTGAAAGAGTAAGATATAGATATTTACATCCAACCAGTGGACAGAAGCTGCTGACTCCTGTGTTTGAATTAGAGAAAAACTGGAAGAAGCTGAGGAGGAGGGAGACCCTGTAGGAGGACTAGCAGTCTCAATTAACCTGGACCCCCGAGATCTCTCAGACACTGAACCACCAGCCAGACAGCATACACCAGCTGATATAAGGCCCCCAACACATATACAACAGAGGGCTGCCAGGTCTGGGTTCAGTCAGAGAGGATGCACATAACCCTCAAGAGACTGGAGGCCTCAGGGAGTGGAGAATCTGATGGGGTGAGGACATCCTCCTAGAGACAAGGTGGGGGAGGTATGGGATGTGAAACAGTCCTGAGAAAGGGATAAAACCTAGAGTGTGAAAAAAAGATTAAACAGAATTTTTTTAAAAGAATTTTCAGAAAATAATACTTCGACAAATGACTATACAGATGATGTCTTAGGGTTTTACTGCTGTGAACAGACACCATGACCAAGGCAACTCTTATAAGGACAACATTTAACTGGGATTGACTTACAGGTTCAGAGATTCAGTCCGTTATCATCAAGGTAGGAGCATAGCTTAGGAGGAGCTGAGAGTTCTACATCTTGTTCTGAAGGCAAACAGGAAGAGACTTACTCTAGGGAGCTAGGACCAGAGTCACAAACGACACTCTAACAATGACACACTTCCTCCAACAAGGCTACACCTACTTCAACA
Source organism: Mastomys natalensis (assembly GCA_021653895.1). Classification (NCBI taxonomy): domain Eukaryota; kingdom Metazoa; phylum Chordata; class Mammalia; order Rodentia; family Muridae; genus Mastomys; species Mastomys natalensis. The sequence goes on along the minus strand of JAJTUV010001863.1, from coordinate 153,104 downwards.
AGGTCATACCTCCAAATAGTGTCATTCCTTGGGCCAAGAATATTCAAACAACCACAGATGCTTATGAAGCAGAATACCAAGCTGTTTCTCTTCCATCTCTGTTCTTTTCTTAACCTTCATTCATTGGGGAGGTGAGATTGCTTTCCATTTTAATGATAGTAATTAGAATACAATGAAACAACATTATTTTTCAGGAAAAAATGTTAAAGATACAGAGAAGAAACTTTGTTTTTGTCAACCTCTCTATATTTACAAAAGTGAAATTACATTGAATATTTACAGAAATCAGAATCTGACATACAGCTTGGAAGAGATGGTAAGACAAAATGTGCCAAAAATCATGAATTCTTTAACAGGAAGCCGCAATGTGTAATAAAAAAGGAAAAGAAGTTCCATGGATAAACATAGATGATTTTTTTCTTTTATATTTGTAATTTTATTGATTTATTCTAGAAGCATCTATGGCTTCCACCAAATACTCCAAAAGGTTTTTCTCAAGAGAAGACCAACAATACAGATTTTATAGGTATCCCAAAACAATGAAAGACTTCTACACACTCTATGTCTATAAACATAATTCATCACAAAAAAAATGTAAATAAAAACTACTTTAAGATTTCATCTTTTAACAGTGAGGATGGTCAAGATCAATGAAATAAATGACAGCTCATGCTGGCAAGGATGTGGAGTAAGGGGAATACTCATACACTGCTTCTGTAAGTAAAAAATTTACAGTCACCATGGAAATCAGTGTGGCTGTTCCTTAGGAAGATGAGAATAGACTCACCTCAAGATCCCATTATACTACTCACGGGCACCCTAAGGACTCCATCTGTCACTACAGAAACAATTGTTCATGCATGCTCATTGCTATTTTATTTATAACCACCAGAAATTAGAAACAGCCTAGATATCCATCAGTAGATGAATGGATAAAGAAAATGTAGTACATTTACACTATGAAATAAGGTTACCCAGAACAAAAAAAGACAAATATGATATGTATTTTCTTGTATGTGGATGTTAGTTTTATACCTTCAACATCCACGCTACTATTTGTATAGCGGCAGAGGTTAGGTATACTGTAAGGGACTAGATGGAAGGGAAGGAACTCATAGGGTGGAAAATAGAACATATAATTATGAAATAGGGGAAGACAGAAAGTGTGGATTAAACAAAATGGGGGTGAGAAAACTGGGGAATATGGGGAGGGACAGCTATTACTGAGAGTCATTTGAGGGGGTCACATGAAAACCTACTACTATAGGATATATGTTCCACCCAACTGTGTAGATAGATAGATAGATAGATAGATAGATAGATAGATAGATAGATAGATAGATAGCCAAGGCTATTGGTTGCCCTCCACACTCATGGTAAAGCCGTATTGCTGAAGGCAGTATCTACATATCTCACTGAACATGAAGAAGTCTACCTAATGCCTACCTATGGCCTTCACATATATTGACTAATGTTTATGGTAATAGAAGGTATTCTATATGCTTCCAAAGGAGAAAACTAAACACTAACCTGCCAAAAACCTTTGATCTACAATGGTGACCTGTCTCCATGATAGTCTGGTACAATAGTGGCACAAAAGTTGGGGGAGTAATCAACCATTGTCAGATTGGATTTAACACCCATTTCATGAGATGGAACCAATCTCAGTGCCTTGGGTGGCCAAGAACCTGAGACTAGATATGCCATGAACATAAGAGAAAACCAAATACTATTGCTCTGCTAAAGGAACATTACAATAAAATGACTCCACATATCCATCAACCAGCATCAGATAAGCTTCCTCCTGCAGGAGATGGTCCTTAATACAGAGACCCACAACTGGACAATGTTCAGAGAATGAGACCTTGGAACACTCAGTCAAATATGGGATATCTCCATCAAATTTCTCCCTTTATGGCTCAAGGAACAAAGCATAAGAAGAGAAAGAAAGATTGTTAGCGCCAGTTAGGGGCAGAAGACTTGAAGGAAATAAGGCCTTCTAGATGCAAGAGCTCAATGGAACTCACAGAGACTATGGCATGCACAGGGCCATCATAGATCTAAGCCACATGGGATTCCATTCCTGAGAAGGGAAGTAGACACAAGGAACAGTCCCTAAACCAGAAGCCATCTCTAACTGACAACCACTTAAAAAGGAAAAAAATGTTTTCTCCAATTCGAAATCTCACTGAGTACAAAACCACACAAGTGAGGCTCCATGCCAAGCAGTAGATGACCAACACAACATGTACTCAATGATACTTTTGATGATGTTTTGTCTCATAATGCTTTGTTTGGGCATTTTGTTTATCTGTTATGATTATTCATTTTGGGAGGTTTTCATTTATTTATTTACTTACTTACTTTACATCCTGACTGTAGTTTCCTCTCTCTCCTCTCTTCCCAGTCCTTCCCCAAACCTCCCCACGCCCATCTGCTCCTCCTCCCTTTCTCTTCAGAAAAGGGGAGGCCTCCCATGGAAATCAATAAGCCTTGGCATATCAAGTAGCAGTAAGGTTGGGCACATCTACTGAGGATAAACAAGGCAGACCAGTTAGAGGAAATGGTCCCAAATGCAGGCAACAGTCAGAGACAGCCCCTGCTCCCAACTCCATTTTGTGTTTTTATGAAGTTCGTGCATGTACTTGTGTGTGAGAGAAGGGGTATCTGTGTGTGTGTGTGTGTGTGTGTGTGTGTGTGTGTGGGGTGTATGTGTGTATTTCTCATGCATGATTTCTTTTTGTTTTGTTTTTGTTTTGTCTGTTTTATTTTATTCTTGCTTGTTTTTTTTTTTTTTTAATTATTGGCCAATTTTCTGAAGAAAGGTGTAGAGTTGGATGGGTGAGGATATGGGGAGGATATGAGAGGAGATGAGGAAGGGAAATCATTACCAGAATATAATGTATGGAATGGTTCTTTTCAATAATAATTAATTAATTAATTAATATTAATAAAATGGTATCTAGTATTGTGGAATGGAATATCACATGGAAATTAGTCAGGAAGGCTAGAATTTACTGCAATAATTATCACCACAATCTCAGTGCCCAAAAATGTAATTACATCTCTTTCACAGTGTATATTCATCATGGGTTAGCAAAGAGAATTTTCATTACCTAGTGACCTAGATAGCGACGAATTGCCCATTTTTCCTATCCAGTAGTCAGCTCGGTGGAGAAAAGAATAATCTGTAGAGCTTCCAAAGATAGTATGGCATTCCCACTGGGAGGTACTTATATCATTTTCATACAAAGCTTTCCCATCAGAATTGGCCAGATCACCCCACCCAAAGAAAGTCATGGGAGCTAAATGATACAAATTTATCAAGGACTTGAAATATGGAAGCTAAATGTTTCCTGTCAAAAGCATTCGTGACTAACACAAAATAGGATTGCAATAAAATAAAGAATACTTAAAACCTTAAAATATTAAAAATTACAAAAAGACTAATAGTTCTGATGTGCATATATTTGGTATCAGTATAAGTGTCATCTACCCCGAAACCAGAAATATTAAAATAATATTTCTATTTGATTCTGAGAAATAATCAAAGGAAGAGAGAGAAGGAAGGTTTCCAACTGACAGTTACCAAGGGAAAAATAGTTTTCTCTACTGGAGTCTCATTGAGTATAGGACAGGATGCAATTTGCATAAAGTTGGAAGATCTCCTGAATTCTACTGAGGACTGGCAAGTGAGCAACAGGCGACACCATAATTCCATCAGCATATTACAAAAAGTTTATTAAAGCTGGTCATGCACTGCTCAGCTTTGGGGACTGCTGCTCCTTGCACATTGTCTTGAGTAAAACAACAACAGCAGCAAAAGTCCCTTTGGGCAATATTTTTCCAGAATTAATTTTTTTATTTATTTTTTTTCATGCTGGAGATACAGCACAGGACTTTGAGTGTGCCAAGTGAACATATACCTCTGAGTTACATCCCCATCCCACATTTTGACCGGTATTAAAGAAACAACAGAATTTTTAAACTAGCCAACTCCTTTTGTATATAAAAGATGAAAGGTAGTCATATCATCTTCCACCAGATTACATTGGCTGGCACATGTCACGAAAAGAAGGGCATCTCTTGCCCACACACACAGAAAGCATACCATTTCTTCCTCCTTAGCATACAAATTATGAAATTGGATAGTATGTGATATTTTTAAAACATCATTGAAACTTCTGTGGCTGAAATCTCAACCCTCATTCATGATCTGAAAACTGTCACTGTCAACTGGGTGTGGCTTTTCAGAAAACCAGACATTAAGTTCTTGATCAATATGTGTATCTGAGTTTTTAAAGCTTTTTTAATTTTTGCCTATTTTGCTCCATTTGGAGAGTATAGGAAAATTTCTCTACTAGCAACTACTTTCTAATACAGACACTATGACTTCACCAATATATTACTACTTAACTGTGACTGATCTAATTTTGAAATTACTTAGAGAATAACCCTCATCCATTGACATAACTTTATTTTGCCAACTTCATATGACACATGAGAAAGTGATTTAAAAATATAATTATCTATCCCACTAAACTCTACAAGGGCAAACTGTTAAATAAAGCATGAGGCAAGCAATGATCAGTCATACAATAGCTTCATATAAATTCTGAGGATATGGACCAAAAATATACTAGTGTTCTCAGTAAGTAAGCATTGATACAAACAAAAGAAAATCTGAAAGTAACCAACATGTGAATACACTATTACAGCTAGAAGGAAATTAGAAGACAGCTTATTTTATAATGAGGTAATTGATATCTATATTAGTTTGAGGCTTTTATTAAAGTATTGTTTTTAATTCTGGTCTAAATCAAAATTTAAAAAATACACTCCATATAGTTCCTGTTTAAACTAAAGTATGAGGTTTTTGTCTCCTAGCAATATAAAAAACTACAAGCTTAAAATCTCACAAATATGACTGCCCAATGTGAGCATAGGCAACACCTCACTTGGGCCCTTCAATTGTTAACCTTTTTGAATTCTGTGGACTGTATCTTGGGTATTCTGTACTTTTTTGTAGCTAATATCCAATTATTGGTGAGTATATACCATACATGTCCTTTGGGGTCTGAGTTACCTTTCTCGGGATGATATTTTCTAGTTCCATCTATTTGCCTGCAAATTCAGGATGTCCTCATTCTTAATAGCTGAGTACTATCCCATTATGTAAATAAAGCACATTTTCTGTACCCAATCTTCTATAGTGGGACATCTGGGTTGTTTCCAAAGGATCCCTCAGTTCCTCTTGGGAGGAAGAAGAAAACAATTATAAGTGGGGAGAGAGGGAGAGAGGGCCCTAAGAGGGAAAGTGGACTAGGGTTGGCGGGGAGAGGGGAACCTGATCTGGTATTGAGTGAGGGAAAAGGACTGAAGCCCTGAGGGCCCGCAGAAAGAATGGAAACAGATCATCTCAGGAAGTAGGAGGTTGCTGGGGGGGACCCTCCAGAATGTACCAGAGACCTGGGAGGTGAGAGACTCTCAGAACTCAAAGGGAGGGACCTTAGATGAAATGCCCTACAGTGGAGAGAGGGAACTTGTAGAGCCCACCTCCAGCAGGAAGACAGGGCATCAAGTGAGATAGGGGGTTGCCATCCCAGTCAAAACTTTGACCCATAATTCTTCCTGTCTTAAAGAACTGCAAGGATGGAAATGGAGAGAAGCCTGAAGAAAAGGAGGTCCAGCAACAGAACCAAAGTGGGATCCAGCTCAAGGGGAGGCCCCAAGTCCTGACACTATTACTGAGCCTGTGGAGTGCTCACACAAAGGGACCCATCATGACTGCCCTCCAAAAGACCAAAGAAGAAACTTAAAGAGTCAGATGCAGATATTTGCACCCACCCAATGAACAGAAGCTACTGACTCCTATGGTTGAATTAGGGAAAAACTGGAAGAAGCTAAGGAGGAGGAGACCCTGTAGGAGGACTAGCAGTCTCAATTAACCTGGACCCCCGAGATCTCTCAGATACTAAACCACAAACCAGGCAGAATATACCAGCTGTATATATAAGGCCCCCAACACATGTACAGCAGAGGACTGCCAGGTCTCGGTTCAGTCAGAGAAGATGTACCTAACCCTCAAGAGACTGAAGGCCCCAGAGAGTTTAGAAGTCTGGTTCAGTGGAGGTTGGACATGTGGACATCGTCATGGAGACAGGGAGAAGGGAGGAGGTATGGGATGTGGAACAGTTGGAGGGTGGATGTGAGGAGGAATAAAATCTGGAGTGTAAATAAATAAATAAAAGATTAAATATAAAACATAGGCAACATCAACGGCCATGCCAAAGTGGACATGCCAAAGCCAAAACCTCAACCCTACATAAAAATCTGCAGGCAACCAGAGAAAGCTGAGAGCAGAAGTCGTCCCTGAGAAGAGCACACAAATTAGTTGTTCATTACCAAATGGTCGGCCTTGAAAATATTCATGCAGTAACATTATAATGGACTGAACAGTATATTTAGAAATGTGTATACATATACATGCATGCACATCATATACATATGCATCTTATACCTATACACATACATAAACACAGACATACATCATATACAGATGTATCATATACATATACACATACATATATATGCAAGAACAATTAATGAAAAAAGATACCATGAATTTGAAGAAGAACAGAGATATGTATATGAGAGAGTTTGTACGCAGGAAAGGGAAGTGTTGCAATTCTATGGTAATCTCAAAAATAATACAAAAACAATGAAAGTGGTAAGAATTTCAGTTAGCTTTCAGTTCTTATTTTTACACAGTCCCTACTGATATTGCAAAGGACTTTATAAAGCATGCAAGAGGGAAGACATTTAATTCTGAGGAAAATTCTCATTCCATTAGAACTGAAGAGTCCTCATCATCATTCACTTACTGCTTAACATACTGAATGAGACTAAGGAGATCATTTGGCAAATTCAATGGAATTTGATTATCTACAGACTAGAGTTCCTGTCTTAGGAAAAGAGCTATCCAAATTATTCTTTTGTTCTTACAGTCCTAGGTAAAGAGAATTATATCTGGTCTAAAATTCTACCATGTCCAATTAATGGAAGAAATGGGAGAAGAAAACTTGACTCATCAAAGATTTTTCACACGCACACACATACATATATATAATAAACTTCATTTGTATTAAGAACTTTAATTTTTTCAAATTTACTTTTGTTTCTTTTTTCATTACTTTCATTTTTTTACAATCCATTCATTTCCCCCTTCCCAGTCTGCCCTCCCACAGTTCCTTATCTCATTCCTCCTCGCCACTGTCTCCAAGAGGGTGTCCCTACCACCAGGCCTCCCCACTCCCTGCAGCCTCAATTTTAAGGACTATTTTAATTATGAAATATAACTGATAATTTAAGCCTACCTAAGCAAAAAGAAGGAAGGGAAGAAGAGGAGGATGAGTAGAAGAGGAGGGAAAGGACAGAAGGAGGGAGGGAGGGAGGGAGAGAGGGAGGGAGGGAGGGAGGGATGGAGGAAGTAGTCTGGTCGGATCAAGTTTAAACATAAAACTATTGCAATTTTGCCAAATATTTTAATTATTTGACCATATTTATTATACTAAATAAGTATATTAATTTCACAGGAATTTTGTTAACTTTTTTAAGTACACTAGCTTGATTTCTGACTGAGTTATTATGGATTTAATATATAAGAAAAATATCATTGGATTTTAAAACATTTGTGTTACACAAAAAAAAAAGAGAAAACATTGTTAATAATTCAGTATACATCTCTGTTTTGTTTTGGTTTTTGGTTTTTTGAAACAGGGTTTCTCTGTATAGCTTTTCCTGCCCTAGAACTCATGCTATAGAATAGGTTGGCCTTGAACACTCAGAGATCTGGCTGCTTCTGCCTCCAAAGTGCTAAGATTAAAGGAATGTGCCACCACAACCCAGCCAATATTGATCTCTATTTATTTAGTGTTGCTATTATGTGCAAATGCTTTCAGTGTCCCCATCCTACCCCAACCCTCATGTGTGGTGTTAAGTCAGTGGAGGTGTGTGTCTGTCATTGCAACCTTAGGAAAAAGACAGAGATTATATGAGGTCACTAAGTTAGAGCCTTCATGATAAAAATCCCTGGTAACTTTAGAAAATGAAGTTGGGGCAAGAAACACATACATGCTTCCTCTCTTAATTTATGATCTTCTGTACTCCCTTGGGAAGCTGTCAACAAGAGTGTGTCTTTTGTCAGACGTATTTGCTCAACCTTGGACCTGACCTTCAGAATCATAAACAATATAAACTTCTTTTCTTTATAGTGTATGCTTGTTTAGAACTATAGTCTATGTACTGTGTTTGGAAATAGAAAACAGACAAACACATAAGAACTAAGTCAACTTTAGGCATCACGATCGTTGTTCCTCCTACCAATACTGCAAGCAGAGTGTTCTTTTATTTTCAATGACATTTTGCACATAAAAATCTGAGGTTATTAAAGCACAGTAAATCACCCAAGAGGTCAAAGCCAAAAAACTCCACATTTAGTTTATATATTAATCTGCAGTCCCTGTGGTCTGTCTATTCTGCCCTCCTTCTTTCCCTCTTTTTGCTCCATTTTGAACTAATGAGAAATTTTCTAGAGTAATACACTTTCTCTTGTTCCCCATCATCTCTCCTGCAATCATGAATCCTCTATTCCTTAGGTTTTTCTCTACCTTCCTTTCATTTGGAAAATATATTTCCTTTCTTTTCTTTCCAGTTCACCTTAATATTTGAATGAATGGCTAACAAGCCAACCTTTGGCTGAGAACACACTTGATTTAATTTGAACCTGTTAAACAACTTCAGTACCAGAAACACCGTGGTCCTGCAGAGGAAGTCAAGGAAGAACTACAAGGATGAGTTGTGAAAACAGGATAGAAAACATCCTTTGATCTGGGATGATTTCCTGGTGCTCATAGATAAATGTAGCTTGAATTTAAATAAAAGTCTAGATACAACAAAGGACTCTACAATGAAAGAAACCCTTTGATCACATTTACAAGCATAGAAATACAGTAGTGACTGACAAGTTTACAGATGTGCTCATATATTCCACCTATATGCTGTGTGATCATATGACAGGCTAGATATCATGCCATTCAAACTAATTTACCATGACTTTTCCGTTAAAAATAGAACCACTCAAGCCCTGACAATACTGGCCACTGCCATTACAAAATCCTAAATGGATTTTTCGTCTACCTGGAGACTGACTTTAAAACCTTTCAAATGCACCTCTTCCACATTTTCTCTGTTTAGGTTCATCATTCCACACTCTAAGAAAAGTCATCCTCTGGAGCTCTGGTAAAAGATGTAGTGGGGAGGAACCATCTGGTGGCAGATTGCTGCTTACTAATTGTGCAAATAATCATCACTTATAAGCTTCTGAACTCAATTCCCATGTGTTTTAAATACAGGCAGTGACATTAGTTACTTCACTGATATGAAGAATAGTAAACTATTGAATTTTTCTTGACTCTTTAAATTTGAATTGTTTATACTATAATGTGTTATAAAAACAATAACATATATATATACATATATACATACATAATTACATAATGTAAGAAAATTGTTCCTTACCTGAAGTCATTATGGTATTCATAACAGAATATTCTGGTTAGCTTTTTGTTTTACTTCCATTTTTGCAACTATAGCCCACTAAAAACATGCACTATATTCTCATATGTATATATACATATTTCATATATATATAACTTTTTCTCCAGAGGTTTTCACTAATCATAATTTTGTGATATTTAAATTTTCTAAACATAATCTTTTGATTGTTGGTGAGTTTTAAGGAACTGTCTCCTGAAATCTAATGGATCTGACAGGAAAGCTGAAAATCAGCTAACATAAAACTACAGAAATAAGTAAATGACACAAAAGATGGCATCTAAAAACCAAAATAGCACACGTGCTCTAACACTTGATTTTTGAGAAAATAACAAAGGGGTTATTATGGTTTGTGGAAAACAAAGGAAAAGGTTGTTCCAGTCCTTGTCTCCCACACATATCTTCAGTGAGTTACAGTTGCAAAATTGAAAGCAAAACAAAAAGCTGACACAAATATTCTGTTGTAAAGATCATATGGCCATGGGTAAAAACTATTTTCTTACAAGAAGTAATGATTTATAGTATTTTCATGATACTCACTTCATAGAATAGTCATAATTTTTAAGATTTAGCCTTTTTCATTTTGAGAAATTTTAGAATAAATCTTGTTCATTTCTACACACAAAATGAGGAAGTTTGAGATTTTATTGAAGCAATGATGAGTTTGATAAAACTGCTACATTTCCAATATTGATTTTTGTCTTTAGTTGCATCTTCTTCATTTGATGATGTCATATTATTCTGAGAACTGGACTGGAACCTTTCATCGGATTTATTTCTAAGTTTCTAAACATTTTTATGGTAAATACATGCTTTTGTTTTGGTTGTTTTGTCTTATCTTTTCTTTCTTTGTTTCTTTCTTTCTTTCTGTTTTTTAATCTAGGGTTCCAGGTATATAGCGTAGAGTGACCTTCAATTCTTTCACAATCTGCCTACCCCAACCTCAAGATGCTGAGACTACCTGTATGTGCTCCCACACCTGACAAGGAACAGACTTAAAAGTTTTGTTTCCCCTTTGAGCCTTAAAGGAAAATATATGATTAATTCGGATTTAACCAGTAACTTTCAATGCTCTTCTGCAAACAACCTGTTTTCAGGCTTGTAGAAGATAGAATTTATTATGCATCCTGTAAAATGAAATATTTTAATTTTGATGTTTCAACTTTTAATTATATTTTATTCCGGCCTAAATGTCAAGAAAGTTGGTGAGTAAAAATGATAGCAAAAATATTTCCCTGTTTGTTTGTTGTTTGTTTGTTTTGTTCTCAGACAGAAGGGTTGCATCATTAATTGGATGTTTACTCTAGGATTCTGTGATACTTAATCTTGGCTGCCAACTTAGTGGGATTTGGAACCATAGGAGGAATATCTCTAGGCTTATCAGTTTCTAAGTTGGGTTGAGGTTGGAAGATCTACCCTAAATCTCTCTCTCGTGCACACACACACACACTCACACACACATACACTCACACACCGGCCTTCATTCCTTCTGAACTGTCCTTCCTATTCTTGCTCAGATACTACACATGGCCTTCTGGCCTTTTCACCTGTGTGTTAATGGTTGTTAAGGACAATGTTACTCCTCTGCCTAGACTGACTGGGATGACTGATCCTCAAGTGCTGAGGAGAGCTAAAGAAATATGTGACCTACAAATCAATAATCACCTCCTGCCCCTGCCCTAGCCCTGCAGTTAAGGCTGCTTCTGATCACCCAGTCCACAGCAGAGATGCAGTCCTAGAGGAATGGTTAGCTTCATCTGCCCTGGTCTATCCACCACTGTACCAGTGCGAAACAGCAAAGATGTCCTGATAAACAAGTATCATACAGCAGAAACTTACCATTGAATCAAATAAAGGATCCTGTTTTATTGTGTTCCTTATGCTCTGTAAAAAGAGCATTGCCAATTTATTGATCATAGACACAACATATCTGATCTTGAAACTGAGCTGTAACTGACAGAAGACAGTACTGAAAGAAAACATTTTTTCTGAGCACACCACTTCAGAGAAAGCAGGCAGAGTAGCACCATTCAATAGACCCAGCTTCTGCCCTAAAGTTCCTACTACATCAGTGCCTACAGCTGGTATTATCCCTAGTCTTTGCAGGAAACTTGCAAAGAGATTGCTTAGAAGTTTTAGAAGAAAACAGGAAATATCATCATGATGAAACTATGGGGAACAATATCTCAATAAGCTCCTAAAAGTGCTAGCTAGCTGCAAAAGAATTGATAAATCAGACAACACTAAAACTGAGGGCTTTTACTCATCAAAAGAACCTTTTGGAAATAACCAGACAAGCTCTAATTGTGAGAAAACTTTACAATGCATTTTTAATAAATAGCTGGTGTCCAGAATATATAAATATAAAAAGAATACTTCAAAAACTTGTGAAACTAAGCAAAAATAACAAGCATTTCATGGAACGGAAAACAATATTTGGCAATAAAACTATAAAATGGTGCTCAAATTCATTAGTAATCACAAGAATATAAATTAAGACCAAAAAGAAATAGCATTATATTTCCATGGAGTTGTCAAATTTTAAGAAATTTAAGAATATGAGCATAAATATATAGTCAATGGGGATTCAGATAATGAGGCTATAAATTGGCACAGCAATTTTATTAAGACAATTTAGCATTATCTATTAAACTTTAACACTCACAGACCCTCTTTTACCTTTTTACATACACACACGCACATGCCCATGCACACGCACACACACACACACACACACACACACACACACAAAGGTTATGAAAATCAAATACAAATCTTTGAAATACTTTAATGATGTTACATGCCAACAAGCCCAAAGAGCTTCCAGTAAAACATTACTTCCTTAATGTTCAAATTATGATACCAAAAGTTTGTAGCCAACCAACATGGGAGATCTCTTAGATAGGAAATTTTAAACATCACTCTCAAGAAAATTCAGAACATACAGAAATAGAGAAATTTATCCATACTGTAACAGAGACATTTAATAAAGACATGGAAGCAATACATACATTCTTGATGTGAAAAACATAGTAGGTGTAATTTAAATTGAAAGTGTTGATAATGGGGGAGTTGATCAAACAAAAGAAAGAGCTTTAAGAAAGAGTGTTTAAAAGGACAATGGCAGGCAACAGAGTCAGACACGGCCTCTGCTCAATTGTTAGGGTACCTACATGAAAAACAAGCTGCACATCTGCTACAAATGTTTGGAGGCCTAGATTAGAGTCTAACTTAGATTAGATTAGAGTCCCTGAATGCTCTTCGGTTGGTGTTTCAGTCTCTGTGAGCCCCATGGGACCAGGTTAGTTGTTGACTCTTATGTTGTCCTTGTCCCCTCAATTCTATCTCCAACTCTTCCACAAGACTCCCTAAGCACCACCTGATATTTAACTGTCAGTCTCTTCATCTGTTTCCACCAGCTGCTCAGTGAATCCTCTTGGGAGCCAATCATTGGCTCCCTCAATCTCCATTCCCTCTTTATTCCTGTGCATCTTGTAGGAATGGCAAATTTTGAGTTGAAGATTTTGTGATTGGGTTGATGTCCAGTGGAGATGATCCCTTCAGTCTTAATATCCACCACTGGAAGGAGTCTAAGCTGGGGTCACTCCCATACCCTCCCCAGAAACTACCCCTTTCCAGGTCTCCAGCTACGTTCAGAGATGCCCTTCATCAATTGCTGTTCTCACTCCCAGCCCTCTCCCACACTCCCTCTCCTACACCTTCCCTAACCCTAATAATGGTACTAGGAATGGATTTCAATTTATGGAATCGGCTTCAAATCCAAGCAGGAATTGGTTGGCTACTCCCATGACATTTGTACCATTACTGTACCCAGTGGATATGTCCTACCATCCGGGAATACAAGAGAGTAGAATGTGAAGTTCTAAAAGAGACATCTTTATCATACACACTGCTTTCAGAGTCCCAGGGATAATTGTCAAATTGTTAAAGAGGGCATAGAAAGATTAAAAGCACCAGATGACTACAAGGAAATAAATACTTTCTAGACATATATAGGCAGTTTTTCTGTGAATTCATAGGAATTTTGAAAAATTGCACTAGACATATGCAAGTTCAAGTCTGACAAAAATCCCAGCACAAGGAAGGCGTGAGAACAAAGTCTTATCCCAGAGAAGGGATTATTGGCAATTGATAAGTCTGGGTAAAGGACAGACAGTTTTGTTTGAGTGTATGGGCCTTGGTAAGTTGACCATACAAAAGTGAGAAGCTACAAATCCCAAACTATGTAAGCAGAACAGATTATATGTGATCAGTTAAAGAAAAGCAGAAGAAGCAAAGTTGTGTATATATATACAAGGAATGAAATTGGAAAGAATAGTTGGGGAGAGCTGAATATATTCATTCATATACATTTGTATAGAATTCTTAAAGACCTTATAAAATGAGAAAAACTAAATGTTAAATCAAAGATGAAATCTAAATGTTAAATAAGCAAACACAAAGTTTTTAGTCATACTAGAAGGGTAGTCAAATTCATAAATATTTGGCCTGTCAGATTTGCAATAACAAATACCAAAAAAAAATGATAATTTAAACTACTAGGAAGTATAGAGAAAACAGAAATTTTTAGGCACAACTATAGAAGTATAAATTAATATATGTTCATTGAAAAGTAATTCTTTATATTATAAACTTGAAAATAAGCATGGATTTTGACCCAAAAACCCTCTGTATAGAATAAGTGCCAATAAAGCCCTTATATGAGGGCTTAAACACAAGGAATTAGATTCAGTGTTTTCAAGAGGAAAAATAATAAAACAAACTAAATATCAAAGTGGAATGAAAATTATTTATGCTACATTCATGAAAGAACTGTACAAAGAACTATAAAGAAAAATATTGATCCCCTGCCTGCTAGGTCTACCTGGGGCACAGCTAGCAAAAGTGAGCTGTACTCTGTCGACCTGAGCTTCATGACCTTCCATTTCCAGGAGGTCTACCAGCTCCCAGGAACATTCAGGCCTACAGAGCCCCAGGACCACCCAGGTTAGACCCCACTCCACCTCTGCCCTGCCTGATGGGTCCACCTGGGACACAATAAGGAGAGGCAAGCTGCCCTCTGTCCCCTAAGCTCCATCCTCAGGCCCAGGACTCTGCCTCCCTTCCTGGGAGCCCTGTGGAACCCCAGGAACATCTAGTTCTACCTGGGTACATTCAGTAGAGGTAAGCAGTGTTCTGTTCCCTGAGCTCCAGTGTTAGGCCCAAATCTCTGCCTGCCTCCTGCAGATTCCTGTCAGAATCAGGAACATCCAGCCAACCCCAAGGACAACAAGATGGCCAAAGGAAAGCATAAAAACACAAGTGGGTGGGTGGGTGGGGGCACATCCTCATAGAAGCAGGAGGAAGGGGATGAGATAGGGGGTTTCTGGGGGGGAATGGGAAAAGGGGATAACATCTGAAATGTAAATGAAATATCCAATAAAAAACTAATTTAAAAAAAGAGTAAGGGCAATATGGCACCACCAGAGCAAAGCTATCCTACCACAGCAAGCCCTGAATATCCTAACACATCAGAAGCACAAAAAGATGGCCTTAAATCCTAATGTATAAAGATGATAGAGGCCTTTAAAGAAGGAATGAATAAATCCCTTAAAGAAATACAAGAAAATATAATAAAGCAAATGAAGGAAATAAATAAAACTATTCAAGACCTGAAAATGGAAATAGAAGCAATAAAGAAACACACAAACTGAAGAAATTCTGGAAATGAAAAACCTAGGGAGGAGAACAGGAAATGCAGACATGAGCATCACCAACAGAATAAAAGAGATGAAAGACAGAATCTCAGACAAGGAAGTTACGATGGAAGAAAGTGATACATCAATCAAATAGAATGCTAAGTCTAAAAAGTTTCTGATACAAAACATCCAAGAAATCTGGAACACTATGAAAAGTTCAAACCTAAAGATAATAGGAATAGAAGACTCTCAGCTCAAAACCCTAGAACAAAATTTCCCTAAAGAAAGAGACACCTATAAACATAAAAGAATCTTACAGACAACCAAATAGATTGGACCAGAAAATTCTCCTACAACATAATAATCAAAACATTAAATGTACACAAAAAAAATATTAAATGCTGCAAGGGAAAATGGCCAAGTAATATATAAAGGAAAATCTATTAGGCATACACCTAACTTCTCAACAGAGACTCTGAAAAGCAGAAGAACCTGGACAGTTGTATTGCAGGTCTTAAGAGACCACAGCTTTCAGCCCAGATTACTATACTTAGCAAACTTTCAATCACAATAGTTGGGGGAAACAAGATATTCCATGACAAAACCAAGTTTAAATAATATATATCCACAAATCCAACCCTACAAAAGATACAAGAAGGAAAACTCCAACCTCAGGAGAGTAACTACACCCAAGAAAAAAGAGAAAATAAATGACAATAAATGACCCCAAGACAGCAAAACCAAAGAAGGGAAGTTTTCCTCTCTCTCTCTCTCTCTCTCTCTCTCTCTCTCTCTCTCTCTCTCTCTCTCCCTTTCCCTCTCTCCTTCCCTCTCTCTCCCTCTCCCCCTCTTTCTTTTCCTCTCTTTCCCAATACCAACATAAAAATAACAAGAATTAATAACCATTGTTCATTAATATCTTTCAATATCAATGGACTCAACCCCCCCAAAAAAAGACATCAACTAACAGATGAGAACAGGATTCATCACTGTGCTGTATACAAGAAACGCATTTCATCAACAAAGATAGACATTACCTGAAAGTAAAGAGATTTTTTTAAAAGGTGTTCCAAGCAAATAGACCCAAGAAACAAACTGGAGTAGCCATTTTAATATCTATTAAAATAGACTTTCAAATAAAAGTAATCAAAGGAGACAGAGAACTCATACTCATCAAAGGAAAAATCCACCAAGATGTTGTCTCAGTTCTGAACACTTATGTCCCTAATGCAAGGGCACCTACATTTATAAAATAAACTTCATAAAGCTTACATCACACATTAAACCCCACATATTAATAGTGGACAAATCATCAAGACAGAAGCTAAACAGAGAAATAATGAAACTAACAGATGTTATGAATCAAATGAACTAAACAGATGTCTACAGATCATTTTACCCAAACAAAAAAGAATATACCTTTTTCTTAGCACCTTACATAACCACCTCCAAAACTGACCATATACTTTAAAGAAGCTTCAGGAAAGGAAGTCCAGTGAATTGGGGTCTCTCTCAAGGGGAAGCTCCAAGTCCTGACAGTATTACTGATGCTATTGTTGTGCTTACAGATAGCAGCCTAGCACCGTTGTTCTCTGAAAGGCCCAACAAGCAGCTGACTGAGACAGATGCAGATACTTAGACCCAATCAATGTACTGAAGTTGGAGACCCCTATGACTGAATTAGGGAAAGGCTGGGAGAAGTTGAGGAGGAGGGTGACCCCATAGGAAGATCAGCAGTCTCAACTAACCCAGACCCCCTAGATCTCAGACACTGAGCCACCAACCAGGCAGCATACAAGAGCTGGTCTGAAGCCTCTGACACATAAACAGCAGAGAACTGCCTGGTCTGGCCTCAGTGAGAGAAGATGCACCTAACCCTCAAGAGACTTAAGGCCCCAGGGAATGGGGAGGCCTGGCAGAGTGTAATGGGGTGGAGCGTTGGGTGTGGGAAGAAGAATGGGATGAAGAACTGAGGGATGGTAGACCAGGAAAGGGATAACAAATGGACTGTTAAAAAAAAAGATTAATGATAATCTTTTTAAAAAGAACAGAAAAGAAAGCCTCAGGTAAAAGAAAACCAAAATTACCCCTTATATCTTATCAGACCACCATGGATTAAAACTACACCTCAACAACAACAGAAAGCAAACAAACTCATGGAAATTGAACAACTCTCTACTTAATAACTACTGGGTCAGAGAAGAAATAAAGAAATTGAAGACATTCTAGAATTCAATGAAAATAAAGGTACAACATACCCATTGTGTCCATTATGGAACACAATGAAAGCAGTGCTAAAAGGAAAGTCACAGCACAAAGAACCTTAATAAATAAATTGAAGAGATCTCCTACTAGCAATTTAAAAGTACACTTAAAAGCTCTCAAACAAAAAGAAGTCCCAATAAGAGTAGATGGTGGGGAAATAATCAAACTCAGGACTGAAATCAGTAAAGAAGAAACAAAGAGAAAGAGAACAATACAGAGACTCAATGAAACCAAGAGATGGTTCTTTAAGAAAATCAACAAGATAGACAAACTTTTAGCCAAATTAACTAAAAGGCAGAGAGACAATATCCAAATTAACAAATCTGAATTGAAAGGGGGAACATAATAAGAGACATTGAGGAAATTAAAAGATTCATTAGGTCTTATTTCAAAAGCCTGTACTCTACAAATCTGGAAAATATAAATGAAATGAACAATTTTATTGATAGATGACATTTACCAAAGTTAAACCAAGATCAGGTAAACAATTTAAATAGAACTATAACAACTAAGGAAATAGAAGCAGTCATTAAAATTCTCCCAAGCAAAGAGAGAAAAACAAACAGAAAAAAATGAAAACAAAACAACAACAACAACCAGGAAAAGATGGTTTTAGCACAGAATTCTATCAGACTTTCAAAGAAGAGCTAACACCAATACTCATCAAACTATTCCATAAAATAAAACTAGAAGGAACATTGCCAATGAGACCATAGACACCCTGATACCTAAACCACACAAAGATTCAGCAAAAAAAAAGAGAAAATTTCAGACCAATTTTTTGTTCCCTTATGAACATTGATGCACTCAATAAAATACTTGTAAACCAAATGCAGGAACACATCAAAACCATCATCCACCATGATCAAGTAAGGTTCATCCCAGGGATGCAGGGATGCTTCAACATATGAAATATGGTGACCTAATCCACCATATAAACAAACTGGAAGGAAAAAAATTACATGATTATCTCACTAGATACTGAAAAATGCTTTTGACAAAATCCAACACTCTTCATGCTAAAAATCTTGGAGTGATCATGGATACAAGGCCCAACCCTAAACACAATAAAGGCAATATACAGCAAGCCCATAGCCAACATCAAATTAAGTAGAGAAAAACTTAAAGCAAGTCCACTAACATCAGGGACAAGACAAGGCTGTATACTCTCTATATACTTTTTTTCAATAGATTACCTGAAGTTCTAGCTAAAGTAATAACACAACAAAAGGAGATCAAAGGGATACAAATTGGGAAGAAAGAAGCCAAAGTATCATTTTTCACAGATGATATGAATATCTGAATAAAAATAAGTACCTCCCAAAATTCTACCAGAGAACTCCTATAGTTGATAAACATCTTCTGCAGTGTAGCTGGATATGGAGTGCCTACCTCCTGTAGCCAGGTAAATCTCCCAGTGGAGTGATGAGGACAGCATCCCACCCACAAAACCTTCTACCTGAAATGTAACTTGCTCCAAGAAGGGCAGGGACAAAGATGGAGCAGAGACTGAGGGAATGGCCAACCAGTGACTGGCCCAACTTGAGACCTACTTCATGGGAGAGAGCCAAATCCTGATATTGTTAATGATACTCTGTTATGCTTACAGACAAAAGCCTAGCACAACTGTCATTTGAGAGGCTTCATCCATCCATTTATGGAAACAGATGCAGAGATCCACAACCAAACATTTAGCAGAACTCAGGGAGTCTTGCGGAAGAGTTGGGGAAGGGTCAAGGACACCACAAGAAGACCTACAGAACCAATTACCCTTGGCCCATGAGTCCTCACAGAGACTTAACCACCAGCCAAAGGGCATTCATAGACTGGACCTAGGCCACTACACATATGTAGCAGATGTGCAGCTTGGTCTTCATGTGGGTCTACCAACAATTGGGAGCAGTGGCAGTCTCTGACTCAGACTCTGTTGCCTGTCATAGGATCCCTTCCCCTAGTTGAGCCACCTTGACTGGCCTAAGAGGGAGAAGATGTTCTTAGTCTTGATGAGACTTTAGGTGCCATGACAGGTTAGTACTCAGAGGGACACTTCAGAGAAGGGAAGGGGTAGTAGGAGAAGGGAAGTGAGAGTGTGGAATTGGAAGGGGAGGAGGAAGAGGAGCTGGAATCAGGTTGTAAAGGTAATAAATAAATTAATGAAAAAATATCTACCAATACAAATGGGTTAAAGAATATATAAGTAAATTGTAGAATTTATATACTAATGCTCAATATAATATACAAAATATACTTACATATTTAAAGCTGACCTAATAATTATACAAAATATATTTAAATGTCCTAATAATCTATTTTACATGTAAAACTCTTGGCAGTGGTTGTTTTCAAAAGGATTTAGTAAAAAAGAATTTTATAGTATTTCATAATAAAATAAAAGAGCTAGAGGGATGCTGCCTGAGTAAAGCAGACATAGTGTGAGCAGGAGGACTTGGGTTCAGATTCCTAGCAGCCATATAAAAAGCCAGGTACAGTAGTGTGCACCTGTAGCTCTGGCACTAGCTCAGCAGAGACAGGTGGATCTCTGAAAGTTGCTTAGTCAGACAACCAGTTGATGAGCTACAGGCTTAGCAGGAGACCTCTGTCTAAAAAATAAGATAGAAAGCATTCAAGGAAGGCACCAATGTGGACCTCTGAGATCCACACATAACTGCAATTTGCATACACAGCCAAGAGCATTTATATGCACTCATATACTACAGAATACAAAATAAATTAAACTAAAAATAAAGAGCAATTAGCAATGAGCTTGATTAGTGAGATCATGGATGTTCCCAACGCTTTTCTATGAAAGGGACAAGTAATATGTAGGCTATGGGTTTTCAAAACCTACTTTAATTATGATTCTTTAACACTTCAACTTCCCTTCTAGCCCACCACCCACTAGAGATAGGGGAAAAGAAAAGTTAATAGAAAATGGGGTTTGTGGACCTCTTTAGTAATAATTCTTTGGGGTGATTCCAATCTTCTTTATTAGTAGTCCAGTCCACTAGCAAAAGACCAAACATGAATCAGTAATGGCAGTCCAGTCTACTAGGCAACCACCAAATGCAAATCAGTAGCAGTGGCTTGATCCAGAAGAAACCAGGAGGCTCTGCTGATCAGCAGGAGTCCATGGAAGCAGCAAAAAGCAGCCAGAACACCACCAGAAGTTCTTTGGTCCATTCCTCCCTATGAAGTCATAATACGTGAAGATAAGTGAAGAAAGCAAGGTGAACCGATGCAAAAGTGCCATCAGCAAAGGCCAGCGTCAGTGAAGCCCAACAATGATCAACAAAGAGTTGCAAGGCAAGCCAATACAAGAGTGTCATCCACTATCTGTTGGATTATAAGTACTTTTTCTCAACATTACATGCCTTTTAAGCATCTGCTCAAGCAAAACATCACACTCCCTTTCACCAGACAACTTGCAGAAAACCACCACAGGTCTGTTCTCAGCAAAACATCGTCTCATAAAACAGTTTCCAGAAAAACATCACATGACACAACTGAGTCTCCAATGAAAACAGAAACTTCCACTGTAGTAATAGATAACTTCCACTGTTAATACAGTGTATTATAAAACAAGTCAAGCAGTTCCTAGTTTTAAAAATCATCAGAATTCATAAAAAGGAAAAAAAGTCTTTGGAAAAATACTTATTAATACACAAGTATCATTCTGAGTAAGTAAAGAAAATATAGGTAGAGGTGCCATGGTTACATGAGTACATTTGTAACTAGATCACTTCTTGCTGTGCCTTCAATACATCTGGGAAAAATCAGTTCTATCCAAGAATATTCCCAGCAGAGAGAAGCACTGACAGGTGGCCTGCATTGACCTGTGTGGCATAAATATAACAAGAACTCTCTAAGAAAGAAGGTGTGGTTTGGGCTCCAAGTCATTGCTGTGGCATAAGCAATGTTCCCAGCAGCTGGACAGTGGCCAGGACATACCGTCTCCCAGAGAAGATCCTCCTAGTGCTGTGCCCTAGGCAAAGGCTTTCTGCAAGGATGCCAGTCACACGAGGCTTTATTCCATGCAGAATACAGAAAAGCTGCACAGTTTGGGGTTACAGATGCCAGGCCATTAGTGTTTGCTACAATTGTTAATTTTTTTTTCACATTTAATAAGCTAACTGCCTTAAACTCTGTGTGGCCTGTGTGGTTTTGAGGCATTGACTTTAGTGTAAATTTATCAGACTTTCATTTTCTTAGGTAGAAGTCTTAGTCAATGAAAGAATAACAGCTTTTTAAAAAGAAATAAAGAAAGGGGGGAATGTCCTTGCCATCAGAACATAAGCATTTCCCACACTCAGCTTATTCCTCTTGTCAGTGTCTAAAGCAAACAGACTGGAGGGTGCATGTTCAGCTCCCCTAAGAACATGTCCATTTAAAATTAGGTTAAGACCTAACTTTTCTTCTCAGTAGTTTGAACCGAGTGTTCTTCACCTTCTTTTTCATGATGAGAAAGATAGCAGGTCTTGCCATGCTCACACCTTTAACTGGCCAGGTCATCCATCTCCCAGGCAAGGTAAATTACCCTTCTCTTACTCCTAGAAGCCAGTGCAATTACAGTCCTCACCTTTTTAACTCTGCCTTCTGTTCTTTTGTTGCACCTGCTAGCCAAACCATAAAGCCCCTCAGGGGGGTTCAGGCTCTTTTCTTCAGTCTTAGCACTCTAAGTATAGTGTTTGCTCATCCATCTCCTGAAGGCCAACTAACTACTGCAGTACTTTCTATTGTTATTATTATTATTATTATTATTATTATAATTGTTTATTTTATTCATTTACATTTCAAAAGTTGTTCCCCTTCCCGGTCTCCCCTCCACAAATTCCCCATCTCATACTCGCACCTCTGCCTCTAAGGTGTTCCCTCATCCACCCACTCACTCCTGCCTCACCCCTTTAGCATCCCCTTATGCTGGGGCAACAAACCTCCACAGGACCAAGGACCTCCCCTCCCATTGATGTCAAATAAGGCAGTCCTCTCCTACATATGTAGGTGAAGCCATCGACCCCTCCATGTATACTCTTTGGTTGGTGGTTTAGTCCCTGGGAGCTCTGGGAAATCTGGTTGGTTGATATTGTTGTTCTTCCTATAGGGTTACAAATCCCTTCAGCTCCTTCAGTTATTCCCCTAGTCTGCACTTTCACAAGTTTCATAAGTTTGCAAGTTGTGTGAGCTATTTAAAGGACAGACCAGGCTGGGGAAGATCCCTGATACAAGGACTTTCTGAGGGTCATGCTTACTTTCTTTGGTTCCTATTTGCTGCTTCCTAAGAGCTGAGAATGTAAATTCTGTACTGATTCTGCCAAATTCTTAACCCATTTTTGAGGTCCAGGAAGTTGAATGTGTGCTAATGACCCCACATGAGTACTGCTCTCCTAGGAAGCTACTTGTCTTTTATAGCACAGTGGATTTTGCCTCAGTCATTTTTCAGTGTCTGCAGTGGTCATAATAGCAATCTGTCAGCCCCCAAAACTTTCTTACCAGGCATGCAGAATGAAAGACAGAGGAAATTCATTAGGCTCACTGTAGAAGTTTAATGCACAGTGGTCAGAGCCCAGCTGACCCTGCAGTCTGAACATAACATGGTTTTGACAGAGGAATAAAATATTTCTTGTTCACTTCAGAGTAATCTATGCTCCCTCTGTGACTATTCACAGTATTTCTCTTCCAGTGTACTGCAAATACTTTTTCAGTTTCTTTGTTTGTCAACATTCTATATACTAATAAGAAAAACCATTCCATGTATGAAATTGTCAAGCATGGAATGTATTTAAAATTATGCCTATGACAGGCAGTTCTTGAAGCATGGTAATGCTTACAGTGAAATTATTCATTACTAATTCAAAAACTAATTATGCCGACAATAGCTTCCACCTTTGCTTGTCATTTAACTACTTCAAAGCTTTTCACTTTCTTAGTGAAAAGATAGAGCACAAAATAAATACATTAATAACAGTTTTAATTACATATAGTTTTTTGCACCACAGTTTACACAGCCTCCTCATGTATAGGCTGTTGAGTATTATAATGTTTTGAACTAAACTGTAAAGGTTTTCTCGCCATACAATTCATAAATCTAAGATTAAGACACTTGAAGGATTTCAGGAAGTGTTAAGCTAGAAAGGTGTAAGCCCTGGGCTTTAACAAATGTGTCTAATTAATTGGTGTCCTTTTCTGTCTGGGAAAACCCAGCTCTTGCTTATGGATATGTTGGTATTATGGGTTGAGTTATACCCCTCCTAAAACTTTCAAGTGCTAATCTCCAGTGCCTGGGAATGTGATCTTCTCTGGAGTAAAAGCCTTTGCATATGAGTTGACAAACTTAAGTAGAGTTCATGAGGATCACCCTTAAGCAATATCTTTATCAAGTGCTGCAATCTAGCAAAGGAGAGACATACAGGAGAATGGGATGAAGGCACAGGAGGAACCCACCTTGAACCCAAAGACGTGAGGCTTACCAAAGGTAAGAAAGGATGGAAACAATTTCCAATTCACAGTTCTTCTGATGGAAATTAGAGTATTCCAGAGCAGCCTGAGTCCACATTTTAAATATCCTAATACCCAACCAAACTTTCACTAAGCTCTTCCCCCAACAGATTAGAAATTACAGCTGGATGAGGTTTTATTTCAAATTATGGCATATGTCAAAACCTCTTGCTGGTGAAGCCTGTTTTCCATTTGGTCATTGTCACTGAAAAATCTTAAATCTCTACTCAGCTCACCCTAAGGGAAGGTCATTTTCTTTAATAAGATTCGTGAAATGGCTTCTTAACAGTTCTGCAATAGATGCATAATTGATTATACTCATATTAATCATCAAAGTATAACTACTATCCCAATTTTACAGAGAAGGAAAAGCTCCAAATGGTTGGTAAAGTTCTGTCTCTTACTGCTCCATCCCATATACAGCCACCAAACCCAGACACTATTGCTGATGCCAAGAAGTACTTGCTGACAGGAGTCTGATATAGCTGTCTCCTGAGAGGCTCTTCTAGAGCCTGACAAATACAGAGGTGGATGCTTGCAGCTAAACATTGGACTGAGAGGAGATAGGAGAAGGACTGAAGGAACTGAAAAGGTTTACAACCCAATAGGAAGAACAACAATATTAACCAACCAGACTTCCCAGAGCTATGACTCCAGCTCCATATGTAGCAGAAGATTGCCTTATCTGGCATCAATGGGAGGGGAGGCCCTTGGTCTTGAGAAGGCTTGATGCCCTAGCGTAGGGGAATGTTAGAGTGGTGAGGCTGGAGAGAATGAGTGAGTGGGGTAACACTCTCATAGAAGCAGGGAGAGGGGTGGGATAAGGGGTTTGAGAAGGGTAAACCAGGAAGGGGGATATTTGAAATGTAAATAAGTAAAATAACCAATAAAATATTTAAATTTAAATTTAAAAAAAACACAGTTCTGTCTCTGCTCCATTGCTGGCTTCACTTTGTTTCACAGTCACAATGTACACAGCTTCCAGAACCTCAGACAAAGGAGTGCTTCAAATACTAGCATTACTGCAAGAACATGAGTAACTCTGATGACTGGAGTTTTTCAAAACAAACCTTTTATAAACTAATAAAGCTTCTAATTCTTTCATTTTAAAGTAATTCTTTGAATTAGTGACTTGACAATGGTCCATAGAAATTATTTTTTTTATAATCACGATGGTTTGAGCACCATTACTATAACAATGCTTCTTCTATTTCCATCCTTTCAGTCAATACTTTTATGTACAAAGTACAAATGACAATAAAACTGTTATTGATTATTATTTCATTTAATTATATCATGAGTACATGAATTCATTAGAAGCAAAAGAAACCATTCAAATTTAGTTAAATAATGACCCTGCTATAATACTTAATTAAGAGATCACATAAGCTGACTAGCTCTTGTTTGCTGGTGAAATCACCCTGAAAAGCTGACATGTCACACTGAGAAGTCAACGTAAAATTCTTGAACTGAGAACATTTTTACATCTTTCAGGTAAACTTTTAAAATGTTCTTCAGAGAATAACAACCTTACTCAACAATGGAAGTATTTGACCAAATAAGAACAACTCTTTGATATTGTAATAAATTTGATTGGAAAGAAAATCAAATTAGGTCAACAATGTTCATTCTCCCCACTAAAGATCAACAGACATGGGATGTTAAAGAGTTATTTTCAAGTTGTTCTTCCCTGTGTTAAAGCTGTCTGAGATATACTAGTTCAGTGTTATAACCTAATTTTCTATCAATCATATCAAAAATGGAAACCACGAAGATGGCTCCATGGATAAAAATGCTTGCTATACAAGCTTAAAAGCCTGAATTGGACACTCAGAACTCACATAAAGTTAGAAGGAGAGAGAACTGACTCCACGAAATTGTCCTCTGATCTCTACAGTATATTCTATGTCACATGTACTTACACACACACAATTTTTAATAGATATGTATACATATATATGAATGTAAATGAATAGAATCTATTATGCAGATGTGATAATAAACATGGTGTTTGTCTTTTTGAGTGATACTGACTAGCTTTACTTAATATGTAATTTCAAACACCATTTTCCTACAAATGTCATGATTGTGTTTTCCATTTTGCATAAAAGCAATTGTTGTGTCCTTTTTGTCAAGCTTTCTTTATACATTCATATGTCAGTGGCTCTCTAGGCTGGCTCCATTGCATTTAGTTCAGCATCTCTGGCTTGTGCAGTGATTCAGCAACTAAAACTACTTGCTATTATAACCAAAGACCTAGGAAAAAACTGACTCCCAAAAGATACCACACAGTGTGTGTGTGTGTGTGTGTGTGTGTGTGTGTGTGTGTGTGTGTGTGTTTAAAGAGATATAGTTCAGAAGTAGAGCACTTGCCCAATATGTACAAGACCTTGGATTCAGTTTCTAGAACTGAAAAACAAATATTGTAACATCATGACAAAATGTTTTCAGAGGGTAAAAGTATTTGTCATGCAAACCTGGGGATGTGAGTTTGATCCCCAGATCACAGGTTTGAAAGGAAAGGAATGACATTCAAAACTAGTCCTCTGGCCTCCACATGGATTCTGTGGTACACACATGCACAAACTCGACCACACTCACACAGAGAGAGAGAAAGAGAGAGAGGAGAGAGAGAGAGAGAGAGATTTAAACATTTTAAATGTTCAATAATGAGTCAAATTACAAGTAGCTGTAAAAATTAAAGTTTATACGGCATGGTATTAAACCCACCTTGCATTTAGTTTGTTGAAAAGTCAGGGAAAGACAAGACTTACTTTTAATAATAAGGCAAAAAATATGTCACGTTAATCCTATAACTGGTGATTGCACTATTACCATTGGAACAATCTACACTGCTGGCAAAGGGGCATGGAGAAATGAAAGTACTTACATTTCTGTTTTGATAAAATATTGCAGATGGTCTTAAATAGTCCTAGCAGATGGGGACATGAAGTCATGTTCGGAATCTCATTTGTCTTCACAGGCCTAACATAACTGCCTACTGTGATAAGCATAGCTCTGATGGTGGCCTTCAGGATACCTTAGCCAAAGCCTATACCAATAAACTAAGCACAACAATAGAGAGATAGCTCAGACTAGGCTAACAGTAAGGAAGTTGTTAAAGATCCCTTGTAAAAGGAAGGTAACCACTTAGTAGACTCAGAACTGAGATGCTAACCAGCAATCCCTTTTGTCATCCACATGTACTAGTCGTGAAAGGACTACTAGAATACGGAGGAGAAAGAAAGTCAGTCAGGGTGGGGACTTCGCAATGAAGAGCTTTTGTGAGTTAAACTCATGCAACCGGCTTTCAGTCACCCATTCTCCTATAAAGAATCCAAATATTGGTTCACCAAGCTGCATTTGGTCTATGTGCAGTTGTCTACAGGGGATACAGTCTCTTTAAGTCCCTCCAGGAAGCACTTTCATTTATATACATTTATTAAGAACTTATGATATGTCAGGAGCTAGATATATAAAGATAAAATTAAGCATTATTTATCCCTAAGTATATGTGAAAAAATAATCACAATGTTACTTTCAAAATTTATAAATGAAGGAATACTTAATGCAACAAAATGTTGACAAAAAGAGATAAATAATACCACAAAATATGGACATTGGCAATGTCCTGGAATTCATCAGACACAAGTCCAGGAATGAGACCACGACTGTTAGCAACAATCTCAGTGTGTTGTTTATTAGACCATTATTCTTTTCTTATTGATTTGGAATATGTAGAAATGAAAAATAGATATGCTGAGCTTTTTTTCTGATTGTTTTTCATTTTTGTTTTCTGGGACAGGTTCTCACTATGTAGCCCAGGCTAGCCTCAAATTTTCAATTCTCTGACCTCAACTTCTCAAATCCTGGAATCACAGAGATATGCTACCATGACTGGCTATGCTTAGTTCTCAATATATATATTGAGTACTCTTGGGAAACTCTAAAACATGTGGATTTCTCCCATGCACACCTGCTATAATTATGTAAGTCATACCACAAAGATAAATACAGACAGCATATTCCTGGATTCACATAAACTTCTCTTTCACTGAGAAATTTTTAAAATTTTTTCCATTATTTGGCTTAAATGTTCTAATACGTTCAGATATGTTTCACCTGATTTAAATTGCACTTCCTTTACTGTAGTTTTCTCTTTTTTTGAAGTACACTCAAAGTTTTTAAATGTCCACAGTGAAATTGAGAGTCGGATATACAAAGGTCTTATTATAAAGACAGAAGCCAGTGTCATCACTTAAACAATAGCTGCTGTTTAATAGCAAACCAAGGGAATATGAACAAAAATAGTCTCTGTCATAGCTTTTGTTACAGTTTGCCAAATATTATTCCTTTATTTTTCTATTTCCCTTTCTATACTAGGAAGAAAAATATCATATTATGGAGAAAAATAAATTTTAGTTTTGGAATAACTCATCAATATATGGGGTTTATTGCTGTTGCTGTTTGGCTGATTTTTCTTTGGTACTGATGAAACTGTCCTGGCAGGAGTGAGGGTATTTCAAAGAGAGACATGTGTGACCCTCAATTTGACTTTCAGACTGTTGAGGCAATGAACCATACAGGAAATAGAATTTCTTCAGTAGTCTCATAATAGGGAAGAAAATAGCTAGGAGCCTGAGGTACCAGCCAGAGGTGGAACTTTTCTCTCTGAAAAAGATTTCACTCAGTTCTTACTATCTGCCAGATGCAGGAAAGACCAGAGCCAAGACAATGATGAGTCAATAATGAGTGAGACTACATCTTGACCAGGACTGCTTAGCTATGCCTCTTGGTGGCCTGTGTTTAAATGTCAGTATCCCAAAGATTTACTTGTAATTTTCTGATCTTCTGTATTTCCAATATGGCCACATTTAATAATATTCTTTCTCTGCTTTTCTGTGTGACTTGCCTTTTTAAAATAATTTTGTATTTTTGAAAATTTTATAAATGAACACTCCCACATTTCTGTCCTCACCTCCAACTCCTCCCATGTCCCCCCTCAAAAATCCATTCTCTTTTTAAACTATTATTGTTACAAGTATACACATGAGTGCACACACACACATATTATTATATTATTTATATGACCCCTTGACAAACCACAAAAACAGCAAAAAAAAAATCTGTCCTGACAGCAGAGTGAGGGTATTTCAAAGACACATACACACACACACACACACACACACACACACACACACATATTCTACTAAGGTCATTTAACATTGCTATTATATTCATGAGCAACAGTTCATATAGCCAGTGGTAACCACTTGAGATTCGACAACCCATGCAGGAGCTTATTCCTGATGGAAACTGATCCTTCCTCTCTCAGCAGCCAATGACCACCTGTAGCTCTCATATTTTTAATTGACCTACTAAGGATATGTAGTGAAATTTTTGGTTTCTTTAAAAACACAGAAATGTTATAGGAATATGTTTTTGGTTTTGATCCCAAGTGTGGGATATAGGATTGCTTTAGATTGTCTACAGCAACTGGATATGATTTGCCTCAGGCTGTAGTAGGGGAATGATTTTTCCAGCTGCATATAGTTTCTGCAAGTGTATGACATCTGGAATTCTAAGGATTCTTGGAAGGGTATATAAATTGCTATGCCCCTGAGAAGGCATTGCTGCTGCTGATTGCTGTGTTTGTGTTTTGTTGCAGTTTGTCAAGTGGTCATGTGTAAAGGAACGAGAAGAAATCAGATATCCTGATGGCAAAGATCAAACTTGCCCCCAAGGACACCTCTAATCAGCAGGAAATAGTCTAATGATTTTGACAGCCCCTTTCCCCTCTATCCTTCTTTCTCTCCTACCTAGTGTTGTGGGGGAATGGCAGTGGAGAAGGGTGGTAGAAAATGTAATAAAAGTCTGGCTATAAGGATGGGTGACTGAACCTAGTTTG
Organism: Mastomys natalensis; assembly: GCA_021653895.1. Taxonomy (NCBI): domain Eukaryota; kingdom Metazoa; phylum Chordata; class Mammalia; order Rodentia; family Muridae; genus Mastomys; species Mastomys natalensis. Next base: position 123,125 of record JAJTUV010001863.1, on the reverse strand, counting down.
TTAGGGCTGCAAGGGCCCAGGACCTCATCCTAAAAACTACAGTAACACTGAGGATAAAAACCAAAGCTTTGTAAGTGTTGGGGGAATGTCTGCCCTGAAAAGAACTCAGAGCTGTTGAGGTTCATGCTTGCTGGAGTCCACTCCCATTCTGTGGGAGTATTTTGTGCTTTATATTCTTAATTTTAATAAATCTGTACTTTCACTATTTTTATTTCATGTCATATTCGATTTGTTGTTCATGAAATATATAACTCAGTCACCATGTCCCAGAACAACCAAAGGCTGTGATTGGTAATAGGAGACAGGCTTAAGCTCTGTTGCTGTTCACTTGCTGCAATGGTTGGAAGGAGGGAATGCATTCACTTCCCGCTGGGGCTTCCTCATAGTGAGTGTTGAAGGTACTGATTATCAGGATAAAGACAGACACCATGCTGAGACATGAGAAAGCATTGAAATTTAACAATAAATGTGTAATCTGCTCCATTCAGAGTTAGATTTTTTAAAAGTTTTAAACAGTTCCTCAAGTGTCAATGATGTAGGAGAGAGATTTGTTAAAAGAAAACTGACCACAACATTACAAAGCTGTGCCATCAGCTGGGAAGTCTCCCAGTGAATCCCATGCAGATTCAATAGACTGGCTGGACATAGTTTAAGTACTTATAATCTCATCACTTGAGAGGCTGAAGCAGGAAGACTCTCAGCTTCAAGATTGGCCTCAGCTATCCAATAAGACAGTATCTTTGATTTTTTTTTTTTTTTTTTTTTTTTTTGAGACAGGGTTTCTCTGTGTAGCTCGGGCTGTCCTGGAACTCACTCTGTAGACCAGGCTGGCCTCGAACTCAGAAATCCGCCTGCCTCTGCCTCCCAAGTGCTGGGATTAAAGGCGTGCGCCACCACTGCCCGGCGACAGTATCTTTGAAAAAATTGTTTTGCAGAAGAACTATTTAAGTGGAGATGGGGCACTAGTGAGATGCTTTAGTGATTAAAACCATTCACTGTCTTCTAGATGACCTGAATTCAGTTCCCAGCACCCATATCAGGCAGCTCGCAACTCTCTACAACTCCAGTTCCATGATCGCTGATACCCTCTTCTGGCTTCCTTGGATACCACACATAGATATACCAACATTCAAGTGAGCAAACACACCACACACACACACACACACACACACACACACTAATGAAAGATGAAATAAATATTTTATATTTTTAATTATGTCAATTTATAAATGCCATCCATTTTTTGTTTGTTTTTTTTGTTTGTTTGTTTTTGGTTTTTTTTTTTTGGTTTTTTTTTTTTGTTTTTTTTTTTTTTTTTGAGACAGGGTTTCTCTGTATAGCCCTGGCTGTCCTAGAACTCATTCTGTAGACCAGGCTGGCCTCAAACTCAAAAATCCGCCTGCCTCTGCCTCCCAAGTGCTGGGATTAAAGGCATGCGCCACCACCGCCCAGCCAATGTCACTTTTGACATTACCTTTGCAAATTATACAAATCTCATGAGGATGTCTTCTCTATCAAGTTTGTACTGGCTGCACAAGATCCTCATGTCTCAAGTATACTGACAATGGGGAATGACATCATCCTAATCATTACTATTCCCATCCTTTTCATACCTTTCATAAGAGAAAGTACATAAGGGATTTTCGTAAGCTCGAAGAGATTTGGATCTAATTATAACCTCTGGCTGATCCCCAAGAGTTGCTTTTCTGAGAACTATGTCTTGTTTTACTTTACATCAGTGCTAACTAAGAATAGTCACATTAAAAGAAAGGAAGTATAAAAATTTCAATAACTCTACCACTAAAAAGGTCTATAGGGATTCATTTCCTGGGCATCTGTCCTACCTTTACAAATCTAGAATACTGGGGAAGAATCTAAGTCCCAAGTCATCTAAAAATGCCACTGTTCCCTTCCTGTTGTTGGTATGCATTAAATCAAATATAAAAGTGGCAAAAGATAAATGAATTTAAGAAGTTTACAAAAACTAGCTCTGGATGACTTAAGATATCTTTGCATGGAGATGCCCAATGGTGAATCAAGGCCATCTATAGAACCTTGAACATGCAGGTACATTTGGAGACCTAGGAAAATCATAACAGAGCTAATTCCTGTCTCTTCTTTCTCTTTCAAATTCTACCATAGAATTGATCATGACATCCAAGTTTACTCTATGTCCTCTTTATAGGAGCAACTAAATTCAGGTCATGACTTATGTCCAAAGAAGACAAGCACCCACCTGTAAGTTCTTATGCAGTTCCTCCTGTGGGAGTCTTTGGAGACAGTTTCATTCTGATTCAAGACCAGGGGATCACTTGGATGCAAAGATCTCTTAAAATGTGGGTCTCTTTTTTTAATTCTATCTATTCACACCTTGACACAATGTCAAAAAATATCTGAAAAAAAAAATCTCTTCCCATATTGAACTAAGCACAAAATGTCAACAATGAACTAAATGTTCATTAGGGACTACAGAGGAGCTGGTGGCCTCAAATGGGCATGAGCCTATCTTAAAAATGACCTTTGAAACTAGATATTTATTATCTTCATTTCTATAAAGGTGACAAAATTTAGCATCTTCCATATCAATAAGAAATCATCACATCAATAAGAAACTTTTTCTTCTTAGGTGTCCTCCTAGTTTTTAGATAGCAATGGCAAACGACTGCCCAGAACATGTGTCCTCATTCGTTCTCAATCCTGACATGGATCCAGAAGTAGCAGTTGCTCATCTCTTCTCTTTGGCAATCGTTTTTCACTCTAGTGATACAATTTAGTATTGAAATTTTTCTCACTGAGAAGGTAGCCAGTCAAAGACACAATTCTAAGGAATATACTTTATTATGTTTTCATATATTTAACCTTATCATTGGATTGTGTTGTCTTGGTGCCTCAAGAAAGTTGACCTAGTTTCTAAGGACCAGGCATTTAGGGCAGGCTAGCCATTCCCAGCTCCAGATAAAGAAGAGAGGTGGCTTTGTAAGAGAAACTGACCGAGGCTCAGGCCTCATAAATGAAGTGGGAATAGCAAGTGAATAGACCCCTCATCAGGAACATGAGGATCTAGAAAAAGGACTGGGCAGTAGTGCCGGGGGACAGGAGTGTCCCTTGAGCCATCCAAATCAGTATAGAGCACAATCCTGGATGCACACAGGTCAGCATACCGGTTTGTTGGTTGGTTAGTTGGTAGGGGAGGGGGATGGATGCATGTCCAGGCATGTGCTTTTCTTTTTTGTTTTTTAAATGAATACTGTCAATATTCATCACAAAGATATCCACAAGTAAAAAAAAAAAAAAAAAAAAATGTAACTCAAATTCAGTCTCTACTTACTCAGTGCTCAATCTTGATGTTAATTTCTTCCTTAATATTATATATATATATTTTTAATTTTTTTTATTTATTTAACTTTATGTGTTTTGGTGTGGATGTGTCAGATTCCCCAGAATTGGAGTTACAGACAGTTGTGAGCTACCATGTGGGTACTGGGAATTGAACCTGGGTCCTCTGGAAGAACAGCCAGTGCTATTAACTGAGCCATCTCTCCTGCATATTCCATGATGGGTAAGGAAGGCATTCTTGTCAGAATGACCTAAGACAGGCTCAGTCTTGTTAATGAAATAAAAAAGGAGGAGAGGCAGAAAGCATTTGGGGCTGCTTGGCAAGAATCTGACATGGACCAAGGACAAGGAAATGGGCTGCTTGGCAGGAATATGATTGGCCAAGGACAAGGAAGTAGGCTTCAGGCAGGAATCTGACATTAGACTAGATCAAAGAAGTAATTTCAGGTAGGAATCTAAATCTTAGGCTAGAACAAAGAAGTAATCTCAAGAGGAACCTAAATTTTAGGCTAGAACAAGGAAGTAGGCTTCAGACATGAAAATGACCTTGGGCTAGGTAGGACAGGGAAGTAGGCTCAGATATTTTGGTCATCCTGATAAGCCCTTAGAAACAGTGATCATGGGAGTGTTTATGTGATTGGGTATAATGCCTTGCTTTTTCTTTGACTATTTGTGTTTATTGTATTGCTTGTTTCTTAACTATTTGTATTGCTAGACCCTCAACCTAGAACTGACCTTAATACATGCATGTAATCAAAATGGTACAAAAGTATAGAGGAGGGGAGATGGGATAGGGAGTTCTAGGGAGGGGAAATACAGAAAGGGGATGAAATCTGTATTGTAAATAAATAAAATATCTAATTTAAAAAATTTTAAAAATCTTCATTAAAATAGAAATTGACTTTTTAAAAAGTCTCAACCCTTTTAAATGAATTAAAAGCACCCAGCCAGAAAATATAATTATCAACAGATGTCATTCCTAAAGAGGACATGTTGACACATTCCAAAGTATTTCTTTTTAAAGAAAATAGAGAGGGGCATTCTTTTTCCCATTAGTGACAACATTTATATTTGAACAACTTCAGTCCCAAAAAGAGCCATTGAACCATAATTCTAGGATGTGGTAAATTTTCAAAATTATCACCCAAATCCAGATGTCTGTTGTTTTTTTATGTCCACATAATGCTTCCACTGACAAGAAAAATGAAAAACATTAATTGGTAGTTATTACTTTAATATAAATGTATATTTTATATTGAAAAATATTGACTATTTTAATTAAGAATTTTAGACAGGAGGATGAGGTAGAGAAAAAACTTGGTAGTTAAGATTACTAGCGGTTCTTCCAGAGGCCTAAGTTTCAATTTCCAGCACCCACATGGTGGTTCACAACCATCTGTAACACTATTTCCAAGACATCTGAAGCCTTCTTCTGGTCTCTGCAGGCACCAGGCACACATGTGGTACACAGACTTACAAGCAAGCAAAATATCTATATGCATGATAATAATAATAATAACAAATTTTAAAAGTTTTAGGTGCTGTGGATAAGAGTACTTGCCTAGCATTCAGGAAGCTCTGGGTTTGATCCCCTGTACTACAGTAAACCAGGCATAATGTTATACAGATGGAAGGCGAGCATTTAGGAGATAGAGGCAGGGAAATCTGAAATTCCAGTTCATCCGCCATTCCATAGTGAGGTCCGGGTCATGCTAGTTTACATGATGCCCTCTTCTGTCTAGAAAAATAGAATGTTAGCATTTTAGTACTATAGTGCTAAAATGCATACATATGATAGTTATGAGCAATTGTTAAGTGATTCTTACCGTCACATGCATGGTGGGAGATAAGAGGAAAAGAAAAGGTGGGTAGATAAGATTATTGTGCTGATACACATTTGAAGACAATTCTCAAGTGTGCTTAGCTTGGGCATCAGAAGAGCTGTTGGGGGATGAATGGGATGTTAATTTAGATAAGAAGATCATGAGGCTACACCATGGACAGCCAGTGAGAGCCTCCATGCTCTGGAAGCTACGGTACACATGATGAGTAAGGAGAAAGAACGACGTTAATAAAGAAAATGAGTACAGAGCACAGCAACAAATCCAAATGATTGAGAGAACCAATATTTCACTGTATAGAAGCAAAATCTAAACCTAGACAAATTTCTGAAGGAAAAACATTGAAGTAATATGAATTAAAAGGACTTCAGAGTAAGCAAAAATAGAGAAGACTAAATGCCTTGATATTAATAACTTTTAAAATTTAGTCAAAATGAATTCCTATGAATTCCTTTTTAAATGTATGTTTTAGCACTTGCTGACAGGAGCCTGGTATAGCCATTACCCGAGAGGTTCTACCAGCACCTGACCAAAACAGAGGCAGATACTAACAGCCAACCATTAGACTGAGCCTGTGGACCCCAATTGAAGAACTAGGGGAAAGACTGAAGGAGCTGAATGGGATTGCAACCCGATAGGAAGAACATTATCAACTAACTGGACCACTCAGAGTTCCCAGAGATTAAACCACAAACCAAAGAATGTACATGAAGGGATTCATGGCTCCAGATACATATGTAGCAGAGGATGGTCTTATCTGACATCAGTGGGAGGGGAGACCCTTGGTCCTGTGGAGACTCAATGCCCCAGCATAGGGGGATGCTAGGACGGTGAGGTGGGAGTGGGTGGGTGGGTGGAGAAGCACCCTCTTACAGGCAGAGTAGGGGTATGGGATGGGAGATTTGTGGAGGGCTAATCAGGAAGGTGGATGTCATTTGAAATATAAATGAATAAAATGATTGATAAAAATAAATAAATTGATAAAGTATATGTTCTAATCTACTGATTTGGAATAAACTTCTGCTACTGCTTTTCAATGAATAGCTATAAATCTGTCTGATGAAACTAAGATCAACATGGTTTTACACAATGCCTGCCAAACCTTTAGAAAGATCCATTAAATATAAAGCTTTTACCCTTTTTCCAATAAGAGGAAGGGGGAAAGGGTTCCCAATAATTTTATAAGTTTTCTGTAAACTAGCAATGTGGCAGAAAATAGCATGATGATATGCGATGTGTGTAAAATGTCATTACACTACTTTCATTCTCGGGCGAACAAGAGCTCTGTCCCAGATTGGCAGAGAACTCCCTGGGTAGCAAGGATAACCTTAATCCTCTGATTCGCTTACCTTGATCTTCCAAATGTTTATATTATAGATGTGTGCTGCCACAAGGAGTTATTCTACTGTGACTAGGTCACTTAACGTCCTATCATACAAAAATACTTCTTGTTGGGTGGAAAATAAGTAAATTTGAAAGCATCATAGTATCACCCATGATTTAATATTTTAAGATAGTGATTAAAACTATACTGCGGTTCCTATACTCAGGATAAGTATAAATATCAATTAATCTCCTTATTCCAAGAATGAATAAGAATTGAAATCTTTAAAATGTGAGGAAATAGCTGGGTTTAGTATTGGGGAACTACAATCCTCCAGAAACAGTCTCAGAAGGATCAGTAGTTTGAGGACAGCTTGAGCTACACACTTAGACCCTAGATGGACATATCTGAGGTAAGGTGATCTTAAGATACATCTCATAAATGGTGACACGTATCTTATAACGAAAAACACAGAAGTTAAGCAGACACTGAAAACACAAATAAATAGAAAAGTACATTCTGTCTTAGCCAAGAACTATACTGTTGTTATGAATCAATTGCCTTGTCTACACTATAAACAAAATGCACATCTGGGGAATAAACAGCCAAGCACATAATGAAATCTCCATGGTCAAGAACTGCTGTCCCAATCTCCATGAAGAGGCTGGTATGGAATCCGCCCCACAGAGAAATCAAGAGGAAAAAAGAAGAGTGTGCATGTGGAGACTTACACACTTTAAACTATTTTGACACTGAATTATGATAAGTAAGAATTGACAATCTCTACCTAATAGAAACATTATTCTATATTGTGTATGTACCTGCATGCATGTGTGTGTGTGTGTTCATGTGTTTGTGTGAGTGCAGATGCATGTGTATCATGGTACGCTTGAAGTCAGATGACCAGTTCAGATGTCACTTCTTGCCTTACATTTTGCTAAGCAGGGGCCTTTGTTGGCTGTGACATATGGCAGAGGTGCTATCCTATATCTCAAAAGAAAGCTAGGATTACAGGTTCTCTCAGATATCTGGTGATACTTGGGCTCCGATAATCTGAACTGAGGGCCTCACACTTCTGTGGCAAGTGCTTGACCCACTGCACTATCTCCCAAACCCCAACAGAAACTTTGGAAAATGTAAAAGAATCTACTAGAAAATGCTCATAGCAACAGTTCTTAGATAAACGCATCTAAGTGGAATTTGCATACAATATATCTTTATCTGAACTAGCCACATTTCAAGTACTTAACAGGCTTAAGTTCACAAAATTCTAGTTTGACTTCAGCACTAGAATATTTCATAAATTTAAATAAGAATTCATGTAGGTATGTGTGGATCTTCCAGGGAAATTAGTCAGTACAAAGACCAAGCTGTGAGATAGTACATACAGGACAATGCAGTGTATGCAGTACATGCAAAATATACATATTTCCTTAAAAATAAACTGTTAAAATCCATATTTCTTGACAAGAGCTAGGGATTGAGAACCAAATGTTATTCTTTTCTTCTTATATCTCTATGAAATTTTTCATGTTTAAAAGCATATATAAGGTTAGCAAGATAGCCCAGAGGGCTGGACTGCCCATTCTTGACAACCTGAGTCTAATTCCTGGGACACATACACAGGTGGAAAGGAAAGAAATTATCCAAAAATCAACTTCCCTCCATACATTTGCCATGGTGAAAACACATGCCTTCTCCACAACAATAAAATTTTAAATGTAAGCATATGTATCTATTAATCTATTTTAATAACAGAAACAGTACATGCAACATTAGCAATGTAAAAATGATGGTTAAATAACAACTATTGAACTAGGCCTGGAAAACATGAAGGAAAAACTGCTCAGCCTAGTCTAAGGAGAACCTGACAGTCATGATTGATAAAGATATTAGAAGGACCAGATTGGTGACTATTTTGACAGTTTAGACAGCTCACATGCTCACTACCATGTGGCCTTTACTTCTTTCAAACATGCAACTGCTGGTCTAAAGAAGACAAGAAGAAATAAAGGTATTCAGAAAACCATGACTAGGTCAAATGCGCAAGAGCTGTCCCAGATCTAATGTCCCCTGGAACTACTCATTTAGCAGTCCTGTAAGGGAGGAATTAAGCATTTAGTTGACCTAAGTTGTCCCTGACCATGGTGTTTAAAATTGCTTTTTCCTCCTAAATAGGCCTAAAATAGCATTATGTGAAGATTCTATATTAAAATCTATATATGTTTCCCACTGATGTTAGTGGTTCATTCTGCGAGTACTTTATTTATTTCCTTTAGACAGTCAGGACTGTGTGTTCTCATCTTTACTTGTGATTTCTATAGTGTTGTCCACATATCCTAAGCCTCAATATTTTTGTTCAGAAATCCCTCCTATTAGTTCTACCATGCTGAGGAAAGTTTAATTGTTTTGGAGTGGGCTGTTCTATTTCACTTCTCAAATCTTTTTAGTTGTGCAAATTTTTATTGGCGGTGCAAAGGAAGCTCCAAAGTTTAAGCTACTTGCCTTGCATTTTACCCCATGTGACAGCTAGACCACAGTCCCCAAATGTTAAACTTCTAACTCTCATCTGCTTCTTTCTCCAACACAAAACCAAGTTCACTCTTGGTTTTATTGATTCAATCCTGTTCTTTAAAATTCTTCGACCCATAATATGTCCTGCCTTCAAGATGTTCAGGGACAAAGATAGAGCAGAGATGGAGAGAATGGCCAACCAACATCTGGCCTAACATGAGACCCATCCCGTAGGCAAGAACCAGCCCCTCACACTATTAATGATACTCTGTTGTGCTTGCAGACAGAAGCCTAACATAACTCTTCTCTGAGAGGTTCCACCCAGCAGCCAATTGAAGCAGATGCAGAGACCCACAGCTAAACATTAGATGGAACTCCAGGAGTCTTGTAGAAGAATTGCAGGGAAAATTAAGAAAACTGGAGAGGATAGGGACTCCACAGGAAGATCAACAGAGTCAGCTAGCCTGAACCCTTGAAGGTTCCCAGACACTGAACCATCAACGGGAAAAGCAAGCACTGGCTGAATCTAGCTCCCATCCTCCACTGCGCGCAATGTAGCAGATGTGCAGCTTGGACTTATGTGGCTACCTAACAACTGGAGTAGGGCTATCCTTGAATCTGTTGACTGCTTGTGGATCCCTGTCCCCTAATTTAGCCCTCCTTGTCTGGCCTCAGTGGGAGAGTATGTGCCTAGTTCTGCAGTGAATTGATGTGCTAGGGTGGGATGATAATTGGGTTGGAGGGTGGAGGGTACTGGGAAACTCCCATTCTCAGAGAAGGGGAGGGGGATAGTGGAGGGGCTCTGTGAAGGAGGGCTGGGAGGAGGGGAAGCTGGGATTAGGATGCAAAGTGAGTAAATTAATTAATTAATGCAATAGTTTCCCCAGCACAGGGCCCTTTAAAGCAGTGCTACACTCTGCCAGGAGAGGGCAGCAGAGATCTGGAGCCATGTGGTCCTGTGGACTGTGGCCTCCTGGTCTCACCCACTACTCGACAGGGCTCACAAGGACATTAGGGAAGCTAATAATTTGGCCACTATATAATAGATACAGTATAAATTTAGTTTCACCATTTTAATTCAATAGGTCTTTATTTCATTATGTGGGTGTTTGTTTGTTTGTTTTGTCTTTTTCTTGTTATTTTTATATCTTTTAAATATATCATGCCACTGTATCCCAGTAGTTTCTGATTCAGCATGTTTGGAGTCATGCCCAGAAATTGACATTTGATGAAAAGCCAGAGTTGACTCTCATTCGCATTGAAGTTTGAGAACCATACCTAATTCTCAATAAATTCTGCACAGCTTACTTATTTTCATCTTGTCTTTTATGTTGTAAAATTGTAAATCATTGTTGCTAACATCATTAACCTTCCTTTCACATTTTAATAGTTTTCCCTGAGACTCTCACAATCTTATTCTATATTATTCCCATATCTACTTCTTCAGATACAAATTATTTTAGAGACAACAGTGTCATAGAAGAAATACAGTCAGATTGAGACTTAAACTTCCTCAGGACTCAATTTTGTCAATAATAGTGTACCCGAGGATCAATGAGATGAACCGTGGAAATTACTGAGCAGGGTATTTGAACATTTGATATATGTCAAGAATTTCATTCTTCTTTTAATATTTATTGTAACCAGAGGCTTGAAATCCAACTCCTTCCATGATTCTGTTCTGAATAACAAGGACATAGAACTTCTAGGTCATATGTATCATTAGCAGGGTAGAGAGAGCAGCCCTTGGCCTGTGTGAAGACACATACCTTAACAGAAAGGATGGGAGAAGAAGAGGTGACAGTCCCTCTGTTTGTAAATACTGAGCTCCAACAACCTAAAAGGATTCAGGTCCTTTAAAATGTTTACTAGTACTGTAAATATGATTGAAACAGATGGTGAAGTCCAACTGGTGCTTACATACAGATTTCATCTCTACATTCTAGAGTCTTTGAGACAGGAAGGTAACTCTGAACACTACTGAAAGAGAAATGCAAACACTAAGTCAGCTACAAACCCTTTGATCTACAATGCTGTTCCATCTGCAAGATATACTAGAGCATGGGGCACAAAGCTCACTGGAGTGACCAAAAATAACTAATTTGACTTAAGGACCACTCTACAAGAACCATATCCTATACTGCTTGGGTGATCAAGAACCAGAAACTAGACATCAAAAAGGCATAATGACAAAATAACTCCTTAAATATATTCTTCTAAAAATGACTGAGAAAACAAGTATTGTTAATAGGTAGGGTAAGCATTTTTGGCCTCTTTGCTTGTGTAGTCTAGATTCTTTTTTCTTCTAGATTTTATCCAAATGGCATGCATTTTTTAACTGGATATGAACATTCATTTTTGCCTTCTTTGTAATAACAGATAGTTAATCCTGCTGTGTGCATAGACTGATAGCTTGGATAGTAAAGGCCTCCTCGGTCTGGATTTACCCATGTGAGGGATGTTTAGCCATATTTAGCAAAACTTGTGAGCCTCACTTGTATCATTCATTCCTTCCATGAAAATCCTAAATTCCTTCTAAGTCACGAGAGTTAAGTTTATAATCATGAAGATATCAAAGATGAACTTGGTGGCTAATGTAGAGATTCCAAGGATATACTTAAACCAGCATTGCACATAGTAAGAAGCAGTAAGTGACTATTAAATGTTATAGGTACAAAAAATGTCATAAATAAATAAAAACTTTTATACTAAAAAATGTATATTCTTCTAACTGAAGGAGCTGAAAAGTTTGCAGCCCCATGAGGAGAGTAACAATACCAACTAACCAGAGCTCCCAGGGTCTAAACCACCAGCCTGAGAGCACGTAGGGAGGGTCCCATGTCTCCAGCTGTATATGTAAGGGAGGATGACAGTGTCAGGCATAGGTGGGTGAGGAAGTCTTTGGTCCAGTGAAGGCTGGACGCCCCAGAGTGAGGGAAATCGTGGGTGGGGAAGTGAGAGTGGGAGGGTGGGTGGGGGCATATGCTCTTAGAAGCAGGAGGAGGGGGGATGAGATAGGGGGTTCCTGGGTGGGAGGGAAAGGGGATTACATCTGAAATGTAAATAAAATATCCAATAAAAAGGGGTTTTATTAAGTAAATGAGATGACCAACTACAAAAAATGTATATTCTTCTATACTCATAAATCAGTACCTTGTTCAGCCATTATAAGAGAAGCTTCCTCCTATGGAGAATAGGAACAAATACAAAAAACCCACAGACAGACATTACACACAGAGAGACACATATACAGAGAGAGGGAGAGAGAGGGGAGGGCGTGAGGGAGGGGGAAGAAGAGGAAGAGGAAAAAGAAGGAGGAGGAGGAGGGAGAGAGAGAATGAAAGGAGAGAGAGAGAGAGAGAGAGAGAGAGGAGAGAGAGAGAGAGAGAGAGAGAGAGAGACCTTAGAACACTCAGCCTAAATGGAATGTCTTTATCAAATTCCTGCCCTAAAAGCTCAGGAAAACTCTGTGGAGGAAGAAGAGGAAAGAGTGTAATAGCCAGAGGGGATAGAAAGCACCAAGAAAATAGGCCCTATAAATCAACGTGAGCAAGCTCATACAAACTCATAGAGACTGAGCAGCATGGCTCTGTACAGCTTTGTAGGTGCACAGGGCCTGCACAAGTCTGCACTAGGTCCTCTATGTTTATACTATGCCCTCCGGTTTAGTGCTTTTTATCAAATTCCTGAGTATGTGAACAAGTGGGTCTCTGATGCTTGAGCCCTCTCTTAGGCTCTTTTCCTTTGGTTGGTCTGTCTTGTCCAACTTGGATGTGATAGTTTTTCATTTTTATCTTATTATATTTTATTTTATTATCTCTAAGAAACCTGTTCTTTTCTAATGAGAGACAGAAAGGAAATGGATCTGGATAGGGAGGGGAGGAGGAACTGGAAGGAGTAGAGGGAAGACACACTATAATCTGGATATATTACATGAGAACAGAATCTGTTTTCAATAAAAGGGGAAAAAGAGGAAAAAAAGAAAGGAAAAAGACGTATCTCAAACGTTATTGTAAGTAAACTTGGCTTCTCAAACATGTTATTTTATGTACATTTGGCTAAAGTGAGTGGCATTTATACAATAGCATTTATAAATTAGGTGCTAGAAATCCTAGAAATTATTGTAGTTTGGTGTCTCTATAAGAAAAAGAACCAAGTAAGACAAATAACTTATTCTTAATAATCATTGTTTATCAAAATAGCTCAAAGAAATTAGCACAAATAACTAAAACATGTGTGTGTGTGTGTGTGTGTGTGTGTGTGTGTGTGTGTAAAAATGCAGCCCAAATGAATTTAAAAATAGTGAAGAAATAAAGTAGATTATAAACTTATTTGAAACCAATTTTCTGTTATTCTATGTAATTTAGTGAAACATTCAAAACACAAATTAAGAGGAATTATTAACTTAAGTCAAGAAGGCTAAAATTACTAATAGTTTCCTCAATAAGTCAACAATTCCCTTTCCTCCTCAAATTGGGATAATCAAAAATATGAATGAATGACCCAGATAAATACCAGGAGCCATTTAATTAGTTTCATTTCAAATTTCAACTTGTTTTTCCAGGTAACCCTTTGTGATTAAAATAATGATCAAATTCTCCACATCAATTTAATTCAGTACAATAAATGGTCACATTTCTTTTAACTTCAATTTTCTTTCTAGTAAAACTATAAAAATTCAAATTCACTAAACATTAAAAAAAAAAAATCCTCATACAGTAACCAGTGCCAGGGCTCCTTACTAACTTACTAACCAAGTAAGTATCATACATGGTTATAATTGTGGGTTCTTACAATCTTGTCATTCCTGAGTACAACGTAGCATGAGGAATTCAATGTATTCCTTAACACATGGTTAGAAAGATAGTATAAGTAAACATAGGTAGTTTTCTTATTATTAAAGCCTATTTATTTATTGAATTACTTTAAAATATCTAATTCTTATTAAATTCAATCAGTATGAGACATCTAGGAATCTCCACACACACACATCACAAGTCCTTCTATTTTAGTACTTGTGACAGGTTATATAAGATTTATAGATTAAGACAGAGGGAGCTCAAAGTCACAGACTTTAATAAGGGCATTCAATCTTGCTGTGTTTGAATATGGGTGTATTAAGTTTCTGGGTACATAATGTTAAACAAGGAACATTTGTTCATAGTTCCTTGAAATCGTTGTCTTCTGCTATTTTTAGTAGCTTGATATTTTCCCACAGGTCAGTATCTCTGTCTCTGTCTCTGTCTCTGTGTGTGTGTGCGCGCTCACGCGAGTGTGCGTGTGTGTATGTGTGTGTGTGTGTGTATGTGTGTGTGTGTGTATTTAAATAGTCCTTGTTGTACTTTAGATTCACTGTTCTCAATTTTGCCTGGTATTTATTTATCTACCTAATATACAAGCCTAGGGAATTTTTCATTGCAGATGTTATGATGTTCAACTTTAGAAATTCACCTTAGACCTGGATATGACTTCTAATTCTCCTTATCAACCCTGCAATTTAGAGGTTTGTTTTTATCAAATGCCTTATGTTCCTGGTTACATATCAATCCCTTGCTTCTTTACATGTCTATGAGTTTATATAAATTTAGGAATTATTTTCTTATAATTTTTATAGAGTATCTGAATCCTTATTCTCTATTAAAGAGGATTACGTGGTTCTGTTTTTGTTTTTTAGTTAGTTTGTTTATTTGTTTGTTTCACTTTTCTCTTTATGTCTATTTTATACAATAGGTGTCTTGCTTGTGTGTATGCTTATGCACTGTATGTGCAGTGCCTGAAGAAGCCAGAAGAGGGTGCCATATCCCCTGCAACTGAACTTAAGATGGTTGTGAGCCACTGTGTAGGTGCTGAGAATTGAAACTGCTCTGGAAGAAGAGCCAGTACTTATAAGTGCTGAGCCATCTCTCAAGCTTGTAAGGCTTAAGTTTGTATTTGGCAAATTTCAGCTTAGCATATTTCATACTAAGTATGTCAAAGTGGGTTAGAAAAACACTGTGGAGATGACCTAGCATGCTACAAAGAGGTGTTTCTATTGTAAGTTCCAAGTTCAGTAAAACCTCACTACTAGTGCTGGTCACATTCAAACACCTCCTTACACTGGGTAAGCACTAAGGATTATTCAATATTTGTCTATGCTGCTATGGTTCCTTCTTAGGTAGTCTTCTTTTTATTGAATTATATTTATAAGTTTGCTTTCTTACATCTCTAAATGTACATGAAGCTGGATAGGACTTAGAACTGATCAACTGGAAGAGAATGGAGTACAATCCCGATTAAGTTGTCAGAATTTAGCAGCATCATAGTCAAATACTAACTACATGGTATTTTTAACAATACCATGTGGGTATTGTTAAATCCACAGTGGGTCTAGTCAGGTTTAGAATTTCCCACTGGCAATGTTACTTACTGGTCAGGCATGAGAACTCTAATTCTCTACAATGCCCATGTAGACTGTTTGTGGTATTTAGAAGAGAGTCAGAACTTGATTTTGGTTCCAAACTCTTTCTTGCCCACGTGAATGCTTTAGGAAGTCAACTAGTAAGTTTCCTGAGGGACTGGGCTCATTTATTTGAAGGATACATGGTATGAGGGTGCCCTGTAGGCCACCTCTGCTACTTGCACATGGTTCTTTTCTCTCCCTAACCTTCAAACACTTTCAAGTAGCATTAGAGATCTTACTGTAGACACACACTAAGAAGTACTGCCTTCATTTTTTACTAGTGTCTGAACAGTAGCAATTATATTTCTCTGCCTAGCAGAGAGGCATGACCTGAAACAGAAAGGCAGGAAAGACAGATTTAGTCTAACTAAAAAAATAGTGTTTGAACTATCATGCTACAAGGAAGGAGAGTTATCAACTTTCTTTTTCATATGAGACTCTAAGGTAGACACAGGAAAAGGTGTGACCCTGAGCTCCCACTGAAGGAAAAAGTTTCATTCAACTTTTCGTTTCCTATGTTGTACTTTTACAGTTTCCTAAGTGCTCTCTCATGAGATCACCTTACTTAGATTTTTATGATTTCCACTAACTAAATCTGGCCAACAGGAACAAGCTGCAGATGAGCCCAGTGACACAGCTAAGGGCCTGTGGCTGCCTGGAATTGATGGATGTGAGTGTCAGTTCCCATTAGAGAAAGTTGGTGTATCAAGGGATGGTAGGTATAAGTCATGGCCACTCTTCGTAAGACTCAAGACATATTCGATAGTTACGGCAGAGAGAAAAGTTCTACCAGTGTGGATCATACAACCCAGAACATCGCTCTCAGATTTACATTCCTCTATAGCAATCAATCTTAATTTTTTTGAAATATGGAAATGTTTGAGAATATTGTGAATATGTTGTGCCTCTTTCTTAAAAATACTTATTCAGAAGCACAGAATATTGATATATTTAAATTCCTCTTCCTGCCTCTATGCACATACACATACATGCATACACTGTTGAGTAAATCATAAACTCCAGGTAAGAAATAACCCTAAAAATGGATAATGGATGACCATGAGTACCAGAAAAACTTTAGTTTTTCAATGCCAGTGTGGTGGCATTGGTTTTTTCCTTTAAAACACTGAGTGAAGACAAAGAAAGTAAACTCTTAATAGATGAGAGAAAATAAGGCTTAACAAAGACAAGTATATAAAACTAAAACAGACACAGAGAACACTACAAGCATACAAAGCAATTTCCCAGGCATGGATGCCCATAGACAGTGAGTTCAGAGTCCTGCTCTCTGGTTTCAGAGTCCTCTTTCATGAGCCTTCAATCTCCAGAATTTACTAATTTAAGAATTCCTCAGATGAGGACTAAATTATATAATCGGTTTTTTTCTGGCTCTTCAGCTCTCATACAGAATCCCATAAGACTCTCCATTGCCATACTCAGCATTGAGATCTGAATGTGAAATGTCTCCCATATGCTCACGTGCTTAAACACATTGTCCCCAGTTAGCAGCACTGTTTTAGGAACATTGTGGAACCTTCAGAGGATGGAAACTCACTGGAGAAAGTGAGCTACTGGAATGGACCTCAGGTTTCTACATCCAGACCCCAATTCCTGTCTACTCTCTTATTTCCTGGCAGAAAATGCAACTTGATCACTGGCTTCAGGCCCATGCCACGATAAATTGACTGTATCCCCTTTAACTGTTAATGTAAAATGAAATTCCTTTTGTACTGGTTCATTTCTGTCAACTTCACACAGACTAAAATCACCTGGGAAGAGGGACTCTCAACTGAAGAATAGTATCCACTAGATTTGCCTATGGGGCATTATCTTAGTTAATGATGGATGTGGCATGACGCATCCCACTGTGGGTAGTACTTCCCCAAAGAAGGTGACTCTTGGTTGTATAAAAAGGTAAGCTATGAAAGCTGTGGGAAGCAATCCAATAAGAAGCATCCCTTTGCAGTCTCTGCTTCAGTTCCTTTTCCCAGGTTCCTCCCTCAAGTCCCTGCCTTGGCTCCATTAATGATGAACTATAATCTGTAATGTAAATAAACTATTTCTGCTCCTAAATTGTCATTGTTTTATCACAGAAACAAGTGAACAAATACACCTCTCCTTGACCCACTTATTATTAACTATCAATGCCACAATCTAGAATAACCTGAAAAGGGAGTCTGAATAGAGTAATTGTCTTTACTAGGGTACTCTGTGTAGGATAACCTGGAGTGTAAATTAGTATAAGATGCCCAGCCCTCTGTGAGCATTATCACTTCCTTGACAGTTAGTCCTAGGCTGTATAAGAAAGTCAGCTGATGTGAGCTAGAATAAGCCAGAAAATTACAGTTCTGCTTGAGTCTCTGCCCTGACTTCTCTGGATGATGGACTGTGACCTGGAAATATAAGCCAAATAAATGCTTTCTCACTTAAGTTGCTTTTGGTCAGGAAGTTTTATCACAGCAACAGAAAGGAAACCAGAACATTCTTTAAGTTGCTTGTGTCAGTTCTGACAATGAGAACAGTAAATAATATACCATGTGTGCCAATTCCCATAACTCTCTCTTATGTATCTATATAAATCCTGTTGTACCTATTTCTCTAGAGAACCTTGACAAGTACGACCTTCTCATCCTAATGTTCTTTTGACATATAAAAATACTATAAAAATAGATAAGAAACTATTAGCAGGTAGGCATGAACTGAAAAAACCTGAATTGGGCTATCTTTTAGATCAGTTTAGATACAGAGAAATAGAAGTATTCAAACCACTTAAAGTTTATTCATTTAATGAGAACTAGTACTTCAAAAACGCTGATTACAAATGCAGGAGGGTGTTCAAAACCATGGAGATGAGAGTATTCTGCCTGTAGGCACTTTTTGTGAAGGAAAGCCCAGGGCTGACAGCAGCACCAGGGAGTCAGCTCAAACACAAAAGTGTCAAGGTGACAGGGCCTGAATCTCATGCCTTGAACCCTTTTGAAGAGATAGGTATGGTATGCATAAAATGGTGTGTTCTTTTGTTTAGTGACAGGAGTGGCCTTCATCTTTAACAGCTAGGAAGAATACTTAAAGAATCAGAAGCAGAGGAGCATGTAGAGATAATCTAACCAATAGCTGAAGAAGTTGAGTGTATTCATAGGAGAATTGATTAACCCAAGGACTGCACATATGATCTGTTCATGATGTGGCTGGAATTTAAATTCTTAGGTCACATCTTCTAATTTAATCCTTTTCACAAAACACTTTACTGTCTGTCTGTTTCAGGAATTTATTTGAAAATCATAAAGGCTAAAACTTAATGATCAGCAGCAATCAATCACAGAAAACCCTCACAAAGGCTCATGCAATCTCAGAATCTCAACATCTTTCAATTTATTAAAAATACATGGGAATAGACAAATAATATCTGCATTTGAAATTAGTCAGTTTGCTTGTCCTGCAAAATGGACATTTTGTAAGTTGTCCCAGTAAGATTGCCAACATATGTAGAATCTTAATTGATCTTATTAGAATATTAACTTATTATTATAAGGAAATCCCTAACACTAAGTATTTTACCATCCACCAGGATAAATTTCCCCTTTGCATGTACTTGTGAAAGGAGAGATGAAGACACATTTAACAAATATGCCTCCCTTGGAGGCAAATTTTGGGTTCGCATGATTCTCAGAGCACAAATATCCAAATATTCCATTTGCTTCAGGATTTGAACACAATTACATGGGCTGTTTAAACTTTATTTGTGGCACATGCTATTAAAATTGTACTACATGCAAACCCAGTAAAAACTGTTTAGTTGTCTTTTCAGCAGATTTGAAAACTAGAACTTATTTTCCTCTGAGCACAATGTGACTAAGAAAGAAGGTGACTTCTTGCTCTTGGTCCCATAAAGGACTGATTAAATAGATGGGACTCATCCTATAAGAATCAAAAACATTATAGAGGCAGGAGGTTATCACCACCTAGAAATACATGTGACCTCACCACCACTACCACTCACAAACTCTGAAGGCAGGTTATTCATATTGTTACTGAAAGACATAAAGAATAAGAATGAAGGACAACAGGACCCATTGAATTTGTGAATGCTGAACAGAATATGAAGGACTCTCGCAATGTAGAAGCAGCATCAGAAGAAGAATCAGAATAAACAACTATCAATTACAGTGCCCTGAGACCTTGGCTCTTGAACGCCTACAAATCCGCTATCCTGGTTATTTCCTGGGAGAAGTAAATGGCATGATTATGTAAGTACATGCATGTCAATAAATGTGAAATAAAAAATATTGTACTCAAAGTTCCTTTTAAAAGCTGTTTGAATATGTTTGCCCCAGGGGGTGACACTATTAGGAGGTGTGGCCTTGGAGAAGGTGTGGCCTTTTTGGAGGAAGAGCATCACTGTGGAGGTGGGCTTTGGAGACCCTCTTCCTAGCTGCCTGAAGACAGTCTTCACCTGGCTGCTTTCTAATGAGGAGCTCTCAGCTCCTTCTCCAGCACCTTATCTGCCTGGATGCTGGATGATTCCTGCCTTAATGATAATGGGCTAAAACTATGAACCTGAAGCCAGCCCCTACTAAATGTTGTCCCTTAGAAGAGCTGCCTTAGTCATCTTGTCTCTTCTCAGCAATGGAAACTCTAACTAAAATCAAAGTGTCACTTTTTGTTTTGTTGCTCCTTCCATTCTCTCTTGTACCCTCTCATCCGGGTAAGGAGAGTATAAGGTTGCAAGGCAAGAGACCAAGAAAGAGAAAAACCCCAGTTTTCATCTAGGCATGGGAAAGGTGATTCTATGCTAATGCCAAGGACAAACACATATTACTAGAGACAGAGCTCATCTCTTATGCATTTAACCCTGTCTTCTGCTTTGATGAGACTACTTTTCTAAGGATCACCTGTGATCAGAAAATTATCCATATTGATATGCTTCTTTCTTTAACACTTGGCCTTCTCTGGTACGATGGGCATTACTATAAATCTCATGCTCTGGTAACTCTTGATTTGAGTGATACTAGGTAGGTCTTCACTGAGGGCTAAACTCACCTCCTTCATTTCCTCTGTCAGTTTATACTTTCTTGGGCTTCCTTTAAGCTCCTCTGGGTATGCATTCCCCCAAAAAATATCATTTTTATCTCTTTGTCAATCACACTGGCAATCCTCCAACAAATTTGTCATCATCTCTCTGCTTGTAATTTTGTTCACTGTTATAAAATATACATAAACTTCCCTTTAGTATTCACAACAAACTGTTGATTATAAAATGAAGAAATTAAGATACTCATGACAATAAAGTGACCAACACTACTACTATTACAGGCTAGAAAGGATACATAAAGGAATGAAAGGGCTGGGATCAACACAGACACTCAAGGCTAGTTCTCAGCACAAGAGATTATTGCACATAGGAACAAGGAGGAATAGAACAAAAATGGGAGTAGAGAAGAAGGAGTAGGAGAAAAGGAACAAGGGAGGGGAAGGGATTATTTCTCTTCTTGCAGTTCAAAAGACTGCTCAGGGTAGAGAGGAGACAGACTTGGCCACAGGCAAATGGCAGCCTACAAAGAGAAAAAGGGAAACCTGTGGTTAGGAAGCCTTGGTTTGTTTAGATTGGGCACGTTAATTAGGTGAGCCAAAAGGGGGCTTTTGATTGCCAGACTTCATACTTGATAGTTGGGCAGTGATGGTTATCCTCAGAGGAAGAAGCGGCCTATCAAAGACTAGAACTTGGTGACTGGCTTTAGGAATGTAATCTAACAGTTTAGCAAGGCAGAAGGAATGGGAGAAGGGCAAGGCCTGCCAGAGACATGTTTCCCATATTCAGACCTGCTGGAGCTCTTCAGAAAGTCTATATGCTGTAGCCTAGTGTAAGACTCTAGTGAGCAGAGCCTTAGTTTACCAGAGACCCCCTGGGTGAATCACGTGGAGAAGAGAATCGCTGCAAAAAGCAAGAGGAATTTTAATGTTCCAGCATGCTGGGCCATCCTGCATTCAAACGGAGAGGTGACCCCTCACCACTTGTTCAGTGAGCTTTATACAGTCCTTAGGGCAGCAGCCATTAGGCACAATGTGATTGGCAGAACAGTGTGACTTTTTAAACTGATTGTTCTTTAGGAAATGAGGCAGCAAGGACCTCCCATGTCTTTGTGTTCCATTGTCCATGTGCTCTGCCCCTCCCCCACATCAGTCCCCACCCCCTATGGTCTGAGGAATGTTAATTAGCCTCTCCCTTCTGGAGGGGAGGGGTGCTTAAGCATTCTGTGACCTTTCTCTTCCAGGAGGGGAGGGGTCTGGTGGAATTTTCCTCTTCATTAGCATTTAATGTTCAGGGCATTTTACACCACACCACAAATGTCTCCAAGTGATTACAAAATACACAGTCTAATTTCTAACCTTCTTTACCGGATATTAAGCAAGTAATACATCCCACTTATTAGCAAACTGTACATGATGTTCCCAAGTGCTGTGCAGCCATCTTCTCAAGTTTTAAAACCTTCCCATCTTGGAGGGATATAGAGAGAGGTGAATCAACAGGATATCTCAGGATGTTTTCAGGGAGGTGAAATAACAGGGTGTTCTAAGAGGAAGTGCAATACCCCATCTTTCAGGGAAGCTCCTTAATACAGAAAGTAAACAACTCAAAATAGGAAGTCTCTGAAACTGACCAGACTCTTGGTTTCTCCTTCTTCAAAAACATAACGTTAGTAAAGACTGCTGAGAGTTGGTCTTCTCGGAATAACTGAGCATCCTGGAAGAGGCAGAGATCAGCTAAGCAGCAGGAGCAAGGCAGAAACGAGCCAAGCTGCCTTGCAGAGGATTAGGGCTACTGAGCTACCAGGAAAGGACACCCTCCAACCTGTTGAGCTGCTTGCAGGTTGTGCAGTGTGCTCCAGGTTTCCAGGTTTTGTGAACTGCTACTCATACTTTGGTGAGCTTTTGGTATCTGTCTTGAAGTCATTTCTGCTTCTGTAAGTAACCCCTCATCCATATTCCTATAAGCAACCTCAATAAAGTTTACTGCTTTACCACGTTAGACTTTGGTGGTATCTGTACTTTGGACTGTCAATAATTCCATATCTGATGTCATCCATTCCATATCTGGGGTGACAGGAATAGTGTCACACAACACCATGGTTTTCCGTATTCCTTAAATGCTTCTTCCTCAACCTCTATTTGTTATATCATGGTCACTATATTCACAATTATATGTACTGGAAATATCAGAGATGTCAGTTCATTTCTGAAAATGTATCTCTCACTGTCTGCTGTGGCTCCTACCCAACCCTTTAGTTCACAATAGCTCTGCCCTTCTGATTCTTGTATTCTCCTCTCAAGAATTTTAGACTATTTTATTATTAGTATCAGTAGCATATCTACCTCAGGTCTGTACTCCAATTTTATGCTTTCAATGGTTCTGTTATTCTTTGAATGAAATTCAGATGTTTACATTCCCGTCATGTATGGTTCTAGTGCACACAGAGTTGTGTTCGTGAATTTTCCAATTCCTGAATTTGTTCTAAACCAAACCATCAAAGATGGACCCAGTAAGACTTTTAAGAGCTGCATGACTCATGAGAGCTTTGCCTTCATGAGTAATTTTATCCATTTATGGCTTCATGGGTTATCACTAGGGTACCATATGTATAAAAATAAGCTTCCTCTCACCAGCCTGCCGGATCTCATAATTCTGATACCTCCTGCATTGTCATGACCCAGCAGGAAACCCTCCCCAGACCTGTACTCAACACCATACTCTTAGACTTACAGAACCATAAACTAAATAAATATCTTACCCTCACATGAATTACTTGTCTGAAATATTCATTTTCAACAACAGAAAATAGATTGAGATAGTATGCAAAGATATTTCCTAAACTAAATCAAATATGCCAGGAATGAATTGATCTCATCTTTCTGTTTCCCAGTCAAGAGATGAAAACTGCTTCCTTTGAAACCTGCAGTCCTGTTGTTAGATAGCATTCATTTGGATAACTGTCTTAAACTATTTCTCTCCTTATTCTTACAGATCTATATGTGCAAAGTTACTCTCATTGCCCAAAACAGTAAGTCAAAAATTTGTAGGCATTAGTTGTTGTATTCCAGCCAAACCAATGTAATATATGCCAACTAAATTATTATTAAAATAATATAAAACTGGAAAGATATTCATTTCCATGAAAAAACATCATAAATATTGAAAATGCATTGTAGTTTTTTCATTCTATCTAGTACATAAAATAATTTCTTCTTAGCATAACAGCTAAAATGCAGCTCAACAAAGCTTTTAAATTTAGATATTTATAAGTAAAGCAACAAAAATAATTTGTTAAAAATTCTCAGACCATATACATTCTAATGATTACAACATACAATGTGTGTGTGTGTGTGTGTGTGTGTGTGTGTGTGTGTGTGTGTGTGTGTTAAGAACTCACATATTTCCCTGAGTGAGATGTTGTTTCGGTGTGAGAATCTTACCAAGGCATGTCTGTTGAGAAGTAAGTAACTGAGGAGGAATTCAAATATAGGACCAAAATAAAGTCACCATTTATTTTGTGCTATACTGCAAAATATTGGTCTCGAAAAATAGCCAAATGTTGCTATGCTATGTCCTGTCTATGGCAACTCATTTACCCAGAAGACAGAAAAAAGTGAAGACCACAATTTCATGCCTATACTTTTGTCTTTAACAACACACATATGTTATTTCCTCTCTAATGACCCAGTGGGTAGTGGAGAGAAGCATCTTATATGATCACAATAGCAGGTATCAATGAAAGAAAATAATTCACTTCAATATACAACATAACATATGTAAGACACAGAGACAGACAGAGAGAGAGAGAGAGAGAGAGAGAGAGAGAGAGAGCCTTCAATATTCCCACAAATTCCTGAAGTCATCTCTTCACAATTCTGACTTTGTACAGGAAGGCTACTCTCTGAGGAATGATGTTTCCTGTCATTTTTCTGAGCTGGTTCCATTGGTCCAAAATTACCATTCAGCATTTCAAGCTATCCAGGGTCTTCTGCACTCTGGGGCAGGCTAAGGAGTAACTTGGCTCTGACCTATTTCACTCCACTTGCTTGGATCTCATCTATCTCATTAATATTCAAGGGCTGTTCACGGGAAAACTATACATATAAACATGACCACCATACAATAATGAGGATGTAGCTCAGTTGGTAGATCTCCTAGGTTCCAACTGAAATACTGCATAAAACCAGGAACGGCAAACCATACCTGTAATCCCAGCACTTGAGAGGCAAAGACAGGAGAATCAAGAGCAAAGGATTTATATTCTTGGTTCTGTCTCCAATTTGCCAATTCTCTATATCTGTGTGTCCGGCTCATATTCCTCATATGTAAAACTAGAAGCACACTTGCTCCACAATGTTATGTAGGGAGAATCCAATAAGAAAAGCTCAATAAAGCATTTTGAGAAAATCATTGTGTCAAACCCTCACCTCTCCCCCAAGATCTTTCAGCCTCAAGCCACCTTTATTGGAAGCTATTGTTCTGAACTTTAACCAGGAGAATAAAAATTGCAACACAAGGATATTCATAACAGCAGATAATAAAAGTTGGTCATTAAATTCCAATTTCCTCCTTCCAGGCATAGTGTTTTCCTAGAGGACTGAGAAAGCAACTTAATTCCTCTGCCACTGAAGTCTCTGACATAGAGAAGAAACTCTCGGGGTTAGAAGGTCAGAGTCCGAGACAAATAGGATAGGAAGTGATTCAAAGGGCAAAGAAATATGCTCTGAAGACCAATTACCCAAAGAGAAAACAGAAGAGTGCTGAAAGTTTTGTGAAGCTACAAAATTAGAATTTTGGACATCCAAAAAAAAAAAAGAAGAAGAAGAAGAACATAAAGGAATTATAAAAGAAAAGATCGCTGCTGAGAAATTTCAGATGAGCTTCCTCGGCTTCAGCACTGACTTTGGGGAAGCAGCAGATGTTAATAAAAGTCACACCTGTTCCTTCTCAGCCTTGGATTATGCATCCCTTCTCCAGCCGTCTTACACCCCAGAGCCCCAGCCAGCACACCTTCTTTCTATTCTTACTTCTTTCCAAGAGTCAACACATCTGCCCAGAACTCCTTTCTTTTCTTTGATGGATAGCTGGACTGTTGGTTAAATGGGAATGTCAAAGGATGGAATGCATATTTGAGCCAGTTGTACCCAATTTTGCATCTTAGGAAAGAATTGTTCCCATTGTCTAACAAAAGGTTCCAGATATTTCAGAGAGAGTAAAACCAGTCACGAGTCATTTGTGCAGTGTGCACAACCAGACATATATGAGCCATAGAGGTACTGGGAAAGGGGCCATTGCCACAGTGCTATAAGGTAATGCATTTTTGCCTCGATTTCTCCAAGTGTGCATATATGTTCCTTTCTTGAGCTGTGATCAGAGCAACCTCAACAGAACCAGAGACATCTAGTTTACTTCAAATTCTATACTGTCATAAATCATGCCCACATCTGTAATCCTAGCATTCAGGAGGTAGAAGATCAGTAGTTCAGGACCACTTTTGGTGGGTAACATGAGATTCTGTCTTCAGAAAAAAAAAGGGGGGGAGAAAGGAGGTTGGGAGAGAAGGAAAGAAGGAAGGAAGAGTACCTGTTTATAAAGCAAACAAACAAATCCAAGTTGGTACACCAGGCAAAACTGAACTTGGCAGTTCTAATCTGACTTTGCCATTATCTAGGTCATCATCTTGACCTCTGCATGCCCACCAGTCTAATTACCATCTTGTTGTAAATAATTCCATAGCAAATTTCCCACCTATAGGAACCAGGACAGTTTACAATTTCTATCACAATTCCTAAAGCTGGAAAAAACAGTCATATAGGAAAGGAACACAGAATTCTTGGACACATAAGTGTCATCATCTTCTAGAAGAAGTCATAAAGATTCAATCTACTTATTAATACTTTCAATGCTCTTCCATCATCTTATTTATTTCACTTTGTAGGCATGGGGAGGAGGTGTGATCTGGGAACGTGACTTCTGAAACCCACCTTTCACACTCTTGAACACACACACACACACACACACACACACACAGAGTGTCCTTCATTGGTCATTGAATAAAGCCTTAGCTCTTTGTTTCCATTCTCTTTACTATGGTTAATAGCTCTGCTTGTGGGAGTGTCAATGAACTGAGATTTGGCTCAGCAAAAATTGAGCAATGCAAGTATGTCAGAGTTCTTTGAAGTGATTAATTTTTTACTTGTGAAGGTAAGTGCAAGATATTTTACATACCCAAGAGAAATGGAGGAACCACTAGAGCAACACTGTGCTGTTAGCATGCGGTGGGGTGGGATGGGACAAGTTTCTGCCATAGAACACGTTTTTTTTCCCACCACGTGGATGGAGGTTGATTGAAACATTCACTGCTTTGTCTATGGAAGGACGGGGCCATGGAAGTGAATCACTTTTGCAGTTTTCATGGTAGGGAGTTAAATATTTCCTATGGTCAAGTGTAACATCATGGATACCATGGAGCCTGAACCACCTTGAAACTCAATATCAAGAAGATACTTCCCTGAGAAAAAGAGCCCACTGAAATGTGTGAATCTCGGTTTTGTGATATTTGACACAGAGACAACATGAGAGGCCTTTTTTTCACACACTTAGAATGTTGTAGGCTGAAGAGATGGCCCTGCCTATAAAGATCCTTGCTGCAAAGTCTGACAGCCTGAGTTCCATCCCTCAGACTTACGTGATAGAAGGAGAGAACCAGCTCCCACAATTGCCCTCTGATCTCCCCACATATATATCATGGTATGGACACATAAACACATACAGAGAAATGTAGTTTAAAATTTTTAGGATTCTGTGGTGCTTTTACCTTGCAAAAGACACTGTTTTGAGAATGAGAAAAGAGTGCAAAATACAAAATTTTTTTAAAGTTAGCAAGTGTTACATATGGGAGAAATCCAGAACATTAAAAAATATTTTAATTAATTGTGTAACACATCTCTAAAATGGTCTTTCCTTTAAAAACAGTGGCTACTTTTTTGGTTTGATTTTGTTGGTTAGGTGCTGGGATCAAACACAAGTCCGTGTGCAAGCATTCTGCTGCTGAGCCATGTCTAGTTGTTGGATTTTGAGACAAGTTCTCTGTATGTAGCACAGGCTGGCCTCTCACTACAGATCCCCTGCTTCCTCCTCCTCCCAACTGCTGGGATTACAGACCTGTGCCACCACTACAACCAGTTCAGCAACCTATTTTTGATACTGTTTTATATGACAATGGTGCCATAAAAAAAAATCTGAAAGATTATTTAATCTTTCCTCAGGCATAATTAAATAAAATTTAATTTATTTTCTATATAAGCTGTTTTGCCTGAATGAATGTCTGTTTACCATGCGTGTGCTTGGTACCTGCAGAGGCCAGAAGAGGGCCCTGGTTCCCCTGGAACTGGAGTTTCAGATGGTTGTGAACATCTCTGGAAGAGCAGTCAGTAACCACTGGGCAATCTCTCCAGCACTTAGGGTTTTTGGTTTTGTTTTGGTTTTTGACATCTAAAAAGTTTCTGCTTTAAGTTTTATTTCTCAATAATATGTAAATTTTTAGGATTACTGTCAGGTTTCAAAAATGGAACAGTTTCTGTGTTGTATCCTTTGAGCCTCCTGAGTTTTAGGCCTTGTTTCTTTTTCCATTGCCCCAAAGATTCCTGAGGTAAGCTGTGATGGAGACACTTCCTATCAATAAACCTCTGCTTCAGTACTTCTGTACCTCAGTGAATAGTGGGACTCTCTTTGGAAGCTACGTCATTCACATTTGGATGACTGGCTGTTTGCCATTGAGATACACATCTATCTTATCAAGTATTAAATATACCCCAAAATCAACTTCCAGTTTGCCAAAACTCTCACTGAGATACTTGTCAGCAGATGATGCATTCTGGAGGGAAAAATCAAGAAGGAAGGGGCGTTAATTCTTTACTGGTTGTATTAAAACAAGCTTACTCTTACGCATTTCACAAATGCAAGTGGCTTTGAGCACACTGTGACTTTCTGGTCCCTTGGTGAGGGCAATTTTAAGGGAAGGGCCCTGGAGCCAGCCTGGCATTGACTTCTAGGCAAATCTGTTTTCATGTGTGGATTATGAAATTGGAATAGAAACTGAGGAGGAGTCCAGAGATGTCAGCTAGAGAATGCAAAAACACACACCAAGGAATTGTCAGTGCCTAAGGTCCATCAGCTTCCAAAGATTCATTGCATTCCAAAGATTCAAAGTACATTAAAATGCATTTGGATGCCTGCTACACAAAGGGAATTAACAGACAAAAAAATACAGCACTCTCAAAATGAAAGTGTGTCTATTCCTCCCTGTCCCTCCTCTCTTCCCAGTCTCAAAGCAAACAGCATAGTGAACAGACGAGGCAAACTCGAACAATGGGGAAAATATTAGAACAGATTGTACTGAATCCAGGATGAAGCATATGATGGACCCAGCTGGGAGGCTTGGCCCACCACGTGCCTCCTCCACAGCCAGGTCAGGTCTTAGCTATAGTGGAGACATTGTTCCTCAACAAAGAAATTAGAATTTTGTCTCACAGAATGTTAGACTTTCTAATGAGTTTCTGATTACTTGTAACTGAATGTGACAAAAAGCTACGAAGTCTTCCCAATTTACAGAGAGAAACAGGACAGGCTTAGAGGACCATGGTGACATCAAGCTACTTCCTGACATTCCTTAATGAGCGTTCCTGCTCAGTGAACTGGCAGTATTTAAAGAGAGAAACAGCTGCTTTTGTTACACAGAGATGAAGCCAAACTCTTCACAGTGGCTCCAGAGCTGGCACAACTTATCCTCTACCGTCAACTCTGGTGGAACAGCCATTGTGAACATGGTCATGTTCCTTCTCAGGGCTTTAGGGCAGTCTATACCTGAACCCCTTGTACTGACTCTACCATGAACTTTCACCTCTCTTACCACCTTAGATTCCACAGTCCCAGGCAATCAGTCCTTGTTCTTCTGAACTCTTACATTCATTCTTCTGCACACTTACTGGGGTGCCAAAGACACTGCAGTGTATTTAACTTATCTCCACTTTCGTTCCCCTCGGTTTGAAATCTCAATAAGGAGCATGTGTTAGTCAACCTTGTACAGTTGTGGTTTTAGCACAAAGTCTGAAACACATAGATGCTCTAATAAATATCAATTATAAAATGTATGTCATCTTTTTCCTTTTCCTCACATAAAAGAATCCCCCAAAATGAGGCTGCCAAGGGGACTCCTGTTACATAGTAAATGCAGTCACTGATTTATTGCTTCTCAAAGTCGTCGTACTCCAAGGTGAAACCTGAAATAAACTCTATTTGTGATCATTCTATGAAGTCTTTTCAGTTCAGACATATTCTCAGTTAGACATAGATTTTAGAATTTTAGAAATGATAAACACTAAATCTCTAGCAAAAAGATTTCTCTGATTTCTTAGATTCAAATATTTAAGACTCCCAGACAGAAATAACCTCAATAATATTGTAAATATCAGCTAAATATGATATTTCTTTCTCTAGAGAAATCTCTGTAATGTGCTCATCCTCATATTCCTCTCAAATGTGCAGCCAACTGCTCAGGAGAACTGGGTCTCCATTTCAGTCAACTGCAGTCCAGTTTGGTTTTAACTGGACTACTGTAATCAGCCAAACTGAAGATGAATTTTGTATGACTTGTTGAGGTACAGCTTTAAATAGTTAGAAAAATTTACACTTAGAGTGTAAATGTACCACATGTTCTGTATCCATTCTGATTTTTTGTGAAGGTCCTTTATCCACTTGGACTTGAGCTTTGTACAAGGAGATAAGAATAGATCAATTTGCATTCTTCTGCATGTTGTCCTCCAGTTGAACCAGCACCATTTGTTGAAAATGCTGTCCTTGTTCCACTGAATGGTTTTAGCTCCTTTGTCAAAGATCAAGTAACTATAGGTGTGTGGGCTCATTTCTGGATCTTCAATTATATTCCATCAATCATCTTGCCTGTCTCTGTACCAATACCAGGCCGTTTTTATCACTATTGCTCTGTAGTACAGTTTGAGGTCAAGGATGGTGATTCTCCCAGAAGTTCTTTTATTGTTGAGAATAGTTTTCATTATCATTGGTTTGTTGTTATTCCAAATGAATTTACAAATTGCTCTTTTGATCTCTATGAAGAGTTGATTTGGAATTTTGTTGGGGATTGCATTGAATCTGTAGATTGCTTTTGGCAAGATGGCCATTTTTACTATGTTAATTCTTCCAATCCATGAGCATGGGAGATCTTTCTATCTTCTGAGATCTTCTTTGATTTCTTTCTTCAGAGACTTGAAGTTCTTGTCATACAGATCTTTCACTTGCTTGATTAGATTCACACCAAGTTATTTTATATTATTTGTGACTATTTTGAAGGGTGTCATTTCCCTAATTTCTTTCTCAGCCTGTTTAAGTCTTCTAGATGAGTCCTAGCCCATTTATTCATTCCCTCTCTTTCTCCTCCATTCTCCATCATCCTCATCCTCCTCCTTTTCTTTTCCCCTTTCTTCCCTCCTCCCCATCTGTTTGTCTCCTGAGAATGTGAACATATTTTTGATTGTAAGAAACTCTCTGCCTTAATCAAGTTTCAGAACAAACCTAGTTTTATGCCAGACAGATTTGTTGTTTCTTTTATGAGTTTGTCTTAAGAAGAGCGAAATTTCATGAACTATATATTATAAATGCATGCTAGACCAGAGTGGCATCATAAAACCACTTGTTTGAGTGTTGGGAAGTTCTAAACACATCCCAAACCTCCATTTTCATCTGAGGTAGTTTCCTATCAAGTTCAAACTATGTGGTAATGAAATCATTAAGGTTTTGCTGAGAATTTTTGATGGTTGCAATAGAGGGAAAAAAACATATATTCATCCTCAGAAGCATTGTCAAATTTTTTAAAACCAATCTATACCAGTCTATTACACACAGCTTCACTGAGATACCTCACATGATACTATAATAAGCCTGGGCTTTCTTTTCTTTCTCCCTCTCTTGACTCTGAGGTCAAGATTTGCATCTATCCAAACCTGTGTGTCCAAAATTTCAGCAAAGTTCCAAATATAGTAAAAGATCCACAGATGTATGTTGAATTCAGGAGTAAAGAACAAAGAAATATGATAGGCATTCAAAATAAATATATTTTTATTCAGTTCTTAAGGTCATCTTCTCCTAAATCTTTCCTGTTTAGTGGGAGTGTCTATATCCTCAAAGAGATGTAAGGCTCTTGATATTTTGGAAATGTCTGGCTTAAAGGACCCCACTTAGACCAATTGACTCTCTTTTGCAACTAAAATGGGAAACCACAAGAGCTCTACCACAGTGCACTGAAGTGAGGCTCACCGCATCTGGCAACCCTTAAAGCACAAGTGGATAATGGGATTATTCATGTTCGTGTCAATATTCAGGACAAGTTGTTTTAAAAGGTATTGTGGTAAAGGCTCAGAGAGCTGGGTAAAGAATGGGATTTGAAAAAAACTGGGGGAAAGTGTCCATCAAAAGTGAGTGCTAGCAGAAAACTTCAACGGTGTTACTGACTACCTAGGACCACAAAATGGAGTATATCTATAGGGATTCTGTAAGAGTACTTAAATCTTTGCAACGTAACCTTGGACTAATAACTCTATCACCAAACGGAAGGAAAAAACTGAAAAAAGAAGATTCAAGGAGCCTTACCCCTTACCCAGTCACCCCTCACCAAATCAGCCTGTTGCCAGGGCCTTGAAGCTAGGAGCTAAATTACTTGCCTTCATTAACTCTGGGGATCAGTGCTCCTCTGCACAAACACCCTTAACACACATCCAATCCCACATTTTCTAAATCACAACTATCTTTCTCTAAGCATAGCTGTGGTATACACATATGTGTGTGCATGCATACTATCTTAGATCTCTTCCCATGCAGGGAGACACCTGAAAATCCTTCATTTTAGCTCATAACTTGGGCACATACATAGTATTCAAATAGAAGGACTTTTGAAGAGATGTTCATTTTTAATTTTATTGTATGTGAACATATCTTCATGATATATGTGAGTATGAGTTTATATGTGCCACAGAGGACATGTGGAGGTCACAGAATAACCTGGTTCTCTTCTCCTTTTGTGAGGACCCCACAATAGAACTCAGGCTGTAGTGTCTAAGAATCATCACACACTGAATCATCTCACCAGCCCCAAGCAATTTTTTTAATGTGAAAGTGGATGTTACTTGCAATTTTACTAAAATTTAATAAATTATATTATTCCTAGGCAAAACCAGAATACTCCCTAATTCATAGTGCCAAAAAAAAAAAAAAAAAAACATGACTAAATGAAGGTACATGCCATCAAGAGAAAAACATTGTATCAAGTATGAGATGAAATATGATTTCCTTAAGACTTTAATCCCATAAGACCTATTACATCATAATGTAACCCAATCCTCTCTAAGAAACTACCTTTCATTGGGTCTCCATAGTGTCACTGACAATTAGATACATCTGTAGCAATATTATCCAGAGAAAGAAGTTCTCCTCTTTCTGACACTTCTGAGAGTTGTCCCCAGCCTTAGGCTGCCTCTCCTATCCCTCTCTAATGAGCTCATACAGATCCTCAAGGCTCTCTCAGACACTTGCCCATGTAAGATTTTTCCCTGGTGAGCAAACCAGCGAGGCCAAACTTGCTTCTATATCCACTTTTTTGAAAGGCTGTGCTTAGAATAAAACACAAGACTATGTAAACCAAATTGTGGAGTTATCATTCAAATTTAAATTTAAGAACTAGTTGGTGTTAACCATAGAAAATAATATAAAAATCAAAAGTAAAGAAAAGCTATTTATATATATTTTCAGTTTTTTAATCTTAATCTGTTAGTTGAAGGGATTTATCATTTTTCAAGGCATATTTTATGTGTTCCTACTTTTTAAAAGTGTTAGGCAACTTATACTAAAATGTGAGCACATATTCATGAGCTGAAATCAATTTAACTGTCGAAAAATACAGTAAAAGAATTTACTCTTTTGATTCTAGTTTAAGAGACCTACATGAGGTGGTGGGTGGAGTTACTTTGGTCTAACAGAAAATGGATTTCCATTCAGGGATTATAGGAAACTCTGCTCCTGATTTGTCATTAAGCCAACCTTGCAGAGAAGTAGGAAGCATCTTTCTCTCTACCTCATTCCCCAAGCACAAAACTGGTCTCCCCTCATCTTTCCCTCCTTTTAGTTTGGGTCACAGTGTTATATAGCAGAGGAAAGATGTGATTTTACCGAACACTCAGGCAAGTCAATAGAAGATCATATTTTGGAAAATGAGAGGCCAGTCACACTGAAATCTCTCTCACGGTCACTGTCTCAAGAGGAAGGCAATTATTAGGAACAGTGAAATGGATCCTTGGAGAGGTAATGTCTTGAGAGGCAGGAAATGAGAGGGCACAGGAAACATGAAATGTGTGCCTTTGGGCTGATGCATTAGCAAATCTCTGACCACAGAGGTTCATCTGCTGCCAAGCTGGAGAGAGCAATGGGGAGGGAGCAGCAGTCTGATCGCTGATTGACAAAAGTTTCCAGGGCAGAGCAGTAGAATTATTTAAAGGCACCTCAAGTGGGATTTGATTGCACATCCTCATGAAGTGCCAGTATGGATGAGTCACATTTCCTGGGGATGACCAGTCATCTGTTATTTAAGAGGTTTTAACACTTCCGAATTCCAATCAGCGTAGCCTGGTGAGTCTGAAGTCCTGTATCTGATGAGACCTGTAATTAAAAACTCAAATCATATCTGAGCAGCCACCATCGGTCTGCTTGCATTTTGTGCTCAATTTACTTTTCACTCGAGGTGAAAAAAATCTAATTATATGAACAACAAATAGCATTATATCCCTCCTTGGCAAAAGCCCTGTGTTAAGTGTCACCAATTATTTAGCTAATCATAACTGCATGCATGGCACGGTTAATCCCTTAACAGCATCATCTATTCTGGGTCAGGAGTTTTCTCTTACTCAGCTCCTAATGAATTTCTTTTCTTAGATTCATTAGGTGTGATCTCAGCAGCACTTCATGGAGTTACCTTAATACTAAAATGATCACCTGGACGGGCTGCACTCTAAGCTAGGTTCAAGCAAGAAAGCATTTCAGATGAATCCAGTAGGCTGATTCATGGATGGGAAAATCCAGCAAATGTTTCCCAGGAACCCACTAAATACCCAGCAGCACCATTTGCTAATTAGGTAACATGAGAAAAATGTTGTCAGTGTCTAAGACTTATTTTTCTCCCCCAAATAAACTTAGTATTTCTTGCACACAGTTCCTTTGTAAAAATTAAAGAAGATACTGTGTTTATTTCCTACTATCATACAAATAACGCATTTAATGCCAACAGTTGAGGTACTCGGTGCTGAACACTCTACTAGGCATTCTACACTTCCGAGTAGAATACGCAGTGGGTCGTAGCTATGCAATGATGCAATGATGCAGTCTGTTCATTCCCTTCTCTCTTTGTGAACACTCTGAGCAAGGAGCTCCAGAGAGTGAGCTGTTTTCTTTCCTTGTGTTGGAGTAGCTTATGTGCCTCTACATCTTTGAGGAGAAAAAAAAATACCTTTAGTAAGGGAAATGAATATGTCTCCAGGAAGACATAAATGTTACACATTTACCAAATAGTATGAGGACTCCAAAAATAGCAATCCTTACTTCCCTCCTTTTCAATCTACTTATGATATAAACAGGCAATGGGGATTTCCATTGTGAAACAAGAAATCGATCACATAAGAAACGTCAATACAAAGAAATGAGTATCTAACCCATCTTCCAGTTCAGTTTCCTGACCAGTCCTTGGCTTTCACCAAGAATGTACTAGGGGTTAATGCTTCCAAGCAGGCAATCTCTCTCACATAATCAGATTGTTCTAGCGATTTTTCTCTTAAGATCTTATTTCCTTGTAGTGTTTTGACACAGTGCCGTCTTTCAAGACAAAACTTACCAAGAAATGTTTGGTGGGAGCATTTGTTGACAAATCCAGGCCATAGGACACATTTAGCCTTTTCCGTTTTTGTATGTGGTCCAGGAAATAAAAAATCTTTTGAAGTGGTTTTAAAAAAATCAACAGGACAATGCTTTATATTATATGATTATATGAAAATAAAATTCTAATATTTGTAAATAAACTTATACAAAATATCCATGATTATTGTTTTTATATCCTGTGACCTCTTCTGCTAATGATTATAGAAATAAAAAGTTGCAGTAGAAATTGTGTGTTCTGCAAAATCTAACATATTTATTGTCAGGCCATTCACAGAGTATGTGTATCCACTCTTGACTTAAAGTAAGTCAAATAAGAGGGAGAACATGCATGTCTACCACATCAATGCACTGAAGTAAGACTTAAAAACCCAACGCTGCCAAAGGTCTTTCTGGCAGTCCCATGGTAGTTTGAATGAGAATGTCCCTAGTAGTCTCATATTCTTGAATGCTTAATCCCCAGTTAATAGTGCTGTCTGGGAAGGATTAGGAAATGTGGTCTTATTGGAGGAGGTGTGTCACCAGGGATAGGCATTGAGGTTTCAAAACCCAAGCCAGGCTCAGTTCCTCCCCTCTTCCCTCTCCCTCCCTCTCCTCTCCCTCTCCCTCTCCCTCTCCTCTCCCTCTCCCTCTCCCTCTCCTCTCCCTCTCCCTCTCCCTCTCCCTCTCCCTCTCCCTCTCTCCCTCTCCCTCTTTTTCCCCCTCTCCCTTTCCCTCTTCCTCTCCCTTTCTGTCTCCCTCTCTTTCTCTCCTCTGCTTCCTGCCTGTAAACAGGATATAAATCTCCCAGCTATTGCTCCAGTGCCATGCCTACCTGCCTGCTGCCACTTCCTCCTAATAATGATAATAATGAATTAATCCTCTAAAACCATAGGCAAGTCTCCAATTAAATTATTCCACATATACATAAACCTCATCATGGAATCTCTCCACAGCAATAAAACAGTAACTAAGACCAGACTGTTGGTTAAAATGTGCCAAAAAGGGCAGTCTGCCCATGAGCAGTTGATGAAGTTATACAAAGAACAATTTCCATTACTGAGAAGTTTCTAAGAAATTTCTGCCATTTTGAAGTATGCTGTCCTGTCCCCAAGTTATAGCTGCTTATACCATTTCCTCATTTTTCAGGTAAGCAGGATATAGGAGAAGTACCTGAGACCATGATCAAGAAGCAGGGAGGAGGAGGAAGAGGAAGGTGAAGGAAAGGGGGAAAGGGAGAAAGAGAGGGGAGAGAAACTGTGCCTGGCATAGACTTTTGAAACCTCAAAGGCCACCCCCACCAACAAGATCACACTTACCCTAACAAGTTCATATCTCTTAATCTTTCAAAGTAGTTTACCAACTCGAGACTAAGCATGCAAATATATGAGCCTAGGGGAGCCATTCTCATTCAAACCTCCACAGTGGCTGAGTCAAAGGGAACCTGTTATCTAAGATTGCTTTTGCTAGCCAGTTGATACACTAAACCTAAGTGGTTTCATTTACTCTCAGAGCTCTCACCATAAACAGACAATCATACCTCTAGCTTGTAAACTTGTAAACAAGGAAGCACACAAGAAGTGATGTTTGGGGGATATAGCCTAGTAAAGTATTATTGGTTTTGTAAGTCAAGTATTAGTTGGAGAAGACAAGATAGCCATACCAAAAATATAAGTCATGTTTTCACGTGATTAAGTAGAGAAAGATCATCTGACATGTAACCATAAACAGCACACATGTGCATGAGCCACACACACACACAGAACATATTTTAAAATATACTTAAAATAAATATTAATGTGTAGTTTATGATAATCAGCTGTTATTCATCACTCTCTAGCCTTAATGAGTTTGATGATGGTGAAGTCTAACAATCCATGATTCCTATAAGCTTCATGAAGAATAATTGGACCATGGGTTGTATCATTAAAGACCTGTTTATTTCTAGACCTGTCTTCTGAACTTCCATCAATCTGTATTAGATGTTAACAGTGGTTAATTATTATATATGATAGTGTTTCTACATTAATTATCAAAGATGACATGTCACATCTAGGCTACTAGATCTTTACTAGAGTCTGGGGCTATCATCAAATCTAACATTTGGAAATCTAACATTTGGAACATCAAATCTCTCATTCAGTCATAGTGAGGGTCTAGAGAGGGCCTAGATGGAACCATAGAGACAGCCATAGTGAGGGCCTAGAGAGGGCCTAGATATGTCCATTGAGATGGCCATAGTGAAGACCAAGAGAGGGCCTAGATGGGACCATAGAGACAGCATAGTGAGTATCTATGTGATTGTTTGAAAATGGTGCAGTTAGGGATTTGGAAGAATATAAGTGACAGAAGTCTGCTGAATGAAAAGTAGAAAAACTTGAATGGACCAAAGTCTTATATGGAGAAGTATAGTTTGTACTTTGAAACAAAATGAAGATGACAAATAATTTTAATATTAATACTGTTTGTGTTTGTCACAAGATAAATAAAACATACTATAATCCTGAGTTACAACTTCACCCAAGGGCTTTGATAAGGGTATTTAAAGTATAAGGAGTTAAATTCCACTGAAATTTCTATGTTTTCTTATCTTGGGTTTATGGAAAATACTCAGAAAAGCTTTGTTCTGTAACATACTACACAGCTGGACATAAGGTACTAAAGGATCTTAATTATAAAGTATATTTGCATTTTGTTCTGTGTATTCAGAGTTTTTCTTCAGATCTTAGTTAAATTCCTTTGATGAATTTAGCACTTCTAGAGTTTAGGAAGAGACGTGTGCATGATCTCAGAAAGCTTCAGGTTCAATTTCAGGGTCCAATTATCATGTGGGCAAGCTCTGAAGACGCTAAAGAAAGGTGCTTCTTTGTCAAGCTGTATTTTCTTACAACACATAATTATTCTCTCACACAAAAGGTCCATACAAAGCAAGTAATGCTCACTGTTCTCCAGCTATACAAACTATATTGACTCTTTCAATCTTTCTATATATTTCTTCTACTTAAATAGTAGATCTCTCTACATAAGATATGCCACCTAAGGTGCACATAAATGATAAGAGATGATTATGGCATTTATAAAACGTCCAAGAAGAGATAAAACAAAGGGAGGGAGAGAGAGAGAGAGAGAGAGAGAGAGAGAGAGAGAGAGAGAGAGAGAGAGAGACAGAGGGAGAGGGAGAGACGGGAGAGGGAGAGGGAGGGAGAGGGAGAGGGAGAGGGAGAGGGAGAGGGAGAGGGAGAGGGAGAGGGAGAGGGAGAGGGAGAGGGAGAGGGAGGGAGAGGGAGAGGGAGAGGGAGAGGGAGAGGGAGAGGGAGAGGGAGAGGGAGAGGGAGAGGGAGAGGGAGAGGGAGAGGGAGAGGGATGCAACCATGCACACAGGTGCATGTGCAAACAAAGA
This sequence comes from Mastomys natalensis, assembly GCA_021653895.1. Taxonomy (NCBI): domain Eukaryota; kingdom Metazoa; phylum Chordata; class Mammalia; order Rodentia; family Muridae; genus Mastomys; species Mastomys natalensis. Next base: position 84,275 of record JAJTUV010001863.1, on the reverse strand, counting down.
GAGAGAGAGATCATAAATACATGATCACAATGGCACAAGGAGCCTTTGTTACAAAACTATTTGTTCTTTTTTATCATTTATAGACATAGAAAGAAAACTTGTATCTTCTATGCACTTTTATGAAAGTAAATATTGATGCCTATAAGTTTATTTTTGGAAAACTTTGTATTTCCATTTGACAACAGAGCTTTATGTGTTCCTCTTTTCCATGTGGCCACAGTGAATAAATCTCCTTTCTTTGCTTTTTACTGTCTCTCTAATTTACATGTCTCTCTAATTGACATATGAGGACCAGCACTCCATGAACAAGTTTGGGTAATTTTAGTCTTCTACTTCTAGAATCATGACATTGAGCTTGGAGACACAGTCACTTGCCCAGGGCACACAGTAGAGATAAATTCACTGTGCAATCTCATGTTCATCTGATCTATATTTTGCTTTTAACTGGGTTTCTTTAAGGTCTAAAAAGGACTGTTTTTAGTTGTTTTCTTTTAGTACACAGGAAAGCATTTGGTTGCACCGTTGTTTAGGTATTTCAAATTGCATGCTGAGAAAAATCAAGACAAGGAGTTTTTGTCCACAGCTGGTGGAGAGTGCTGAGAGGGCGTAGTATTAACCATGCCTTTTATTTTCTGTATTCTAGTGCTTTGACATCTGGGCTCTTGCTGACCGTGGAAGGGCTGACTCCCCCAGGATAAGCCAATACTCTCCATAAACAACTCAGCTGGAACAAACCAGTCTTGCAATATAAATGCAGCAACCAAGTCGTTCCTAACCTCCTCTTTTACCAGGTTTTCACACTATAGATCTCTATCCACTACACTAACTGTCCAAGGGTCAGATAAAGAAATCTGATTATGAGCCCTAAGCCTTAGAATCTACTGACATCGGAACTAGCTGACTTTAAAGCTACCTTGCCTCTCCTCACAGAACTCTTACCCACACCTTCCCCGACTTAGGTCTCAGTGGCGAAGCTTTCCTTCTCTAGTGATTCGTGGAGATAACAAGTTCTTTCTCAGTGACAGTCATGTCTTCATATTGGCTTTGCCATACCTGACAAATAACAAAATCTATATTTTAAAACAGATTCCAATAGGCAGATGAGGGGGGAGTGTTGAGCAAACAGTATGAGGACATTAGAGAGCCGCAATTCTTTGGGGGAACTCAAGAAGGGGAGTCTGAGCTCCAGAGCCATCTGTCCTGCCTCTCCCTCCCTTACTCCACTTCTCTAAGTGAGTCTTTAGAGAAGTAAATAGTGATTAGAGAAAGAATATCAGCAGGGAGGGGAGAGACAACTCACCACAGATGCTCAGCACTCTGAAGAGTTACCCTAATATTTCAGGGACTTCCACTCAAGGATAAACTAACTGGAGTTCATAACTTTGATGCTAAAAGGATTTTAGGACAAACCAGTTTAGTGTGTCAGGGGTAGTGATTTGATTAATATTTTAATATAGGTTTAAACTTGAAGTGGGGTGCACAGAAGAAAGACACACCCAAGTCCTTCCAAAGGGAGAATGGGGAAGAATAAGGGATACTCAACTGTGGGTACAGGCTTCCCCAAGAAAGAATAAGTGAGTAAGTACCTTAGCTATGGTCTTTTATAACCTTTTGGTGGCTGTCAGATAACATCTCAAAACATTGCTCAGAAACCTTTTCCCTCCCTCTCCATTCTGTGAGCTGGCTCTGAGGTGACCCTAGATAAATTCTGATGAGATTAAACCACTAGGGATGTACTAGGCGTTTAGTGCATGCCCTTTCCTCATAATGTAGTTTTTGATGCAATGTCTTAAATCCTCAATGTTTGTGGGGTGAGGAGGGGGAGAGAGGAAAAAATATTTTATGTAAATGTTAATTGTGCTTGGATTTTTTTTTTTCTTCCTGCATGTGGTTTGAAGATTTTTAAGGGTTCTTTTTTTTTTTTTTTTTGATATTAAGATATATTTACATCATTTCTCCTTTCCATTTTTTCTCTCCAACCCCCTACTCTTTGCTCTTTCAAATTCATCGCCTATTTTTCATTGATGTTATTACATGTTTATACAAATATACACACGTATCATCCTAAATATAACTAACTCAGTCTGTATAATGTTACTTGCATATATGTCTTCAGAGCTGACCATTTGGTATTCGATAACCAATTGCTGTGCTCTTCCCTGAGGAAGAATATTTCTTCCACTTTCAGCATTCCTTAGCTGCCTGTAGTTTTGCTTTTCATTTATTAGCTCATATTTTTATGTAGACGTGAAAGTATTTAATCTCTCTGAGTTTATAAGAAACACATGATGAGAACTGGTGTGCTCACACTCTGAGTATGTCCTTGATCACTAGAAGAGGAACTACTCAAATGCTGTCAGCTCTTCATCAAATTCTTTTTATTATTATTTTATTATTATTTTATTATTATTAAAAATAGATTCTTTTCTTATACAATATACCCTGATTGTAGTTTTCCCTTCCTCCACACACTGCCGTACCTCTCTACTTCTCCTTCTCTCCGACCCACTTCCTTTCTGTCTCTTATTAGAAAAGAACAGGTTTCTAAGTGATAACAACCAAGAATGACAAAATAAAATATAACAATATAAAGCAAAAACTTTCATACCAAAATTGGACACTCCAACCCAACAAGGAGGAAAGAGTCCCAAGAGCAGGCACGAGAGTCAGAAGCCCATTTAGTCTCATACTCAGTAGTCTCTTAAAAATACTAAGCTAATAGCTGTATTATATATGCAGAGTCCCTGTATAAACCCATGTAGGTCCTGTGCTTGCTGCTTCAGTCTCTGTGAGTTCGTTTCACCTTGTTTAGTTGATCCAGCAGATCATGTTCTCCTATTGTCCTCCACCCTCCCTGACGCTTAACAATCTTTCTGCCTCCTCTTCCACAGGATTCCCTGAGCTCTGAGGAGAGAGATTTGATGGAGCTCTCCAATTTAGATTGTCTTCACATAATTGTTGGCTGAGAGTCTCTGCATCCTTTCCCACCTGCTGCACGGAGAAACCTCTATGATGACTGGGTAAGTCACTGATCTAGGACCTATGTAGTCGTTCTTTGTGTGAGGTTCAGGCTTTGTAGTTTTTCCTCCATACACTTTGACATGTCTATCAATGTTAGCCTTGTTCTAGAAGACAGTCTCAGAGAAAACTGCATCCTTCTCTGACTCACAGTCTTTCTGCCTCCCTTCTACAATGTCCTGTGAGTCTTAGGCTTGGCACTTGTTTTATAGACGCATCTATTAGGGCTGAGCTTCACAACTGCCTTCTCATCGCTTGTGATTTTCTGTACTGCTCTCTGCCTAGTGTGAAGAGAAGTTTCCTTTAGGAGAAGTGAGGGTTATATTCATCTGTTGATTTAAGGACAAATGTATAGAATGTAGTTGGAGATGATGCTGGTTTAGTAAAGCGGAAGTAAAGGTCTGCATGCCCCTACTGCAGCCTTAGGGTTTTCATGAAGTACTAGTCATTTTGTGATTCACACATGGCATGCTTGGGTATAACTACTGGCTTCCTCCCCTCTTAAGAAGCTTGCACGGTGCTTTCTGGTCCTCAGGGAGGTAGTGTCAGATCACTTCCTGTGCAGGAATTCTTGCTCCACTGATACTAAGAGCTTCAACAAGATACCTGGGTGAGGGGTTTCTTTCCTTTTCATGCCTCCCTCAATTTCCCCTATCTTTCTTTTATTCTATCACAAGTGGAAAAAAAAAACCACAAGAGCTAGAAGGTTGTTTGTTTGTTTGTTTTTTTCCACCCTCCACTCCTTTCACATTTTAGTGTTTCCTGAATCAAGCAGACTAAAGACCTGAAGACATTATAGAAGACATCTGGCTCTACCAGAATCCTGACAAAGCTGTGGAAGGACTTTTGTTGGGTTGGACCTTGGGATGGGATTATTACATCTTTTGCACCTGTTCCTGTCTGTGCAGGTGCAGGGTACAGGTAGGGAAGCATCTCTGTCAATCTCTAAGTGTCCAGGGTGGAGGTAAAGTGAAGAACTGAGTTATTCTGATCCCTGATTCTATAAAGGATTAACTCAGAGTTTTTAAAATATAAAATGTGACATTGCTGTATATTCATTGAACGTGGTGATGGACTTCACAAAAACAATTTCTTTTAAGAATCTCTTAATTTGATCAAATTCACCACCTCCCTTCCCTAACATCTCAGAGGATAAACAAGTGGAAATAAAATAAGTAGATAGAAAAAATTAAAGATGAAGGGAAGAAGTAAGGCAGTTTCAGATAAAGGTACTATGAAAAGATTGTTTTTAAAGGTAAATGAATGCAATCTGGTGACATAAAGCAATACTTGGGAAGTTGAGGGGAGGAAAACCTAGATCCAGGTCAATTTGTGCTCTTTGAAAGGGGCTATTTAAAAACAAGACATGGGGAGAGAACAAGACAAGACAAGTCTGGGTAATCAAACTGAAATCACATATTAAATAAAGAAAGTATAAAGGAAAGAGAATTGGTTGGTGATTCAGAACATGTCTCTGTTTAGTCTCTTTTCTAGGTATAGGTTCAGCACTTGTCACTAAGCAGTGCCACAGACAAATAAAGGGCAGGGTCTGACTTTATGCAATTCCACACATGTGAAAGTACAGGACTCTCTATGCAGTAGCTGCAGTCTAACATCCAGACTATATTTTAGTTTCATCAACATTGTGTGGCTTTTGTCTCACACCCTATCAAGAGGTATTCCGCAGTCTCATGACACCTCCTAAAACTTAAAACTATGAACAGAGCAGAGAGAAGCCTAGAGGTGTGCTATACTTATCTCAGGAAGGATCTTTTAAAAATGAGTTTTGGCCACTGCTTCAGTCAATGCTAACAAAAGAGGGTTTTTTCAGCACCTATGTAGTATGTGCATCCCAAGATTCCTGTATGGTCCAACTTCTAAATGATGTGCCCAATATTGATTTTAGCTTTCAGATAGAGCAATCTATACTTGCATAAGACAGAAACCAGTCTTTACATCTGCAACACAGACCAGACAGACAGACAGACAGACAGAGAAAGAGGGTGGAAGTCAAGGCCTAAACAAGTTTGATTCACCTGTAACAGCATGACATTAGGGACCATGGATATGACATTCCTCCTAAAGGAGACCTCTGAGGAAAGATCAGCACAGAAACATACAGGAATCTTAAGATAGGATAGGATGAAAACTAGAGAGATCTCTGGTGAACAGTGACACCAGTGGATCAAAGGAGAATCCATGGGTCACAACAAACTGTTTCAAAATACATTGTACTATAATTGCTAAGTACATTATCCTTTTTTGTCTTGAAGATTTAAATAATAAATATATGGTAAGAAAGTAAATCACTGCTTCAAATACTGAAAAACGTAATATAAAAGATAATTAAATCAAGAAATATTGGTTTAAAGGAATAACAATCACACTATAGGTGACAAGACAGCCAAGTTGCAAATTTAATATAAAATAAAGATAGCCTTTTTATATTAAGATTTCTATAGACTCAAAGTGCCACTTACTAACATTAATGTACAATAATAACATAGTTATTGAGATTTTTGTTTTCTGTTTTGAGACAGGGTCTCATGTATTCCAGGCTACCCTCAAACTCACTACAAAGCTGGGGTGGTTTAAATAGCTTGGCCCATGAGAAGTAGCCCTTTTAGGACAGGATGTGTAGTCTTTGAGAAAAGTGTGGCAATGTGGCAGTGGGCTTTGAGGTCCTATTTTCAAGCGTCACCCAGTGCAGAAGAGTGACTCCTCCTGGCTACTTTCAGGCCAAGATGTAGAAGTCTCAGCTCCTCCAGCATCCAGTCAACCTGGAAGCTGCCATGCTTCCCACCATGATAATAACAAACTAAACCTCTGAGACTGTAAGCCAGCCCCAATTAAATGTTTATTATAGCGCTGCCTTGGTCATGTTGGCAATGGAAACCCTAAGACAATAGCCGAAGCCTTTGTTACCTTCTGCAGGTTGCTGACCTTGTGAGCCTCAGTTTCCCTAACTGGGGGATATTGAAGCCATCCTTACACATATGCATATTGTGTAGATGCTGCATAAGGTTTGAGTTTCTATCATCCCTTCTAGGCTGTACTGTGAGAAAGACGTAGCCCAAGGTAGAGAGCACAAATTAACGTTCCCTGTAGGGAGCACGGACCTGCCTGCAGCTCTGCCGTTTCTTCTCTTTGTTCCACTTATATTTCAACTGTGAGTGGATTTTCTTCTCTTAATATTAGTTTGGCTATTTTACGGTAGACAAATCCCCTGGCTATGTCTGTGTGTATAACCTAGTCTCTCTTGAAGGAGAGGCAGTGCCCTTCACAAACTGGAGAAAATCTGCTTTGAGAACCACTCTAAACCGTCAGCGTTATCACCTCCTGTCTTGTTTGTTCTACGGCAAATTCTAAGGTGTCTCATTTTTAGTTTTGTTCAATTCTTCATCTCCTTTCCTGAAAGCGCTCACTAACACCTCCTGCTTCATCAAAATTGCTTTCTGATCCTGAAAACGCATTTGCTCCATGGTATATTCTTTAGCCCTTCACATCTTTCTGAGCCAATAGTTCTCTCTGCTGCTTTTCATCTTGGGAGAGGATCTTCAGTTAATCTCAGCAAGATGTAAACCCTTTCATTTGCAAATGTTCCTCTTTCAGGTAAATGCATAAGACAGCTATTGAGCACCTACTCTCAGAGTTCAGAGATGAACATAATACTGTCTGTCCCTCACCCTGCAATGAGTTCACAGAGGCGACCAACTGCAAAGAATTGTTTGGGAGTGAAAAAAAACCCTTGATAGAGTGATGGGTTTAACTTCTAGCCAGAGGCATTTTTATTCAATTATTTCTAGCCTGCCTTGTTTCAGAAAAGACTGATACTTTTGAGAGCAGATGTAACTTAGGCACGTGTTGTTAGAACGTATCTTTCTTAGTTCACATACGGCACTTCAGAATCTTGCTTGGACCATCTTAACACATCTTCCACCTGTGTAGGCACTGAGCTTCAGAAAGAACATTTCTAAAGAACCACTGGGGAAAGTAGGAAGAACCAGAAGGAGGCACACACAGACACACACACACACACACACAAGCTCGCACACACACAACACACCTGTTCCAACTAAGTGCACCTGGCAAAATGGTCCACGGATTGAAGCTGTTTCTAGAATTCTGTGAGAGCTCATCACACCTAGTAATCCCATTTTTCTGTTGCTGCATAGCAAATTAACACAAACTTAACAGCACAATAGCCATGTGATTTCACATAGTCAGAGGTCAATGTGGGGTAAGCTTGTGCTTATTATGTTCCTACACTGAACATCAGGTTCATTGTTTCCTGTTGGAGAAAGTTTTCAGGCTCATTCCAGATGGTGGGTGAATTCACTTCCCTGGGGCTACATGCCTGTGTCCAGTGTCTGGGTGTCTGGGAATTCAGAGGTTGTTCTTAAAGTCCTTACAAATGGGTTGTTTCCATTGTTCCAAGCAAGCAACACATGGTGTCCCCGTTAATGAGTTTGTCTAGTGCTTCTGTTTTAGAAAGGATAAAATTTTCTCTAAGAATGGACCTGGTGAGGCTAGACTGAGGAAGATAGCCTTCGGGCCCCTTTAGAATGCTGATCTTCTAAGAAGCCAGGTCTCACAGACTGAGGAAATCAGCCACACCCCTCTGCAGCCCTGCCTGTGGAGAGTTAAGAAACTGGAGGTTTGTATGGCTCTGAGTTTGTGGTCATAAGAGCCAGGTAATTTCCTCTGTTCCATAGATTTGTTCACAGCTCTTCTCAGGGCTTCCCCAGTCTTCTCTTCCTGACAGCTACCCTTCTGACTCTGGTATGTGCGCTCAAGTCATCCCTTTCAATGAAGTACCTCTCCTACAGGGCTCTATCCTGTAGTTTCTGGCATTTATGAAACTTCATTTCTAACTGTACTCAAACCTTAAGATCTGATTACAGCACTGAGACCACTATAGTGAGAATTTTTGTTTCTTTAAAAAACACAGAAATGTTAGAGGAATATGTTTTTGTTTTAATCCCAGATGTGGGATATGGGGTTGCTTTATAGTGTCCACAGAAGCTGACTATGATTTGTCTTGTACTCCCCTTACCCACAATCCATTGTGCCATGTGGCATTACCCAGTTACAGGCATGTCATTCCCTCATCCCCATGGCTCCTTCCCACACTTAAGAAAGAAGACTCCGCATGACATAAACACTAAGAGAAATAAAGCATGAGATCATCTGAGCCTGCCACAGCCTCAGCCCAGTCCCTCCCTTCATACAGATTGTACCATGATTCTAAAGGACCAGTGGAGAGGAAGGGAAAGAAGTCATAGCAAAAGATCAAAAGGGCTAAAGGCTCTGAGCAGCAGACAAATCAGAGAGTCGCATAGGAAATTACTGCACACCTCTCTGTATCTCCACAGACTGTGTGTTAAGTGAACATTTTTTACGGAAGTTGAAGTTCATAATGGAGAAAGACTGGAGAGATCTGGCTGTAATACCTTTGGCAACACAGGAACCTAACAGTGCAATGCTTACCTTAGTCACTGTTTTATACTGTGAAGAGACACAGTGACCAAGCAACTCTTGTTAAAAAGAGCATTTAATTGGGGGCTTGCTTACAGTTTCAGAGGTTAAGTCCATTATCATCATGTCAGGGAGGATGGTGGCAGGCAGGCACAGTGCTGAAGTAGCTAACAGCTACATTCTGATCCACAAGCAAGGGGTTATGGGGGGAGAGTCAGAGAAAGAGACATAGAGGGAAACACAGGGACACAGGTACTGGGCTTGGCGTGGGCTTTTGAGACCTTAAAGCCCACTCCCACCCACCAGTGACACACTTCCTCCAAGGCCACATCTCCTAATTCTTCTAATCCTTTCAAGTAGTGCCACTTCCTGGTGACTAAACATTCGCATATGTGAGCCTATGTGGGCCTTTTTTTAGTTTAGTTTAGTTTTGTTTTGTTTTTTTCAAGACAGGGTTTCTCTGTATAGCCCTGGATGTCCTGGAACTCACTCTGTAGACCAGGCTGGCCTCGAACTCAGAAATCCACCTGCCTCTGCCTCCCAAGTGCTGGAATTAAAGGCATGCGCCACCACTGCCCAGCTCTGTGGGCCATTCTTATTCAAACAACCTTACCGTGTTTAGTTTGAGTACAGTCTTGTCACCTAACCAGCATTATAAAATTTTAGACAGATGACATTATTCAGAGGTGGCAGAGGTATCATGTTCCTTAATCCTCTTAGCTAGCAGAACTAAGCACACAAAACTGTTTCTCTGTTTAAAAACAGAAAAAAGCCACTGACTTTAAGACAATAAAACTTCATCCTCTAAGCTAGAGCCTGTGCCACACAAGCATTGTTTCCCAGAATTCCTGAGACAATTTAATTAAGTACCCAGGGTGTATTAGGTGAGCACACATACAAAGACAAACTGTATACCCCTTGCTCAGAACTAGAGAGGCCCACCAAGAACTCCATCCTGGCCTTTTCAGACTTGAAGATTCTGGATTTACAGTGGGGAGGGGCAGAAACTTAGAGACTTGGAAAGTCTGTCGTGAAGAGGGGACGATATCTCCAGAGCTGATGGTGTACTGGAGGTTTAACAACTGAGCCTCTGGAGAGTCGCTGATTAGCTACACAATTTTCAGGTTTCCTTGATGTAAATATGGCAAGTGTCAGGCTCCAGCCAGGGATCACAGAATGCAGATACAGTAGAGAAGCAACCTGAGCCTAGCAGTATAAAGGAAAAAACAATCCCATTGTTACTAGAATCAGATTTTTATTGATATACTAGAGAATCTTTAAGCAAGTATAGTGATTGAAGAGACGATTGAATAGACTTACTCAAAAGTCTGGGACTCCAGGTTGAGAAGGCTAGGCTGATGCCATGACAGGCTTCAAACTGGCAGTTAAGGAGACTAGGCCTAAATCTCTGTTCCCGAGAACTGGGCAATTCCAGTCAAGTCCAGGCCTCAGAAGCTGCCCCACCTGAGGCAAGGACAATGGGTCAGCAGCAGTTTCCAGATTTCCTCAGCTACTTCCTCAGTAACAGTTTCCAGACTTCCCCAGCAAGTTTCCAGCCCCCACATCCTGGTAATGGAATGTCCATAGAGATGGATCCAACAGATTAACATAGAGGCCACCTACCCCGGAATTCCCTCATGTGCTTTAAATCAGACCTGCAAGCTTACTTTGTTGTCTCTATATCTGGTAATGGGGAGACCCCAGCAGGCTGGACTTCTGCAGACTAAAAACACTCTTTGCATGTTTACATACTATTTGAGTCCAGGGTGTCATTCTTCAGTGAATCATGGGCTCTTACAGTGTAACTGAAGTAGAGCTTGATGCTATGAGAGATGAGATACATTGAAATAGAGAGCAGGTGCAAAATAGAAGAGTTACAGACATTGGCACTTTCCTGCTTCTTCTGTAGAATCTGCCACAGTTTCTTACATTCAGGTTAGAGATTTTTTTCCTCAGCCTCCAGCTCCTGATGCAGAGGTCTGGAGTTGGCCTGCTCAGAGTTAATCATCTCAGCTGTAAATTAATCATCTAAACCATGTTCATCTCTGCTTTTTCCATATCCCAAACCTGGAGTCCTTCTCACCTTTGGTTTCAATATTTTAGTCTGAGAGCTTTCAAATGCTACTTTGTAAAAAAGCACATTCTTGGTATTTCTTTGCTACTGTCTTCCAAAGATTAGAACTATAAATAATATGAAAACTTAATTACATATTTCCTTTTAAAACAGTGTTTAGCCAAGTAATGTTTAAATCTCCAGAAAATCATACCTTTGAAATTGCTTGTGTTTCCTTTGCCAATTTAAACTGTCCATAAGAAGGCAAAAAGTTAAAGTGTGTAGTTTGTAATTCTATCTCTGAATCATCACAGAAGTCTCCTGAAGAGATGATTCCTATAAACACTGCGAAATCAGCCAATTCAGGAGAAGCCAAGGTGCTGTGTGAGGAAGAGGGAGGGGATACTTCAGTCTCCTGCCTCTTTTTAACTTATGCCTAAAAGATTAAAAATAAAAATCACCCACCTAAAAATTTTCATTCTTACTCAAAAGCCTTGCAGTTAGTACGTGTAACAATTGTTCAAAAATGGTTTTGTTCATATTTCCCCACAAAGGCATTGCTCTCTAGGTCATAGGGACCCAGATTTCTAATTTCCATTATTACTGTATTAAGCTCACTTATTTGCATCATAAAAATAACCATTTGCATTTAAAGAATTTCTTTTTCCCCCTCAGGAACATAGAATCTCTCAAAAAGTATTCACTATACCTGCAAAAAGTTTTGTCTCCAGAGCAAATCTGCAAACTAGCATTCTGGTGGCCTGACAGAGTTGTAGAAATACTGCAAACTCTTGGCCTCAGTGCCTGCAGGCTCATTGCACAAATAGGCTAGCTATTGTACTGTAACATAGAACATCTTCCTAGATCCTGTGAGCTATCATAAACACCAAAAGAGTTGCACCATGTAACACTTTGGACTTCTAGGCACAAAACTAATGAAAGGGATAAAAAAATGAGGGAAGACAGACCAGAGAGATGACTCCGTGGTTTAAGAGTGCAGACTGCTTTTCCAGAAGACTCAGGTTCAGTTCCCAGCCCCACAATGGCCATCACACAACTCCAGGAAATCCAGTGCCCTCTCTTCTAGCTTCTGCAAGCCATATATGTGCAATAATGTGCTCTGCACATATGGCATATAATCAAGAACACTCATGTATACATGTATGAAAATAATATAAACACCAAGAAATGATACATGTTTTCAAAGTAAGAATATATTCAAAACTTCTGAAGAAAGACATTTATATTTTAGCCTTCTAACACTTCCAGGTGGAAACTAGCAAAGGTTTCTTGTGTTTAAGGAGAATATAGTGCTTTGTAGATATGTCTATGTCATGGAGACACCTAGCAAGTTTTACAAAATTCCAAGGCCTACACTCACGACCCAAGGATCTTAATCAGTTGGTCAGGACAGATATAAATATATATATATATATATAAAGACTGATTAGCATTTTTCAAATTTTCCTGGGTATCTTTAAGGCACAGCCGGACACTGAATATCGTTGGACTCCCAGAAGCAGCCTTGATTTGCCTTTGTCTTCAGCCATTAGCTAATTATGTAATCTTGAAAATCTATTAGTATGTCTGGGCCACAAAATACTAAGCTGAAAGTTAGATATTTGGACCAAAAAGAATATACTTTCATCTCTAAACTCCCATGGGTTCAAAACAATAAAAATAACTAGTTCAAATAAGAATTAAATTTCTCAACACACTTATATTCAGTACTTACAACATGGAATTGCTATGTGGGAAATATATGGCTAAAAATTTGCTCCCAGAAAACATATAAATTATATAAGCCACATGCAAAACCAAAGCACATACATTAAAACAACTCACAATCCAAGGGGCATATGTTAAATGCATATAAGGATCATTTTAATACTGGCATGTCTCTGGGATTGCGTGTTCATAAAATTGCTCAGAATCAGTGTAAGAACTAAGTAAGGTTTTATTCCAGTCTACTGCAATAGGATGGAAAGGTTGAATCAGCCACTAAAACAAAAGATAAAATGGGAATTTAATTTTTTTATTTATTCTTCTCTCATATATCATATTTCAACCACAGTCTACCCTTCCTCCTCTCCTCCCAGACCCCCAACCAAATTTTTAAATACTTGACTTAATGTAATTTTACTGAGAATATTAGAAGACTAGTTAATGTCTTAGGCCATCTTTGTTTATTTAGCTGTTAAAAAAGAAAATTATGAGTTTCTCAGGTAAGTGAATAGAATGGAAACAATCAACCTGAGTGAGGTAACCCAGACCTCAAAAGACAAACATAGCATGCTCTCTCTCCTTTGGCATGTTAGCTTTGACTCTTGGTGTGTATATCAAGAGTATATCAAGTTGGAATATCCATAGAGGTTAAGAAACTAGTAAGGCACCGTTGGGGAGGCGGCTACCTTTGAAGGGAGGGGATAAAACATACAGTGATGAAAGTGAAATCACTGAACAGGAAGGACAAAATGGAAAAGCAGTGGGAGGGCAAAGTAGAGGAGTAAATACAGGGAAGGATAACAATAAAGGCCTTCTCAATCCCATATGGAAACCTACTTCTGTAGAGTCCTCCTTACACATATCCATATATATATATATATACAAGAAGCTGAAGTGAAGTTAACCTGTACCGAGGGGGACAATACCTCACTACATACCACATGCTACCAAAACCCCAGTATCATGAGTTTCTTTGTTTTCTATTGTTGGCCAAAGAGATCCCCTACATTCCCAAAATATGCTGACAACAAACTAAAGTACCCTCAGAGGAGGTACCAAAATCTGTCACTGTTACATTAAGAAATGAGAGAGAGAGAGAGAGAGAGAGAGAGAGAGAGAGAGAGAGACTATGAGTTCAGACCAAGAGTGAGTACAAATTTGAATTATCCACTTCTTTCCCTATGCTTTTTGTTTGTTTCTGTTTTGTGGCTATAAGCCTGTCTGCTATATGTCGATTGTGAATATCCAAGCTATCTGTCCATATTGCCTGTCTATGTCGTCTGTCTGTTGTGTGTGGGTCCCCAGTTCTGGAGGGTGTCCCACAATGATCTCCCGGCTAAGGACAGAGTGAGAGCAGGGAGGGTCCTCTGCCCATATCTCCACTGTCCTTGGTCTTCAGCCCAGCCTGGTGTGAGAGGCCAAAGGGTATGAGTGCAAGCGGGGAGGAGAGATTGCCTGCCTCCTGCTGCTGCCTCTGCTCGAGGCTCCACTGTAGCAGCTTGGTCACTCCCAGGTACTGCACCTGTCTCTCCATGCTGAGCCAGCCCAGGTTGGGCCGATAGAAGCCGGTTAGCAGGCAAGGAAGCAGCTTGGTGCCCCAGGAAGGTTCCAGGAGAGCGGATCTCTCCCCAAGTGTTACAGATCTTAAGACAGAAACTCTTGGATAACGGGATGATTCTCTCGCATACCTTTACTTCTCCTGAATAGAGCCCTTATATACAGTTTCAGGGTGGGTTAGGGTCTGACAGCAGATAACGCCTATTGGCTTGGTCTGAGAGCTTAGAGATACCTCATCTGCATGTGGGTTAGGGTCTGGCAGATAATGCCTATTGGCTTGGACTGAGAGCTTAGAGATACCTCATCTACATGTGGGAGGGCCTGAGGCACTGTTCCTCGTGACTGATAGTCATAGACCTCCCTTTGGGAGGGGCTGTGCAGGGCCGAAGCTGAATGAGAAGAACCAGGGCCTGGGGGCAGCGCCGAACACCTGCCGTCCTGATAAAGGTCCGGGGTTCAAGACTTGCTCAACCAGGCACCCAGCTGCTTCCCACAGCCCACCGACCCACAGTTGTGTCTGACCATAATGAAGGCTTTTGCTCTATTCTTATTGAATAGCACAGAAAATATTGTATGGAAAAGGAATAAAAAATAACTAAAAAACTTTTTTTAATAAAAATCTTTACAAGAATTTAATAAGGGGAGAAGTTACTTTTTTTGCTGATTCAACTGACCCAGAATAGCACTTAAAACCACAAACAAAGCAAATGTTATGAATATCCTATCCATATCAATATCCTTTATCCTATATATCCATTTATTGATTCCAACATTTGTGAGATATTGTTATTTAAGATTAATTTCAACATGTTGACTTTTTCAGTAAATGATTAGTGTGCACACACACACACACACACAAATATTTTGGATCAGGAGCATGGAAGAGTACATGGTTTAAAGTTAAAGGTATACATTCAGTTTACTTTGTAAAATGGATTACCTGGGAAATTCAGGCATAGTAAGTTTGGTTACTATAGTAGTTTCAATAAGAATGGCCCCCATAGGCTCACAGATATAAATGCTTGGTCATTAGGGAATGGCACCATTTAACAGTAATTAGGAGGTATGGCCTTATTGAAATAGGTATGTTGGAGGAAGTGTGTCACTGGGCACAGGTTTTGGGGTTTCAAATGCTCTAGGCAATCTCTCTCTCTCTCTCTCGCTCTCTCTCTCTCGTCTCCTCTCTCTCTCTCTCTCTCTCTCTCTTTCTCTCCCTGCTGTTGTCTGCTGAATTTTGAGGTAGAACTCTCAACTCTCTCTCCAGCACCATATCTGCCTGCATGCCACCATGAATCCCACCATGGCAGTAATGGACTAAACTTCTGAAACTGCAAGCCAGCTTCAATCAAATGTTTTTCTTTAGAGAAGTTGTTGTGGTCATGGTGTCTCCCCGTAGCAATAGAATACTAAGACAGTTACATTGCCTTCTGGGAAAAAAGTTTAAATTTAGGCTGCATACAAAATAAGAAAATCAATTGACTGCACAGTTGTAAATCAAAGCCTGTTATTAGCTTGGTTTACAAGGTCCAACAAAAGTACAGGGAAAGATATTACTACACCAAACCCTATAACATATTGTCAGTGCTCTTGTTTGCCTTCTGGAACTTGAGAGTCAAACTCTATTGCTGAAGATATCAAACATTCAAGTCACAGAATATGCAGAAATTAAGCTTTATCCTTATTGGATAGCTTTCATGGTCCTGGCTCAGGTGCTATGCATGCTCCTCAAAAAAGACATCAATTTTATCTAGATATGAATTCTGTGAACTACACTAATGACCTACCTGACAAGACGTGTTCACTAGCACAATAGTGGCACAAATGTTATAGGAGTAACCAATAACTTTCAGATTGGATTCAATGCCTACTCCACTAGATGGAAATTATACCTTGCTTACTTAACAAGGCTAAGAACATGCTGCTAGAACATAGCCCCTAGGGGAATATCCTACTACTATTATTCTACTAAATGGAAATAGTATTAAGATGACTCTTAATGATGTATTGTTATACCCATAGAGCAGTGTATCACTCAGCCCTCATTAGAAACGCTCCTTCTTGAAATTGATGGAAATTAACACAAAGGCCCTAAACTGGTTAATACACAGACGACAAGTGATTGTGGAGTGCTCAACCTTAAATAGAATGTACATACCACACCACTCCCTGCAAGGCTTAGGTATATTCTCAGAGGGTGGGGCAGAAAAATTGGAAGAGTAATATGAGGTAGACAACTTCAAGGAAATAGTATTTTCCAGACACAAAAGGGAAATTGCACATGTGAACTCATCAATTATGACAGCAATTCACATGAACTATGTAAGCTCAAGCTAAATCAAATACCAGAAGGTAAAATGGATACCAAAATCCCACAACTAGGTAAGAAGCCATTAGCATTAGATAATTGCTTGGAGAAGGAGAATCAGTTTTCTTTAATGGTGCAACCCCTGGTCAGTCAATCACACTCCAGGTCAGGCCCTACTTCCAGGCAGCATAAATTAGGACTTGTTGTGTTTGAAGGAGGAGGAAGAAGAGAGAAGAGGAAGAAAACATAAAGTTGAGTGGGTAAGGAGTTGAGTGTGTGAAGGTAGGAGCTTAGGAGAGTTGGAGAAAAAAGACAAGAATGATCGATATGCATTGTATGAAATTCCAAAAGAATTAATAAATTGTTGTTGTTGTTGCTGCTGCTGTTGTTAAAAATCCAAATAACTACCCAAAGCTAAATTTCTTCCTAGGATTTGGAGCTTCAGATAATTTTATTTCAAAGGGGTGGTGCCCAGGTCTTTAAGATTGAAATCCTGTAGACTACAAAGTTACATCACAAATGAGTAGGAAGATATTATAAGTACATGTTTTCCTATGTAAATTCCTTAATTAAATAAAGAAATACTAATTAATTTTAGAAAAAGAGAATTCAGGTGATAGTCTAGTCAAAGCTTCCCTAAAGGCCAGTCAAATTGAGAGGAACATGAAAACTTTCTGTCAGTGTTAATGCTTTAATTCCATCTCGTCATTATCTTGGCAACTCCAATAACAGGGCCTTTCTCATCTCTTGGGTGTTTATAGAGATGACATGAACTATGATCATTCAATTTACATCTTAACTTTCTAAGACTAGAGTCTATCTTTTACTTAATGGCAGCTTCTAATCACTACTGATCAGGAAACAGTAATGACATAAGATGGTATGGCTTATTGGTATTCTTAAAAGGTCCATGTTTGAGACAGAGCCCTTGTATATAAATTTGGTTTCAGGAGTGAAATAAATGCTGTCTGAGTAATGATTCAGACACCCTAATCTTCGTGCAAAGCAACAATCACTGAAAGGATTAGATGAATCTACATTATACTTAGTTATACTTAGTTATTGATACACATATTGAAGAGATGTGTATATTCAGCAAATAAAGTAAAGGTAGGAATATCACCAGTCCTACTGAGAACATGAGATATGCACCAGAGCCATCAGAGGATGGTATGGAAAGTTTACCACTGTTTTTCTTAGTAACACCTTAAAATGTGCTATGTCTTAGAATCAGTGGAGTTTTAAATTTAAGAAAACTACTATAGCTTTGATAAGCTATGGCTACTGAGGCTAAGTCATATGTGCAGGTCTGTTATGTTTGCCTCTCCTCACCTCAAATCAAGATTATAGACCTTTGTATTCTTTTAATAAATGGTGTTTCAAGTTACTGAAGGGAAAGTCCAGCTGAGAACATAGACCACATTTGTGATTATTAGATGTCTTATGGCCCTCTTAAACTGCTCCTTTTACATCATATTCTAAGTAGAACCTGCATCATGTCTCTCCATGCATCCACCACGAAACCATCCCTGACATTCCTCACATGCACTGCCACAGTAGTTGCTCTATTAGACTGGAAGATTTTTCTCTGTATACTTCAAAATTCAAAAGTTGAACATGTCCATGCTATCCTTTCATGAAAAAAGGAAGTACTTCATGTGGTTTTATAGTGAGAAAACTCATTGATTCAGCAAAGCCAAGAGCCAAAACAGCTTTAGTTTTCTTAACCTAATCCCAATGGAGAGTGGTAAAAAGTAAGCTAGATCTTCTTTTCTGATGGCTTTGGTTTTAAGTTCTTAACGTGCCTTGTGGTGGTTTGAATGTGCTTGTCTCAGGGAGTGTCACTATTAGGAGGTGTGACCTTGTTTCAGTAGGTTTGACCTTGTTGGAGGAAGTGTGTCACTGTGGGGCTAGGCTTTGAAGCTCCACCCTCTTGTCTGCCTTTATAATGGTTGCCTTGGTCATGTTGTCTGTTCACAGCAGTAAAACCCTAAGACATGCCTGTAGAGAAGCCTGTGAAGAATCATTGGCAGCCACCCTCAGTGGGTGATTATGAAATGGCCTTTTCAAATAGGGTTGGGAACTCCCATACATCTTAAAGGACATTTGCTTCATGGCTTCTGGGGAATTCTCAAGTATGTCAGTTATCATTGACATACAACAACCTCATCAGACTACTTCACCAACTGTCAGCAAAGTGATTCTGCAACCATACCTGTACCATAATGCAGCTGCATCTTTGAAGTCCTGGAACTTCCTGGAAACTTATTGTAAAATGGTGTGGTCCTCAAGTTACATACTGGTGAAAGATCATCCTCTGTTACCCCCTGCTTCTTAAGCAAGCATTAAAAAACAAGATCAAAGCTTAGTCGGCAAAGCTTTCTGTTTAGAGATGAAACATTTGGGTTCAAGTCCCAGCTCGGTTGCTAGTCAGAGATCTGAAGTTGGGTAACTCATTTAACATCTCTAGGTCTCAACAAACAACCTAGAAAGGCAACTGTAAGAATCAAAGATGATTTAAAAAAAAAAAAAAAAACAAACTGTTGAAGAATCTCCCAACATTAAATGCAATACCAGATAGAAGAAGCTTCGAAGTGTGTGATCAAAGGAGATCAAAAAGATACACATTGGGAAGGAGGAAGTAAAGATATCACTATTTGCAGATGATATGATAATATACATAAGAGACCCCAAAAATTCTACCAGAGAGCTCCTATAGCTGGTAAATAGCTTCAGTGAAGTGGCTGGCTATAAAATTAACTCTAGCAAGTTAGTATTTGAATGCTTGCCATTTGCTCTGAAAAGTGCATCCTTTATTTTACATTCAATGTAATAACTCCTGCCATCTTACACTAGGATTCCTTAAAACACCTTCCTAAGAATTCTTGGAAGATGCTTGGACTTAGTCAAAGGCACAGCTACAAAGGAATAAATGGCCAGCAATGAGAAGTTACTTCACAGCACAAAGATGTAGAAACGACTATTCGAAATCTTGTTCTCCCACTGAGATTATTTTACAATAACACATTGTTTACTCCTCGTGTTACATCATTATTGAACAATTAAGACACAATTCCTGAGGGGCTCTTAAACTATAAATATCATGTTTTCGAAACCTTCCATACAACCTAGTCATTCAAGTGTATGCTTCTATTATCCATAAAACACTGCTAGAATTTTAAACAAGGACAAATGTTCTGCTAGAATTTTAAATGTTGATAAATTTGAAATTTTGACAATTTTCCAAGTTTTGTGATAGTTTCCTCAAATAATTACAGCACCATTAGCAGAGGGGACACGCCCAGAGAACTGAGTGCTATAGGAAAACATTGGTGACCAGAAGAAATATGGAATGTTTGGAAATAGTTTACAAACTACAGGGTACTGGGATGATAATGACTGGCATTTGGTGACTTTTTATTTGGTGTTAGGCATGAGGCTAAAGTGCTTCGCATGCATTATTTCACTGAAGATTCACATGTGATTATAATAACAGTATGCTAATAGTGTAATAGAATCATCTCTCAATTGTACGCACACAATTTCACAGAAAGACTGGAGAGAAACTGTGAACTCTCAGAATCTTGCCTGAAGCAAATAGCTATGTGTTTAAAAAGAGATTTCACTCTGACATTCAGTTTCAGGGCCTAACGTTTTCACTTCTGTATTCCAAACCCTAGCAGTCACTTCGAACTCGGTGCTTGAAAGCCACCTGTGACCCAGTGCAAGTGCCAATGATGGTTTTTATGGTAGTCCTATTAATGGAGTTTTGGCCCTTATTTACATAATTCCTAATCACCTTTCAAATCCTTGAGGAGAATTTCTCCAGTCTATTTGTAGAGGACAAATATTTCTTTTACATACCCATACTCATGGGACTCCGAATCTTTCATTTCTACTGTTTAATGCAGCTATATTTGAATAATGCTTTGAGTGCCTCTTTAATTTATAACTCCTCCACACCCTGCTCTTAGACTGAAAACGTTATGATACTGAATGCTCTGTGCAAATTAAGACAAAGAACAGGGACATTAAAAGGGCTCTTGAGGCTTTAAATCACCCTACACACCATCACCACCACTGAAGACCAAACCCCAGAGAAACACCAAAGCATCACTGCGAGCCTGCTGTGCTCCTGCACACAGAACAGAGGTGCTCTTTCCAGGGGAGGGGGCGGGGGTGTTGAGAGGCTGTCTTTCTGAGCAGAGCGGTCTTTTCTTCTGAAACACAAAGGAACACACAAGCTGTAAGAATGCTGCCAGATTTACCTTTCTGTCTGTAAATCTGTAGGTCTGAAAACTCTTTGCCATATGAAGAGGGACTGTGGAAATCTCCTGCCAAAAATGTCTCGAATTTATTAACAAGTAGACAAGCTTGACAGCATTGAGCAATAGCCCCTATTCAACCAATCTGAATCTAGAATGAAAAGATAGTTTAAACCTGAGCACATCTATGTCCACATGCATGCTAGGCTACACTTCTCATTTTAATATAGCTAAGAAACACTACAGATGTTTGAATGGCTATAAGCATCAAAAGAAAATATAATTCAGAAAAAGTTTAAAATACATAACAGTTTGACAATTTAGATGTAAATAAAAGAATCCAATTCTCACTAATAAAAAAACGATCTAACCCCAAACCACTTTGTAAATGTGAACCAACTATCTAAGAAATGTTGCCTGCAGCCAACCATTGGACTGAGCACGGAGTCCCCAATGAAGGAGTTAGAGAAAGAACTAAAGGAGCTGAAGGGGTTTGCAACCCCATAGGAAGAGCAACAATAAAAAAAGATAAAAAATGAAATGTTGCTTTCCAGTAATATCAAATTTAAACTGTTAATAGTCCCTTTACAAATTAGTTTAACCCTTTCTCTGTCTCTCTCCCTCTGTGGTATCTGAGTGTGTGTGTGTGTGTGTGTGTGTGTGTATGTATTTCTCTCTATAGTCTGTAATACTTTGGTACTGTGAAGAGCATCACAAGAAGAGAGCTAAGTGGGCATTCCTGAGAGACATTGTGACTCCACTAAACACAGTGAAAGTCTTTGGAAGTTAATCGACATAACCCACCCAGCACAGTTTGGATCAGAGAAGGTACTCAGTGTTCAAGGCTTTAAGGTCCACCTATTGACCATATTGCTTCATTTTTCACTAATTGTGGAATGTCTTCAAAAAACTTTGGAAATTCTTTATGAAAAGGAAAATCAGTGCCATTGAGTGTTATTTGGCAAGCAACCTTCTCTAAACAAGTTACAAATGTCATCGCCACCAGCGAAAGATGCCTAAAATATTATGATAGCTGGAATGACAATTTCTGAGCTAATAATTTAGCTAATAGAATGCTAATGGAAATAAAAATCATTTTTGCTGAAAGCAAAGAATTTCTAAAAAGGTCAACTTATTCGTAATCCACTGATGGAATAGGAAAGGAGGACGAATGGGAGACTAGATACAAGAATGGGTGGACTCAAAAAAACGTGAGGATAAAGGGGAGTGGTACATAAACAAAAACACAAACAAAATTTAAAAGGGAGATATTTTTTAAGAGGAAGAATAAAGGAAGAAGGGTAACATAATAGATTGACAACATTCTTGTAGTAAGCATTCTTGTATTATAAAATATGAATACAGTAAAATATTATCTTCTTGTTTATAATTTGCTAAAAACCTCAATCCCTTTGAGACTCCTAGTGTAAAGCCAGTTCTCCCTAGTTCTTCTCAATCACCCTCTCAGCCTTTCTTCTACCCCATCTCCATCCCTTTGTGACTCTTTACTAATCCCCAGAACAACTCTCTACTGGGAGCCCTGAGCCTCCTCTCTGGGATTCAGGGAGCCCACAGCTACCTGTGATTGGCTGGGAACCAGATTGGGGCAACAGCAACCAGAGAATGGAATGGCCACCCAACAAGGGCAAGACTAGATATGCACACCAAGAAACATCTCAAACATTTTAACTTCACATGCTTAAATCCCAGAACAAAAACAAACAAACTAGACAGCATGCCTCCGCCAGAAGCCCCTGACCTACTGTCGAAGGTCCCAAGAGGAGAAAATGAAGCTGAAATGTAAGACAAGAACCTTAATGTAAATCTAAGAACCTTAGCAACTGTGAATATGTTCAAAGATCTTAAAGAAGTTATGAATAAATATTTTAATAGATCATGAAAAGGCAGTTAAGTGAAATAATGAAAACAATTCAAGACCTGAAAGTAGAAATCAACAGAGGAATAGAATCACTAAAGAAAGGTCATATTGAAATAAAACTCAAAATTAAAAACTCAGGTTAAAAAAAAAAGACAGGAAAAAGGGAACTTGGGTCTTGAAGATAAGGAGGAAGAAATGGATTGTTCATTCAAAGAAAATGTTACATCTGAAAGAATATAGACACAAAACATGCAGGAAATCGTAGACACCATGAAAAGACCAAACCTACAAAAAAAAAAAAGAAAAGAAAATTTCCATAAACAAACAAAAAAGGCTTGTTATTGTACAATACATATACAGAATACCAAATGTGTAGGACCAGAAAATAAAATCTCTTCAACACATAATAAAATTATATATATATATATATATATATATATATATATATATATTCATATTAGAAGCTGCAAGAAGAAAAAAAGGTGTCATATTAATAACTCAATGACACACTTTAGAAAACAAGAAGAAACAATATACAAAAAGGGTAAACATGAAGAAATAACCAAACTCAGGGCTGAAATCAATAAAATAGAAGCAAAGAAAAGAGAAAAATAATTAAACAAAACAAAAACCAAGAATTAGTAATAAAAGAGCTAGTTCTTTTAGAAGACCAACAACCAAGCTGTGATCGTGTACACCTTTAATCCCAGAACTGAGGAGGCAAAGACAGACAGCTCTCCAAGTCCTGGGCCAGCCTGGTCTACTTAGTAATTTTCAGAACGACAACAACAACAACCATAAAACATAGATCTTCCACTTCAGATTAAGAAAACTAAGAAGATTGGGAAACTGTTGGACAAATAAGCCAAAAGACACAGACAGAGGCTCCAAATTCATACAACTAGAAAAGAATAGGGGGTTATAATAACAGACATCAAGGAAATTGGGAGAATCATAAGGCCATACTTTAAACATCTTTATTCCACCAAAGCGGAAAACCTAAAAGTAGTGAATGACTTTCTTGATATATACAACCTAACAAAGTCAATCAAAACTAAAGAAACAGTTTTGAAAGACTATTGTTCATATTGAATTAGAAGCAGTAATTAAAATCTCCCAACCCAAAACAAACAGGCCAGATAAATTCAGCACAGAATTATACCAGACCTTCATAAAAGAGCTAACACAAAAATTCCTCAAATTGCTCCACAAAACAGAAACTGAATGGGCATTTCCAAATTCTTTTTATGAAACCATTATTATGCTGATACCAAAACCACACAAAGACCCAAAAGGGAAAAACACAAACTCCCATCCCTAAACTAGATGCTCTTTGCAAATTGGTATCTGCTGAGAAAGGGAAAATCAGTTTTTAGGTTTTGGGAGTTTGGGGGGCTTTTTTCCCCAATGGAAAATCACTAGGTAAATCAATCATACTCCAAGGCAGGTCATATGCCCAGGAGGAGTCATACAACACACACCACACACACACACACACACACCACTACCAGCACCACCACCAACAATAACAACAACAACAAAACAAAAGAAAAAAAAACGCTTCCGTGGTTTTTGTGTGCTTCTTATTTTGTTTTGCTGGGTTTTTTTTCTTATTGATGTTTTGGTTTTATTTGTTTGTTTGTTTTTGTTTTGTTTTTTGTTTTGTTTTTTGTTTTGTTTTTGTTTTGTTTTGTTTTGTTTTGTTTTGTTTTGTTTTGTTTTGTTTTGTTTGTTTTTGATGAGGGAATCTTTCTGGAATAAGCACTCTGATACCAGTAAGAGTGGAAAAGAAAAGATGTCATCAGTGGACTGAAGCCAGGACAGCTCCTAGAAGGCTGGTATTTGGGTCTAGTTTGTATTCTCATTTTGTATTCTAAAACCCCAACGTGGGGAGGGCAAGCAAGCAAGATCTTACAGAAGCCTGTGTGGCAGTCAGCCGGTTGTTAGGGGCAGTGACCCATTGCCTCAGCAATTCCTCCAGGCCATTCTGTTGCAGGCAACAAGTGAAACCAGGCTTGTCAAAAGGCAGCACAAGCAAGTGCTTTAAGTAATTTATTAAATACGCAATATCTAATAATTGGTCTTTCCTACCTTATCCCTGTTTTAATTTCATTCTTTGGCTTTTCGGTGTTTGTTAGATTGTTGTTTGTTTGCCGGTTCGGTTTTGGAATGAGAGAGAACCATAAAGTTGGGTAGGTAGGGAGGAGTCGTGCTGACATAAAGAAAATGACCAAAATATATTGTATGAATTCATATACATATGATATACTAAGGGAAACAAAGTAAATATAATATATTAGCAATAATGCCTTACAGCGTTCTCAGCACACTACTTAGAATTATTACCTACAAGATTATGAAAACTTTGTATTTAGTCTAACTAAGGTCCTCACAGTCAAAGACAATAAAGCCTTCAAGTCTCAAAACAAGAATCTGTATTTCAGGAACATAATGATTCCAGGTAGGCAACCTGATTTCCATCTCACTAGTAAGGAATCACTATGGACGCCATGTTTCTCCTTTCAGGGCTCATGTTAGTGCTACAGGCTAGGAGTGATGCATTGTGGGTAGAAGCACCAGTTTTGGAATTCAAGAATCAGCCCGGCATCTTGGCACTCTCTTAACTCAGTCTCTTTCTGCAGCTTCTATTTTGATGATAAAACAATAATAATTGATCTTCAGAGTTTACTGCGAAGATTAAATGAGATAATATATTTAAAACTTATCACTCCGCAGGATCTCAGTAAGTGCTTACTTTAGCCAGCTGTTCCACTGATAGACCAGTGAACTGTTTGCATGACGAAGAACCCAATGATAAGCAACATTATCTTTTTTTCCATTTAACAAAATCAAAACAAAGGCTTATAAAAAGAGAGTGGTAAAAAAGAAGATCACAAATTGAAAGTGGTAAGTTGGAATGAGCTAATAACAATCAAGAAAAAAAAATAAGTTCTGCCTGTGGGCATTTGCAAAATAAACCTCTGTCCCCTAAGTAAATTTTTTTTTTCTATGAATTCTCTAGAAGAGTTTGACCATTCTGGTGTGTATGGAGGACTAGGCTACCTGAATGCAGGGCAAGTCCTTCTATCCCCTGCCAGTACCTGCACCATCTCCATGATCAAAGTCTCTCTGCTCTGACTCAGAACACTCTGCACTCTGCTTAGTGCACTCAGTTCAGTCTGTCATTAAAAAGTTGCTTTTCAGTTATTTGATTAGTATCGATCTTTTCCCCAAGGAGACTGTACCATGCAGAGTGTGAGTGAGTCTGTCATCGCTGCTTTACCCTCACTGTGTACTCTGCATGCCACCCAGCAGGGGACTCGTAGTAGGTATACAAGGTGTTTGAGTTAGGAAGCGAAGCAAGGAGGAGGACGTAGAGGGAAGGGAAGCAAGGAGACGGAAGTCCCAAAGCAAGAAACATAGAGTGATTGTAAGAAAACGTTACCTGATAGTTCAGAACAAGAGCTATCACTATTGATTTGGTCACAGGAATCTGCAGGGGCTTCTGAGAAGAACTCCATTTTACCTGCACCATGGTAGAACAGTAGAATGAACTCTGAGAAAGCAGGGGACACACATGCCTTGGTACAACCTAAGGTCTCCGAGGAGGTGCCTTGAGAGTTAAGGCTATTTGTGACAAGAATACACTTGCCAATGAAGAGTCTCTGGTATGTCTAGGCTAGGAATGAGACAAATTCCAGAAAGACAGATCTGATGAAGTACAAAGTGGAGCATGCGTGGAAGAAGTCTGAGGCAGGGGGCGCTTCTCAGCTCCCATTCTTCTGTTACTTCTATGACACAGTTGTATTTACACTGGCAAACAGCCTTTAAGGGCTCCTACTTACTCCACTTACTTAAAAAAACAGATGACAGTAGTCAATTCTTCAAGGAATTTGTATAAGTTTGTAAAACAAAGTTGCCAAGATGAGTAACTAGAATATTTTGAAGACTATTCAATCCTTTTTACACATTTATCTAAATCTGCATGGCATGTAAATTTGAACTTAAACTCAAAATCTCAGAGAATTTTGCCAGAATGTTCATCAACATTTGATGAGCCCTGGAAGAATCACCCTGGCAAAGACTACATCAACTCCTTTGCTTAAAAGAGAAAGGCAGGGAAATTCTATTTGGATGAAAACCCTTATGACTCCCACCTCGTGAGGTTCTGATAACAGCTAGCATTGGTGATGTGTTCTCCCCTTCTAAAAACAAGACATCATGACATTGTGTTTCATCTAATTGTCATATGAAGTAGGTGATGTGATTTCTTACTTAATCCCTAGTGTCTTTGAACATCCTGCAAACTCTTCTGGATAGTTTTCCCTTGTCGACTAAACAACATGTAACTAATTTACAATTTTTTCTGCCAAAACAAAGGCTTCTTCGGACCAACCCAATTCTGGGAGAAATCATTGCAGGAAACCTTGCAAGTTTGCAGGTACCAAGGAAATGTCAGGCTGAGATTTAGATCTACATTTTCATACAGGTGGAGAGTCCTGCATTTAGGTTGTTTTCCTTTTATTAATAGTAAGCTGGTGGTGATATTCATTACCGCTGCCTCTCTCCCACACTACACCTTTCTCTGAAGCTGTTCTTCTTTCCCTCTCCATCTCCCCTTTTCTCTCCCTCTCAACTTGCCTGTCTTCCTATGTCTCTGTTTCTGTTCTATATCCTGTCAGACACACATACACACATAATAGTATTGTGTGGTTGGGGCGGTGGATGGATGGATGGATGGATGGATGGATGGATGGATGGATGGATATCATTGATTACCATTCATGTTGGAGTCTCCCTTGTAGAGTTTGCATTTGTTAGTTTTAGGGCTATCGATGTTCAGGGGACTATGGCCAGTTCAAGCATGGCAAGCATGTCTCTTTCAGGCATTGCCCTTCTTTCCAATTCCCTCTGCCTTGCTAAAAACCATTAGATTACATTTCTAAAGCTAGCCACCAAGGTCGATTCCTATATTTGTCCATTCCTCCCTCCTAAGAATGACTACCAAGATCTAGCTGTCAAAGTATTAAAATCCAACAACTAGAAGTACCCTTTGTATCACCTGATTAACAATGCCCAAATAAAATTAAACACCTCATTCGACCACAAGGTTTCCCCTTGTATCTTTATAAACTGCCATTTGCCTATGGGCCACATTTGTCTTCTCTTTATGCAAAGGCTGTCTTTTGTCCCACTCTGGGACAAATACCCTTTCCCCTTCTCCCTTCCTCCTTTTCTTCCCTCTCCTTTGTTCTTTTCCCCAGCTCCCTTTTTCTCTCTTGTCTTTGTCCCTTATCTCTGCCCTCTGTCTCTCTGGGACAAATAAATCTCCTTTATGCTGAAAAACTTGGTCTAGGAACTCAGTCTTAGAGATCCTGAGCCAATACTTTTCCTTACAAGTGTAACTCTGTGTTATGCTTTGAATGTGACACTACCCACCAAATCCACATACAGGTTCCTGTGGTCGGACATCAGATATCCAGATGCTGGTGCTATGTCAAAGGTTGTGGAACTTTGAAGAGGTAAAGCAAGTTGAAAAACATGTCACAGTGGGGCTGGCCCACTTCTATCTGAGCCCCTGTTTCCTAGCTAGTACCATAGAATAACCATGCCACCTGCTTTCGGTCATCAAGAGAGCCAGCTGCTATGCCTTTCCTACCATACTGAATGGTATTCATCTTAAATTACGAACCCAAGTATTTCCTTCCTTCTTTCCTTCCTTCCTTCCTTCTTCCTTCCTTCCTCCTCTCCCTCCCTCCCTCCCTCACCTTCCTCCCTTCCTTCTCTCTTTCCTTTCCTCCCCCTTTCTTTCTTAAACAACTTCTATGAGTTATTTTCTTAGAATTGGGAGAAAAGTAACATACCATGAATAGCACAATAGTTTCATTCTAACAGGCAGAAATTTTAAATTGTTTCAGATGCTGCTATTAACTGGGAGTTTATAAGAACAAAAACCCTTAATTGTACTGGGTCTGACCTATGTATCTGTGTGACCTGTTTGCTTTATTCCATCTATTTCACACAAACAGCAGGGACTATTACTGTCTGCTTCACATTGAGTAAATTGTGCCTTCAGCCATTTTCTACTGAGTTCATGACTGATCAGATGCATACTGAACTGAAACTAAAGCCTGGGTCTGCTTGGACCCAGAGGCTGTTTGATAACAGTCTCTCCAATGTCTGAATAGTGCTAGAATTTCTCAAATCCAGAGTTTTGTTTGTTCAGATATTTCTAAGGCATCTCGGCGGGCCACGTGGTTTCATATGTTTGAAAAAGTCAGGGTAGGATCTTATTTCTTCCTGAAGATAGAAAAGCTTCAGATCTATGCCTGAACCATATGTGGGCCATATAAAGAAAATCTGATTAGATGAAACTCCATATAAAGAGATAATTCCTTCCATCAAACCTCACACAAAACCAGTTCAGCTAATATCTGCTGATATACTCAATTGTACTTAATAAAGCCTACTCTTGAAAACTACAAAGATTAGATTGTCAATACTTGTTTCTGATTGATTTATTTGAGCCAGAGATTCTCAGATATTGTTCTTCTGTGTAATTTGATTTTTACATATCACAAGAGAGAAACAAGAGAAAAAAATGCTGATTCATTATGAGTGCCCCTATACAAGAGGTCTATTGTCTACTCAGAAAATGTAGAAACAGGATTTATATTTGATGGATTCAAAGACCTGCTGCATGGCTTGGGATGGCACCAGGCATAAAGTTGAATCTTGATTTCACTTCTGAACAAAGGAATTTCACTAATAGTATTTTTTTCTAATTTCAAGTTACTCCATTGATCCTAGCACAGGCTGCCGCCTTCTCCTTGCCACCTTATTTCCTCCCAAATCTCATCCTGAAACTCTAGCCTTACTTCTCTATCCATGTGATTCCGATTATTGTTTTGTCAACTCTATCCTGTCCATTGCCCTCCTTGCTTTAATCTTCATCCTGCTAGTTACTTTTTCAACCTGGCCTTCAGCTACTTTTGTACCCAATATTTCTGGAAATGAACACCACTGAATTATTTTTCCCTGGCTGGAGTTCCTAGACAGTTCCCCCCACTACTGATGGTGGATTTGGGTGGGCAGAATATGTCAGCATCTCACCTGTAAAGACATGTTAACTTCTTTCTGAAGAGTATAGTAAGGGCTACATGTCTGCATATTTACCATAAGTCTCTTAGGGACCTATCACATGGCTCAAAGAGTCCTTAGCCAGAAGGGCTCAAAACCTTTAGAACTAGTTGGTGACATTTATTTAGAAAGATGATATCTTAGTTACTTTTTCATTGATGTCATAAAATACCATGGCCAAAGCAGCTTAAAGGAGAAAGTTTAACTGGACTTCTGGTTCCAGAAGGACTGGAGTCCATCATGGTGGGGAGAGAGCAGCAAGCAGAAAGCACACCTGCAAGGAAGCTAAGCTCACATATCTTCAAACGCAAGCATGAAGCAGGAGGAAAACCGGAAGTGCCTGCAGTTTTACATCTCAAAGCCCACCTCCTCTCAAAGCACATGACATACTTGCTCCTGCAAGGTTCCACCACTTAAAATTCCCCAAACAGTACCACCAACTGAACACTAAGTGTTCAAATATCGGAGCCTATGGGGGACAGTTTCTCAATCAAACTGCCACATTCCACTTCTTGTCCCCCAGAGGCTTATAGCTGTATAGTGCCAAATGCATTTAGCCCAACTGTAAAAGTCCCATAGTCTTTTATATTTTAAACATGATTTAAAAGTTCAAAGTCGCCTTCTGGTCTGGGCCCAAGCACTGAGCAGATCACAGGCGGCAACTCTGCACCCAATCTCACAAAACCCATAGGAAGTGGGCCTCCAGGAGCTCTAACCCAGGCAGCATCTTAGCTGAGGAGACAGCAACCCACCCCAACAGGGAGTAACTGGGACCCACTAGGACTCGGAATTCACTCCTGGCCTGGAACACAGGTTCCTTCCTGTCTGAGCCCAAGCACTGAGCAGATCTCGGGCCCCAGCTCTAACCCCAGTAGTAACACCCACCCCACACAGTTCTGATACAACCAAGATAATAGGAAAGACAGGCTCTAGTAAGAGACAGGGCAGGTAGCACTAAGGTGATCCAGATGGTGAAAGGCAAGCGCAAGAAGCATCAGCAACCCAGGGTACTTGGCATCATTAGAACCTAGTTCTCCCACACTAGAAAGTCCTGAATTCCCCTTAACACTAGGAAAGCAAGATTCAGATTTAAAATGACTTCTAATAATGATGATAGAGGACTTTAAGAAGGACATAAATAACACTCTCAAAGAATTTGAGGAGAACACAGGTAAACAGATAGAAGTCCTTAAAGAGGAAACACAAAAATCCCTTAAAGAATTACAAGAGAACACAACCAAACAGGTGAAGGAATTGAACAAATCCATCCAGGACATAAAAATGGAAGTAGAAACAATAAAGAAATCACAAAGGGAGACTACCCTAGAGATAGAAAACCTAGAAAAAAATCAGGAGTCATAGATGCAAGCATCACCAACAGAATACAAGAGATAGAAGAGAGAATCTCAGGTGCAGAAGATACCATAGAAAATATTGACAACTGTCAAAGAAAACGCAAAATGCAAAAAGTTCTTAACACAAAACATCCAGGAAATCCAGGACACAATGAGAAGACCAAACCTAAGGATAATAGGTATAGATGAGAGTGAAGATTCCCAACTTAAAGGGCCAATAAATATCTTCAACAAAATTATAGAAGAAAATGTCCCCAACCTAAAGAACAAGAAGCCCATAAACATACAAGAAACCTACAGAACACCAAATAGACTAGACCAGAAAAGAAATACCTCCCGTCACATAATAATCAAAACACCAAATGCACAAAACAAAGAAAGAATATTAAAAGCAGTAAGGGAAAAAGGCCAAGAAACATATAAAGGCAGACCTATCAGAATTACACCAGACTTCTCACCAGATACTATAAAAGTGAGAAGATCCTGGCAGATGTCATGCAGACCCTAAGAGAACACAAATGCCAGCCCAGGCTACTATACCCAGCAAAACTCTCAATTACCATAGATGGAAAAACCAAGATACTCCATGACAAAACCAAATTTACACAATATTTTTCCACAAACCCAGCATTAGAAAGGATATTAGTGGGAAAGCTCCAATACAAGGAGGGAAATTATACCCTAGAAAGAGCAAGAAAGAAATCCTCTTCCAACAAATTCAAAAGAAGATAGTCACACAAAGATAATTCCACCTCTAATAAAAAAAATTACAGGAAGCAACAATCACTGTTCCTTAATATCTCTTAACATCAATGGAGTCAATTCCCCAATAAAAAGACATAAGCTAATGGACTGGATATGTAAACAGGACCCAGCATTTTGCTGCATACAGGAAACCCACCTCAGTGACTAAGACAGACACTACCTTAGAGTAAAAGGCTGGAAAACAATTTTTCAAGCAAATGGTCCTAAGAAACAAGCTGGCTGACGATCGGATGCTCCAACATTTTATAGTATAGGGACTGTCCAGGTGTTCAGCAGTCTCTATAAATTGGCTAAGTTTATAAGCCATGCTTTGTGCTTCCCATAATTTCAGTTAATTCAGTCATTCTGGATTTTTGATGGAGTTGAAGACTTATAGTCTCATAGCCAATCCCAGCTATTTACTTTGAGGAAAAGATTTGAGAGGATGGTTTTCAGCTGACGTTCATTCTAAAGCCAAAAAAAGCCAGAACTAAGTCTTTTAGTTAGGAGATATGCCAGAGCTCCTGGTTAGTCAGCAAAATGATGGACTGGTTAATAGGTCTATCTTGAACCTTACTGATACAAATTGGTATAGTTATGCTCTAATCATATTTTAAGAGAAAAGTTTTATCTTAACAGGAAGGGTGATATGTAGGAGGAGCTAAGGTGGGAGGAGTAAGTAGAGGAGGAGCTAGGAGATAAGGGGGGAGAGGAACATGGAGGTGGATGTTCGCGTGTCTCAGTCAGTCAAAGATAGTTAGTATATCTAGGTTGGGTATTGGGTTATAGTTCTGACTGTATGGGCATCTTGTTATTGAGCATTACCAAACTTATAAAGTCTTTGATTAACATTTTTTAAAAAAAAAAAAGTGACTAATAAAAAAGAATGAAAAAAAAAAGTTCAAGGTCTCTCTTGAAACTCACTCAAAGCAATCTCTTGTTGGTAATCTCTAAAAGCAAAAAGGCAAATTACATATTTCCAACATACAAGGACACATAACATATATTACCATTCAAAAAGGGAGCAATGGGGCATGTTAAGGAAATACTAGACCAAAGCAAGACCAAAACCCAGCATGGTTACCACTATTGTTCATAGCTCCATGTCCAGTATCCAAGACTTAGGTGGCTCTGCCCTCTGACTTTTCAGTCTATAACATACATCTCTCTGTGTCTAGCCCTCCTTGCCAGATATCCCATCACATGGAGACTCAGACATTCTGTGGTGTCCATTGAAAACCAAGTTCACTTTTATAGCTTTGTGCAGTGGCCTCCTTTCACAGCCTTTTGCCCTATCAGTACCTTCCTTCACTCTCTAAAATCACAGTGGAAGAATCTTTGACCCCATTACTCTGGGTCCCTCATGCCTGTAAAGCCAGTACCATATGGATGACACTACCAAGGTTTCAGCTTCCAGCTTTAAATGGGTCCAGCATCCTGAGACGCAATCACCACATTAAAAATAGTGATTTTTGTCAGTTACCTTCTAGGAGTATATAACCTCTTTGGCTCCCCACAACTTGGAAGCTTAGTTTAGTAGGGTCTTGCCCTGAAAGCATTGTTCATTCCAATGTAGGAAAGATTCTCTTTAATGGTACTAACCTTCTCTCTTAACTACCAAAGCATTTCTTGAAACCCAAGTCTTGACTTTAACAACAAGCTTGCCAGTCATCTTTCTGTTTCCAAATTATATAATGTGTATTTCTTTCTGCCCTACTTGTTCCTTTTTATTGAAGACTACTTTAAGCATTATCAATGCAATTAGGGTAAATATTGCTATGAAAAACAAAACCACCATGACCAAAGTAACTTAGGGAGGACAGTTTATTAGGTTTAAGCTTCCTCATCACTGAAGCAAATCAGGGCAGAAACTCAAACAGCTCAAGAACTCTGAGGCAGGAGCTTGCATAGAGGCCATGGAAAGTATGGC
Source organism: Mastomys natalensis (assembly GCA_021653895.1). Classification (NCBI taxonomy): domain Eukaryota; kingdom Metazoa; phylum Chordata; class Mammalia; order Rodentia; family Muridae; genus Mastomys; species Mastomys natalensis. Next base: position 50,826 of record JAJTUV010001863.1, on the reverse strand, counting down.
TTACTGGCTTTCTTTTCATGGTTTGTTCTGCCTGTTTTCTTATAGAGTACAAGACCAGCAGCCCAGGGATGGCCCCAATCACAATGGGCTGGGCCATCCACATCAATCTCTGATTACGAAAATGGCTTTACCAGGTTTGCCTAGAGCCTGATCTTCTGGAAGTACTTTCTCAATTGAGGTTCTCAACTCTCCAATGATCCTGCTGTGTCAAGCTGACATAAAACTAGCCAGCATAATTAATAATAGCCAAGTCACACATTCAACAATGTCTTAAAATCTCCCCTGCCAATTAGTCAATTATTATTTCATTTAGTTTCAGGAAAATTTTTTATAACAAGTACAGTAGGCAGCCAAATTGTTTTCCAACATGGCACAGAAGTGGCCTTTAACCCAATTGCTAATATTGTTGCCCTCTGAAACCATTTGAACTGGGCCTCTAAAATGGCCCACTTAGAACATTCTACCACGTTTTTAATACAAAGATCCAAAATCTTCCACATGCCTCTCCCTGAAAAACCAAAGAACCAACTTTGGTTACATTTCTGTTACTGTGGTAAAATACCCATGACCAAGCAATTCATATATTTGGACTTACATTTCCAAATGAAGAGTCTATCATGGCAAGGAAGCTTGGCAGCAGGAAAGCATGGTAAGTAGAGGAGGAAGTTATCAGGAAGTTCACATCCTTAATCCCAAGGATCAATCAGAAAATGGAAGTAGGGAAAAAGCTTTAAACTCACAAGAGCCTACCACAGCCATGTACTTCCTCCAGCAAGGCTAACCACCTAAAAGTCTTTGAACAGTGCCACCAACTGGGGATCAAGAATTCAAATACAGGAGCCTGTGGGGGAACATTTTCATTTCATCCATGACAGATTGATATATAAAACTCCTTAAAGAAGAGGTGGTATAGGTAGATGTACTGTGATGCAAGGAGTCGATTCTCAATCCCTGGAAGGCGAGAGGAACATGTATCATCACCAGATACAATGGCCTGCTGTGTGACATAGGAGAGTATCACTCGAATGTTTTTAACTTCAGAAGTGCCATTTTCTTAACAGATGACGCAAAATACTTTTTGATATCTAGAAATAAAAATAAAGTCTTTCGAGAATGTTAGACTCGTCTCATTTGAGACAGCCAAGTGCTGTAAGCCTAGAGAGAGCATCTACACACCGAAACAAGCACTGAGGCAACTGTAGAGATAAAGAGGCACACCAGGAACTAGTCTGTGTTATCAGCCAGAAACAACTGTCTAGCTCAGTGGTTCTCAATCTTCCTAATGCTGTGACCCTTTAATACAGTCCCCCATCTGGTAACCTCACAACTGTAAAATTATCTTGTTGCTACTTCATAACTGTAATTTTGCAACTGCTGTTAATCATAATGTAAGTATATGATATGGAAGATAACTGATATGCAACCCGCAAGGGGATCGGAACCCACAGGCTGAGAACACCTGCCCTAGACCTTGGAAAAGGTGTGCTGTGGTTCACTAATTTCTCTTCCTGGTTTTAAGAATCTCTAAGTAAAGACTAAGTGTTGTGGACATTCCTATAATCTCGGCACTCTGTAGAAAGAACTAGAGGATCATGTGTATTTTGTGGCCAGATTGAGTTACATAATGTGACTCCATCTCATTAAAAAAAAAAAAAAAAAAAAAAAAGTGTGCGTGGGTGAAGATGTAGTTCGGTACTAGAGTGCTTGCATAGCCTGCACAAGAGCAATCTCAGTTTAATTGCTCCGTGGAGCAATTCAGTTAAAGTAGCAGGGAGATGGAGCTGCCCTGGCAATCTCCGTAGCACTGCAGTCTCCAGCACTAGGGCAGAAAGGAATTGCCAAATAAGAAAAGCACAGAGCTAAGCTGCCTGCAGGCCCCAGGACATAGTGAGTAAAAAGCTGTGGTAGAGGTCTCCAATGTTCATCAGTTCCCTGCGTTTTCTTAAACTGGTATGGATGGGCGGAGCAAGAAGCAAAAGTACATAAAATAATTCACAGCTCTCTATGCACATGTATGTATAGGTGCAGCATGTTCACATAAAAATAAGAAAGGGATTCATGACTTCCCTAAGATAAACTTATAAATGGTTTGTATAACATTCTATAACTTATCAAATACAATATAAGCACGTTTCTTCATCAAGCGACGGTTTTCCTGAGTCATTACCTAGATTGTCATATTAGATATTTATAGATGTAAGGAGTCTGTTGGGGGCTGTGCTGTCCTCTACATACATACCAGAGTCAAACCTTTCCAGATATCCAGAATGGAAAAACATGCTGAGATCTCCTGACAGGTCTCTCAACCATATTTTCAAAGAGGTATGTATCACTGTTGCTCATCTGAATTTTGATAAAATGCAATTTAATGTTCATACCTAATTTTTAGAAGTGTAGGCAGTGGATGGGCAGTCGTTTTTTTATGACAGTCTGTGCTACTGAAGAAGGCACAGACTTGTAAGTGTCCTTCAAGCCTCTGTGCCACCACTTATAACAAAGCTTTCTAATCTATCGGATTGTGCTGAACTGCACAAAAAGGTGACAATACTCATGACATCTGTGCTTACTGAACACTTAGAAGACAGATACTGTACTCTGTTCCTGATCTGTAATCCCTCCAAATTAGTTTTCTCATTAGACAGTTCTGGGGTCGTGAGGTGGTGAGGAGGCAGGCAACAGCCTTAGCTCCTGATCAGCCAGGGAAGACTGTGATGGTGAGTCTTTCTCAGTTTGAGCACCTCACTTTTTCAAAGCACTTTCCCATTTATTACCTAATTTGAACCTCCTAATGGTACAGTGAAGTGGGGAAGACAAGTCTTTATTGTCATTTTGAGGAAAGAGACAGAAATACAGAGGTCAAGGGCTTCTGCAAGGTCCCACAGCTAATGAGGACTAGACGAGATTCTTGACCTGTGAGCTACAGTCTAGCTGTTTCCAGCGCAGCTCCAGTTCCCTGATACTTTAGCTGAATTGCAATTGTCCACAGGGCAATTAAACTGAGACCTTTCCAAGAAATGGCATTCTGTGACTTTTGATCAGTCATGGTCTGTATTTTATTTGACTGCTACTGAAAATTTTTTCTAGCATTACAGTCAAAAACTACATTCCTACAACCCTTTATTGTGACAGTCGAGTGAGTGGAGAGCCATGGACATGAGGTGATTGTACTGCCAAGACCATTTATAGTACAGTAAGTTAGCTTGCTGAGGTTAGAACCCAAAGCAGAAGCAGATAAGGGAAGAAGTTTCCATTTCTTTAGCTAGTTGACTAGACCATGCTATGCTGCCCAAATGCTGTCTGAAGCAGGGATTTTTAAAAGAGTTTGCTTGGAGGGCAACTTGGCTTGTTGCTGCCTTTGTTTTGTTGTTTTGGCTTCGTTGTCCAAAGACTGAATCTGAAACCAGAAGTCTGATGATCATACAGTGAACTTCAAATAGCTTTTAAGTCTTTTGGACTCAGAGAGACCTAGAGAATCTAGTTAGTTTAAGGAACTTCCTGAAGCTATTTTGAGTTGTTTAGTTCCTTTCTGCTTAAGGAACTACTCTACAGAATGGAATGTTTCAATCTTGGAGGAAACTGCTACACAACATGTATGCTTAAAGTTCATCTGAGTTACAAACAAGTAGGAGGGCCTGAACACTCCCCTCTCCCTACAGGGCTAGTTGGGACTGGTTTATCTCAAAACTGGGCATTGGAAGTTACAGGTTGTCTACAATGTGACAAAGCCCATGATCAGCGGATAACACAATCTCAAGCCCCAAGTTATTCATTAAATAAGACTCTGTTTCCTAAATAAATAGGATGAGGAATTTAGGAAGTGGACAAGTTCTGACATATGGGAAGAAAAGAATTTCTCGTGATCACAGAGCTTTAAAAACCATTGTCTTGATCCAAGTCTGTATGCCAGACAATTTTGCCTTTTCTCTCTACTGGTATCCCTTTTTGCAAAATTGTAAATTAAAAACTATTATTCCTCATTGGTACACTGAAGCTCAGACTCCTCACAAAAAAAAAAAAAAAAAAAAAAGACTTTTTGCAGCAGATGGAGTAAAAATCCAAAGCTGGTTAAAATGTAGAAAATCACTGACTAACACATCTACAATACAACTCTTACACCTAAGACTCAAGGACCACCACAGAAGATAGGACAGAAAGAATTTAAAAGGAACAGCCAGGACAAGGTGTCTCCCATGAGGTGATGTGTGTCTTCTATCTATGACAGGAAGCTGAACTCAGGAAATCTCAGCATCACCAGCCAAATAATCCCTTAAAACAACAACACAAAATGGCCCGGTGAAATGGACGGGGGGAATCCTCTCAAGGCTTCACTCCTAGGAGACTACAAGGAATGAATGGCTCCTGAAAGAGGAAGAGTTCATCTTCTTCAAGGACAAACCCTCTGATAGGCTGGCTAATCCCAAGCCGTCATTCGCAGACACATATGAGCAATGCTGAATAACCTCAGAAGGTTGTATTTATACACGTATAAGATATACATGTAACAAGACCAGTGCATTTGAGAAGAAATGGGAGGAACTGGAGGAGGGGAGTAAGGGGAAAATGATGTAAATACAATGCTCATTATGAAATTCTCAAACATGGCCATTTATTTTAATACTGCTTTGTTTTCACTAGTCTCTTGAATTTGTTATCTTATTTACAGCATGCTATGAAACTGCTAGGGGGAAAAAGTAGAGTATACATTTCAATGCATAAGTATAAACAGAGATTTTATAAGTAGGACTTTAGTAGCAAAGGAATGAAGACCCACAATCGACAAATGGATCTCTTGAAGTTATAAAGTTTACGCACAACAAAGGACACTGTCAACTGAGGGAAGATGCAGCCTTCAGAATGAGAGAGAAATCTTTGCCAGATGTTTATCTGACAGATTAGTAACTAGAATATAGAAAAAACAGGGCTGGAGAGATAGCTCAATGGTTAAGAGCACTAATTGCTCTTATGGAAGACCCTATTTCAGTTCCCAACATCCATATGGCAGTTCACCATCTCTAACTCCAGTACTGAGGGATCCAATGCCTTCTTTTGACCTCCACTGCACCAAGCATGCATTTGTCATACAGACATGTGTGAAAGCAAAGCATTCATAGACACAAATCAATCTTTTAAATGTTTTCTAAAAGAATATATATAGAACTCAAAAACCCTAAGAAAACAAACAATCCAAATAAAAACTGAATTAGCTTTAGCTAAACAGAAAGATCTCAAGCTAAGAAACACAAATGGCCAGGAAGCACTTAAAGTGCTCAACATCTTAGCCATTCGGGATATGCAGATTAAAATCACTTCAAGATTCATCTCCCTCCAGTCAGATCAGCCATCATCAAGAATACCAGTAACAACAAATGCTGGTACAGATGTGGGGAAAGGTAAATGAGTTAATCAGAAAAGGAAAGGACCAGGCACCGTCAGAAGCAGAATTATTCTTTAATCAGAACACATGAAGGTCCCTAGCCCTTCTGCAGAAATATAAATTGTGCCCATGTGGTGTGGGGTACTGGAGTTTCATAGGAGGAAAAGGGGGAACCGTGTGAATGGAAAATGCCAACTGCAGGTCAACTTTCTTGCAGTCTAGACATGGTAGTCTTGGTATGTGGATCTTCCTTTTCAGAACCTTCCATAGGTAGTATCAGTTGAGTCAACTTTCCTGGACAGAGGTTCTCAGTTAACCTAAGGTGTTTAGGTGACTAACCCTTCAAATCACTTATGTGATTTTGGTAGGAATGTGACCTAGTATAGACACTTTGGGAATCAGTCTGGAAGTTCCTCAGGAAAATTAAATAAATAAAAATAAAACTATGATATGACTCAGCTATACAACTCCAGCCATATAGCCAATGGACTTTAAACCCTCTGACAGGGACGCTTGTACATGCTCATTGCTGCCCTATTCACAATAGCTGGGAAATGGACAAAGCCTAGATGCCCAAGAACTGATGGATGCCAAGTGGATAATGATACGGTACAGATACACAACCAAATATTAATTAGCTGTAAAGAAAAGAAAAATACGAAATTGTGAAATCTGCAAGCAACTGGGTAAAATGAAAAAAAAAAAAAAACTAACAAGTTAGGAAACAGAACATAAGTGACAGATGGGTCTGCCCTAAACACCCCATTTTTATCATCCCCACCAGGGCTCAGAAAACATTTCTGAAGAATTGGAAAGCAACATGGAAGAGGTATAATATATGGTGAAGGGCCATGAGATCCCAGTCCCTAGACTCCATATAACTACCGCAAACATTAGCTCACTTTAGTTCCCCACACTGGACCTGTACCTATGAACAATCAGTCAATGAAGAGTGAAGGTCTAAAGGGCTCCACCTTTTATGCTCAACTGGATAGAATATAGGCAATGGAAGTTACTGTCTTTAGTTGTGTGTTAAGCCCAAAAGACATTTGTAGACCCAAAACCTAGGGCCATGCAGATGTCCCTCATTAATTTTTATGGAATCAAACAAAAGAATGAACAAACATGGACACACTTGAGAAATGTGTGGGGAGTACGGAGGAAAGTAGGGTGGACTGAGGTGTAAACAAGGTAGAAAGTCAGACTACAAGGCATGCATGGGTGAAACTGCAAAGATAAAAAGAAACTATAAATCATGTAAAGAACACAGAAGCCATAAAGTATGCTGGGCAAAGACATTAAGATACAAATCACTCACTTGCTAAGCCAAAGAAGAATGTAAAGGATCAATGCCCATGGACCCCAAGAGAAAACATAAGCAGCAAACCACAACTTGCCACTGAAATGACAGGGAAATAACAAGAATGGTGAACAAGAAATAAGCACATAGGGCTTGAGCAGTCACTAGGAAAGGGTCTTTCCACTGCGCCAGCTCAGGGCCTGCAGTCACTGTTGAGGGAGTGACGAGCTGAATCCTAAGGCAAGGGCTAAGAAGCAGACTAGGAAAACATAGGAATGATTAAAACCCATGCTCTACCATCTGTCCACTCCACTGTGTGGGACACTGCAGTGGGACACTGCAAAGACTGAAATCCAAAGAGAATTCCCACGGAGAGTCCCTGAGGGTTCCCAGAAACTTACTAAGTCACAAGGGATCAAAAAAAACCCAAAAGGATTTGACATTTACTTTCCAAATCAGTGCCTCTGCCGAGGAATCCACGGTGAGGCTTAGGAAGGAAAGCAAATTCCCAGGAAATCTCATGCAAAGGGAGAACACAGAGTGACTACTGTATTGCAAGAGCAGAGAAATGTAGACAGGAATGAAATTTGACTAGAGAAGCTTTGGGAATTGGATTAAGAGGGTCTCTGTGGTGAAATGCTTAGAAATCATCAACCAGCCTGACAGGTAGAGTGGAGGGGTGTCAGAAAGCGTTTCATCAGGTAGAGACAGATTGGAGGCAGTACAAGGAGGGAGAGTCAAAATTCCTATGTCTCTCTAACCATATTATGGGACAGATGAACATCTATCTCTAGAACAATGATGGGCGCTTTAAGTGTTTCTATTCCCTGTAGATGTAGATTGGATTGATTGCAGAAAATATATTCCTCAGAGACAAGAAATCTCATCAGAGGGAAGTTCAAAACAGTAATCCAATTCCATTGGTCACTCATGAGAAAATTTCTAGTAACCTTATTGTTCCTTTTGTGCAGGTTTGACTCTCCAGGGCTGTCACCTTGTGCAATGAGGAAATTCATGACTGCTGCCATGGGACTCCAGGCAGAGCACCATACAGTCCACCAGAATGAATCAGGGTACTATGCAAGAATAAGTTAGGGAATGGGGAGCTGCCAAAGCAAGAGATCCACTGAAACCATGCAGAGTCATTTGGCTGTTGCTGAAGTCTGTAGCCATGCCATTGCCTAAAGAAAGCAAAGAAATTCATAATGAAGTTGCAACTTTGATAAGGAAACTGTATATTCCTTTCCTTTGATAGAATCCTCAATGACAGGAAAGGGAGTGTGTTCCATTTCAAATTCCTCTCATCTAATATTCTTGTAACTCCCCAAATGCTTCCTTATCCATACTTGTCACTACCCTGAACAGCACCTATTCTAATAACATATGTCTGGATAAAATCTGCAAACAAATATTGTTTGGTAGTTCTTCCATACTTTATTAAACCAAAAATCACAATTCACTATGTCAGGCATCACTTCCAGGAATTAATAAGAGGGGCTCTGGAATAGGAAGAGAGTGGGCCACTGAAGCTGGTGGGGAGCTGAGGCCCTCACTGATCTCACAAAGCCATCTTTTCAATCTGCAAATGGAGTGGAATAAAAGGGTGGATTATCAATCACATGTGAAACTAAAGACTACTCAAAATAGAATGTGAAATTTTTAAATATGATAAACCATATTTCTCAGTAAACTATTATAGTAGTCAGTGCTCCCAAATATATATATATTTCATGAGATAGAATAAAGGTCCACCATGACAATGTCCATGATGGAGCATTTTGGAAACTGTTGGATCAAACTAAAATGAGTGTACCTTTTATCCAAGACTATTGAAAGTCATTAATTTGAGGCCATGTATAATGAATCTTAAAAGGTAGGAGTATTGGAAGCAGCCATAGAACAGCAGGGTGCATATTTTTCATCATTATTTACCCTTCAAACTTTTAAATACTGAGCATTAAAGACTTGTGTGTCCGCATGTGTCAACACACCGGCAGAAGTGAGAGGACAACTTGCAGGATCCATTCTTTCCTTCTACTTTTGGGTCTGGGGATCAAACTCAGGTTGTCAGACTTGGCAGCCAGCATCTTCACTTTCTGGGCCATCTCTCCAGCACAAGGACTACTGTGTCTTACAGATCCCTTTAGGAAATACCACATTAAGGAAAGTGATTAAAATTAAAAGGCACTGGGATGATAATAATTCTTATTAAAGGCACCACGTGATTCTAGGAGACTGGAAAAGATTGAGCATTCAGTGTGCTGTCTCTCACCAGAGTGTTATGGGTGAGCAAATAACTTAAATATAAATGAAATTGGAATCAAATCACCAGGCTAAGTGGGGGAGAGGAAAAAACTCCTGGAAGCTATCTGCAAAGTCAAAAATAACATCTGTATGGAAAGAAGAAAAAGAAACACCTTCAGAGATTCAGAAATTCAGATCTGTATGACTACAATGGACTAAACCTGACTGTAGATTTAGCATAAAATTGACAGTCCCTGATTCTGTAAGTAGTCTATAGCCAGGCATTCTGAACACGACACCTTTATGTGCAGAGAAAATAAAAGAACACTAAACTTAAAGTCATAAGAACTAGGTTTTCAGTCAGCCCAGAGGCCTATGAAAGCCAGTTTACATCACTCAGCCCAAGCCAGTTCCACACATCTTTTCCTAATTCCACTATGAAGGGAGTCAGTTTATAGACGAGGAAGCTTATTTACACTGGAGAAACTGTCAAGGCTACCGAACAGGTTCTTCCCCCTCTCTCCCCAAGCTCATACCATACACTCTTTTCCCACACAGAGTTTCTGGATAAACAGCTGGATAAACAGCACACCACTGGCTATGACCCAGGTCGGCATCATTTAGTTTATTTGGTGTTATCTTTAAAGTATAGAGTGAAATGATCCATTTACCAACTGAAGAAGGGTGTAAGATATATACATGATAGAGTTTGCATTCCATTAGTACTTGTTTGCGAGAATAAGCTCTGAGGGCAAATAGCTACTATAAGTATGAATTTGATACCTTTTCAACACATGATTTTTAGCCAGTGCTTCATCAATAGGTTTTGACAAATGATATTTGTCAGACATGTTCTATTTGTTTAGAATAACTAAAATAAGTGCTCACCTTATTAAATAAGTGCTTACCTCACCTGACCATCAACATTATAACTCCTGACTTGGAAATCACTAGGTTATTGAGTTCCTTAAACAGCTATAACCAAAACTCTGGGGAGACTGCAAGCATTCAGTTCTAGGTGCCATCCCAGAGCAAGCTTGATGGGATCCCAAGGCTAACAATGACTAAGCCTAGTTCCCCACTGCTCTTCTCAGATAACTCCTTTTCTGCTTCTGCCTCTCAAAGCTGCCTTCTTACTCTTCCATGTATATTTTGGGAAAGTATTCCTTATAAACACAATGACCTTATAACTTATCCTCCAAATTAAACAAGTTGACCCTGAAAGAAGGTAGATCCAAAGACTTATCGAATGACACTGAAGTAACAAATAAACCTGGACTGCTTCAGCTGAAGCTCAGGGTTTCTTAGTTTCTGTCAATGTCCTTGTTAGGGTTCCTATTGCTATGAAGAGATACCATGACCATAGCATCGCTCCTAAAGGACGACATTTCATTGGGTTGGCTTGCAGTTTCAGAGGTTTAGTCCATTGTAGTCATGTGTGAAACACGGAGGGTTGTAGGCAGACATGGTGCTGAGAGTTCTACATCTCAATCTGAAGGCCGAAGATACAAAACTGTGTGCCACACTGGGCATAGCTTGAGCATGAGACCTCAAACCCCACCCCCCATGCTGACACACTTTCTCCAACAAGGCCACACCTACTCCAATAAGGCCACACCTACTAATAGTGCCACTCCCAATAGGCTAAGCATTGAAACACATGAGTCTATGGGAATTGTTTCTATTCAAACTACCACAGTCAATGTGAGGTTTTTTTTTAAAAAAAAAAAAAAAAAAAAAAAACCTAAATAAGCAACTTAGTAGGAAAGACTTGTGCAGACTCTTGATTTTTGAGAGGTTTCTTCAGTTTTTGGGTGACTTGTTGCTTTCGGAATTGAGGTAAGAGACATAAGCATGGTTGAATTGCATAGCAAACTCTCCTAGAAAGAAGCAGGTACAGAGACAGGAAGAGGCCAGACTTTTGATCAGGTCAGACCTTTAGTAACTTTGCTTCCTCCAAGCAGGTCTTCCTGCCTCTTAAAGTTTCCAGCACATTCCAATAGCACATTCTCAACACTTGAGCCGAGAAAAGGCTTTAGCAAAGGAGCTTTGGGGGTTGTTTTATATATAAGCTATAGCATATGGTCATTATATTTGTAGCAAATTTACCAAATCTATATCCCTAGCATTTCACCTGCATATCTTTTTCTTCCTTTTGGAGCTATGACTATCAATGGGATTCTATGTGATCACCTTTTAAATAACAAAACATCTGTCCTGGGTCTTTAACCAGATCTTACCCAGAGTCACATTTGTTAAAAGTAAACAAACAAAAACAGAATGAAATGCAATTGAAAGGGATAAAAGCCCAGAGTTCTACCTGCTGTTTTTCTTTCCCTTTGGTGGTACCTAAAACAGTTCTACTAGTGTCCTATCAACTTATGTTTTGAAAACTCTTCCATGTAAGCACATTGCACAAAATGACATTCATAATATAAAGGAAGTTTTAGAACACTTGGATAACTTTATCTTGGATGAAGAAATAATATGGCAAGTAAAATAATATTCACCAAGCCTATACAGTTATTAGAGTACTTCTTCAGTTTAAAATATATTGAATATACACAAATCATATAATAAACATGATCAATATAATCAACATCCAATGGGCATCACAAGTGAAATGGCCTTTGCTTCTTTTTCCTTTCTGTCTGCTGACCTATGTTCCAACTAGTCACCAGCCAGAATCGTGGGTACCATTGATTCAGAACTAACTGGAATAGTTTTAGGCAAAGCTAAGAAATTTTGGGTAAAAGGAATGAAAAATTCATATTCCTATCTTGCATGAGCCACAATTGGCTGACAAGCCTTTGAGATTATTTTACTAGAAATCTTTGAGGTAATGGGTAAAGAATCTATATATGGCTATTTCCCAAGTTGATTTGATGTGCATAATAGAGAAATGTCAATTCTACACAGCTGTGGAGAGTATTTATGGTGCTTACTGGAATCTGGAATGGGCAAAGCTGGCACAAGAATCTTTTGCAAACGAATGACTGTCTGCTGTTTTAAGTCCAAAAGCTGAAAACAGCAGCCTCTTTTGAAGAAAGGGGTTCCTATTTAAGTCAGAATGCTAACTGAAAGCAGGTGTTAACTAACAAGAAATTAAATGAGGTGGAGAATTAACGAATTTGTGGCCTGGTCCCTTAGGCTAATGAGTCTGAATATTTGAGATTCTGTGTTCCTTCTTACAGACTCCTTGCCTATGTGTTTCTTAAAACTCATGTAAGCAGAAAGGCATGCTGAGAATAATTACTTTTATTAACAATCCAGTATATACTGCTCAACTCTTACACTCATGTATTCAGTTGAGTATTAGAGATCATTGGAGAATGACATCAAGTCATGGAACAAGAGACTGGAAAGTAGAGCCAATGAGCACCAACCACACAAAAGGAAGGCATATAAGTGGAGGGGAGGATTTGTTGAGAAGAAGAGTTCCAGCAGGAAAGGCAGAAGAATGGAAGTAGAAATGGAAAAAAAACCATCATATAAATGCTCAAAACTGTCCAAACCCTTTGTTGTTCACTTAAAGACATTAGAAATTGAAAGAGTGGTACAGCTATAATAGAGCACATTGCCATCCCAGAACTAGGAAGGTAGAAGAATATGGATCATAAGTTAAAGGTCAACTGGGCCATATAGTTAGACCCTGTGTCAAACAAAATAAAGTGAGAGTGGGACAGAGTTTGGGGGTACAATCGTTTGTCTTTGTAAGGACAGCAGTGTATATGCTGAGCCTTGAATAAAGAATAAGGTGAGAAAATTGAAAGTTAGTGAGTGTCTACACTAACAGTGAAAGCCACCAGCATGCGCTGATTTCCAGGCACTGTGCCACACATTAAAGGCTTTTCTCCCTGCCAGCCTTCCATTATCTTTGAGTGGATAATGATATCCATTTTACATATGGGAAAAAAACTGGCACTTTCAGACACTAAGAAATTTACCCAAGACCACATATAAGAGAAGCAGTCAGGATTCAAACCCAGGATGTTTGATTGAATGTCTCCCATGGTGCTGCACTGCTGGGTAGGGAGAACCATTAGAGGTTTAGGAAGCTCAGACACAGTAAGAGGCAGTTAGGGATGGACAGACTGAGGAGCATCATAGTGCAGGAGTTCAGTCAGGTTATCGCCCTACTGAAAAGTTAGACTGTCTACTCTGTCTCCTGCTCTTTGCATACTCAGATGCTCAAGAATACTTATCAAGCATAACTGACAAGAGAAGGCCCCAACATGAAACACAATTGGATAATTGGGATGTTTTCACTATTGTATTTTACAGTTCAGTTAATATTCTGAATTTAAAAGAGCATGAATAGATTTTTTTGGCAGGTGGCTATATCCTAAATAAATCAATAAATCCCCCAAAAACAAGATATAACATAAGAATAAGTGCTGTGTAAGTAAACTTGATTTCAAGAGGTAATGCTTCATCTTTTATTTTTCTTTAAAAAAAAAAAAAAAAAACATTTCCTAATTGGCTGTTTTATATTAGTTTTCTTATCAAGTAACTAGGTAAGGATTCAAAAAGGATAAAATTGAACAGACTCAAGCTTCCAGTATGCTTTATAATGAAATAGGGTTTACTTGAGGACCTACATCATTCATTGGTGAGTATTTATTAAACTCTCACTATGTGCTGAACTAAATGCTAGTAGGCTCATATCTCAAGGATCATTAAGAGTGAATACACCAATGAGCAAAACCTGTAATACAGTGTAATGAGCAATATTTGAAGGACAATTATATGTGCCAAAGATGACACAGCGCCAACTCTGGTCCAGTCTACTGAGTTGAACAACAGAGGTTTAGTGGGTGTCTGTCATATTGGATTTAAAAATCCACCTTAAAGCACTCCAAGGCTTCTTAAAGTCAATGGCTTCTTAAAGCACTATAAAATCCTAGGATTATGATTCTGTGAGAAATTGGGACTTCTGCCTCTCCTGGCAAACAAAAACTTCCAGACCACCGAGGACAGTATTTAGAACTGTAGTACAGACCAAGGGATGTACATGAACATTAATTTCTTGACATGTTGTTGAAAGACAAATCATTCATCAGTCCCAAGTAAGTTAAAGTCCCAACATGGCAATGTTAAGGAAACAGCCACAAGTTTCTGTCTAGCTGGTAAATTTCAGTGTTTCTGGAGTGATACACTGAATGTCAGATTTTATTAACCATGAAATGCAAATTCAGTAATAATGCCCTAGCAATTTGACAGAGGTATAAAATTCAAAAAAAAAAAAAAAAACTTAATTCAGAATGTTCAATTGCATATATTTAGAGAAAAAAATTCAAACCAAAGCTCAATGATCAAACGGGAGAAAGATTATAACAGCAAGAGCAATTTTTCCATTAAAATTACTCAAAGAATATGATCTCAGGACTTAGCTTGCTAGTTAGCATGACATGCTAATCACATCGTCTGTCTGTGCCCGTTTCTCATCTATGAAATAAGAGAGTTGGACTAAAGGCTCCATCTTCATCCCTATCAACTCAGCTGTGCTAACGACACAGTGACTTAAAATTCTAAGCTCAGCAATGTAGAATTGTAGTCTACTGACAAAGAGTTGAGCCTTAAATCATACCTTCAGTAGGTTGGTATTGATGAGCTCCCTGCCGAGTGGCAAGGATTCCTGAGGCACAATCGTGGCTCAAGGGAAAGAAACCAAAATCCGGGACAAGAACTGGATGAAGCAGGGGTGATCAGAGGCACAAAAAAAGGCTGGTTTTTTTTCTAGTTGAGTCTCATGGGTTTTTTAAGATAGAATTTTAAGTGAAATATAATTATAGGACTTAACCCTTTTCTTTTTTTTTACCTTCCAGGTCCTCCCAAGTCCTCTCTCTCCAAGCCTCTTCTTCCCCTGTTATTATTTCTATATATTCATATTGAAATATATTTATATGTTATATATACACATATATGTGCAAACATATAAATACAACCTTCTAGATCTCTGTGTTGTCTGTGTGTATGTGGTTCCAGGACTGACTACTTTGTATTGCATAACCAGTTATTAGGGGTTTCATTCTTGGGAAAAGCTAATTCTCCTTCCCTCAGCAGTCATAACTTGTCTATACTTCCTTACCAAGGGCTGAGAGCTCATGAGATTTTTCTCCTGAATTAGCATGTGCATTGATCTTTCCATTGTTCATATCTTGTTTATGCAATCATGTCTATGAGAGCATTTTATATGTTATAATGTAGAAAACATGTACCTAGTGTTACTGTCATCACAAAACCAAGAATTCATTAACACAAATTCTAAATTAATTTTTATTACTTTTTATCTACTTTTTATTACTTTTTATATTCTTAGTTAACTGACAATTATTGTATCACATCTCTTCTTATTTCCAAAAGACACTAAAACAGCCTATTGTAACGTGAGCACAAAGAATACAAACCTAAGACTGAAGGAAATCTCGTACTTCAATTCAATATGTTGTTGTCATTGATTCAGATTTGACTTCTATCTTTCTCAGTGATTCACTGTATTAATTATTTTTATGGTTGATATAACAAAAAACTTTCCTCTGCAATGGAATAAAGGTTTGTTTTGGTTTATGGACTCAGAGGACTTGGTCCATTATGGTGGGAAAGGCATGGCAGAGTACTCAGTGCACATTACAGGAGGACCGAGAACAGACAAGGGGAAATGTCAGCTTGCTATCCCCTTTCATGCCATCCTAGTCACCTTCCCAAAGGATTATGTCACCTATATTGGGTGTATGCCTTTCCCCCTCAGTTAATGATCTCTGAAAAGGCCCTCACAGACACAATGGAGTGGTGCTGCAACCCTGTGGCTGAGGCTCAACCTAGTCAGAATCGTGATGGAAATAAACCATCACATCCCCATTATTTCTGATTATCTTGCTTCAAGTGTCCTGTCAAACAAGTACTTGTATAGCGTGTCCTATTGATTCTCTTATACAATGCAGTAGACTCCTTTGGGGAGCATGTGATCTCATGCAAGTCATCCAACCTTGCCTATGAACTTTTAGATCATCCTCTGTAAACTATAAGTGATAGCATCCTCCAACGAGGCCACACCCACTACAACAAAGACACGCCTCTTCATAATGCCATTCCCTATGGGCCAAGCATTCAAACACGAGTCTATGGTAGCCATTCCTGTTTAAACCTCCATACCTAGAGAATCATGAATATAGGATTCAGGTGCTTTATGGTTTAAAGGAAGACATATAGCTCATAAAGTTGACGTTTTAGAGAGCAAGAAGATTCTCCTTGTTAGCCCTTTAATTATGGAGATTACAGTCATTAGTAAATAAGTTCATGGAGAACAAAAAGTGAAGCAGGAAAAGCTATAAGGAGAACTCCTTAGATTCTTGATTACTTCCCAACATGGTTCTAATTCCTTTCTAGCACTGGGCTATATGTCTTTGTATAAAATCCATGAAACACCCTGAATCATATATTCATGATTCTTTAGGTGCAGTGATTTAAATAGGAATGGCCACCATTAATTCATGTATTTGAATGTTTGGCCCATAGGAGTGGCATTATTAGAAGGTATGGCCTTGTTGGAAGAAGTGTCACTGTCAGGGCAGGCTTTGAAGTCTCATTAGGCTCAAGCTATGCCCAGTGTGGCACACAATCTCCTTCTGCTGCCTTTGGATCCAGATGTAGAACTCTCAGCTCCTTCCCAGCACTATGTCTGCCTGCATATTGCCACATTTCTTGCCACAAAGATAATAGACAAAACCTATGAAACTATATGCCAGCCCCAATTAAATGTTTTCCTTTATAAGAGTTGCTGTGATCATGGTGTCTCTTCACAGCAGTAAAAACCCTAAGTAAGACACTAAGGAACAGAACTGGTAGAATGAATGTACATTAAAAATGAAATTGGGCTGGTGGGATTTCTCAGTGAGTAGATGCACTTGCTATGAAAGTCTGGGTACCTAAGTTAAATCCACAGTAACTGTACATAAAGTTGGAAGGTGGAAGCCAACTCCACAAAGTTGTCCTTTGACTTCCTCAAGCATAAGTTGGCACATGTGCCCAAATAACACACAGAGAATAATAATGATGATAATAGTAATAGTGGTAGTAATAATGATGATAATAATATATATTTAAATTTTAAATTTAAAAATGTATTTATTACATCAGTTTACACAATATGAGGTCAGTGGTCAAACAGTGGTCATCAGGCTGGAGAGATAATCCAGGAAGTTAGATGCTTCAGCCATCCCAGTATGGCATGGAGAGTCACCGATCCTCAGTCCGCCTTGAAAGGTGAAAGAACCTGAGTTCCAATGTCAGTGAAGGTATTGGCAACCACTCTAACAGCAATACAGGTGGTATACTCACCAGCAAGAAGGTGGGCAGGCAAAAGAAACATCAATTTCCCCTTTGCTCAGTCCTCACTACAGCTGCCCCCATACACATCATGGAAGGTTCTGGTGACCCCAGGGGAGTGTATTCATGCCTTAGTTAATCTTTCTAGTGAATGTCCTCAAAGACGCAGGAATGTGTTTAGGCATAATGTTCTTGTACACTGTCTAAAGTTTACCCATATTTCAAATGTTGATTTCAAATGCTGACTTCTCTATCTCACTATCTGGACATGGCTTTGTTATGTTTATTCATAGAAGCTCCTGTCTCAAGCTTGTGTAAACATTGCTCCTCTATTCCTTCTCGGCCTTGCCAATAAAAGCCAATACAGAGCTTTAGAAAGAATAAGGGTGGGATTTCAGATTCTAGGAGGGAGAGAGAAAGAGACAGGAAGTAAAGGAGTAGAGCCAAAGGTCCAGTTAGCATCAGGAAGAGAGCCAAAACGAGAAAGGACGAACAACTACAGGTAATATGGGATATGATATTATCTGGGAAGCCTGACCAGCTTGGAGGTATAGAATAGAGTAATAATTGCACAGTATTTGCTCAAGGCAATATTAATAAATCTTAGTCTCTCTGGATAGTTATTTGGGGAATTAGGTGGTTAAGGACTAACTGCCACCATACTAATTTTATGAATCTATATTAATATAATAATAATTTTACAGCATGTCTCCTCATTGATTCCAAATCCAATCAAGTTAACAGCCAGGATTAATGGTCTCACTCCTACCCCTTCTCTTAAAGGTGTCCTTTTGGGGTTCCAACAACTCTTAATTGACCAAAGCTCTAGTCTGTTCCATCTGCCCCAAGTCTGTGTACATGAGGACTTTTCCTCCAGAAATCTCTTCTAGTTCTTTCACATGCAGATATATCTAGCCTTTCCATCCTGTGAAGTCCTACACTATTGCATGTAGATATTTAACTCTAAGTCCTATGCCCATAATTGCCCATTCTGTTTTTGACATGGGTTATCACCAAGAGAGGAAAGATTAGTGTATTGCCACATACCAAGCAGAATAAGTGGGCAGCTGTCACCTTTCACCTGTTAACAAGATGGATGAACCAATAAGCAACATTTACTCATTCTCTACCGCTCTGTAAATCACTGAATCTAATCCTTCAGCTGGTATTATAAGAGATTTGATCAGCAAATTTACTCAGCATAAACAATGTAGATATATAATGGGATAATTAAGACCTAGAAATCTAGTCCTGGTCCTGGTTGTCAATACTGATCATGTTTAATCAGAAAATTGCCAGATCTCTGCACTTCTTGATGCTGTGTGGGCATCACCTAGGATCAAAATGATGGCAAGCCATTCTGAGTACCTGCAGTCTCTGTGTAAGAAGCATGCTCTCATATGAGAAAGCTTGGCCTCTTTCAGAGCCTCTCAGGATTTCACATCTTTCCAACCATGCATTCCACAATGGTTACAATGAGGGAACTGTTGATGGATAGTGGCCAGAGTTATTAAAATCATGTTCATTTATTTTAATTCCTGCCATGTAAAGAGGACTGCAGGAGTTGACTTAGAGTATGATGAAAAACAGACATTATGATTTAAGAAATATTCTCCTTAGGAACAGAATAGCATTATTTGAGGCACATTGTGACTTTGAGGAGCAGGTTATTAACCTGTCAGGTACTCGTGACACTTTCAAGCATCCCTTTGGTCTTTCATGACCCTCTCAGAGACAGGCTCTGACTTTCCAGATGGAAGCATAACAATAATCACTGTGTTTATGTCATGCATTCAGTTTCTCAAAGGGCAGGTGACACTCACAGCGTGGATTGCTATTTGAGCTCTGTATTTATGTTAATCCACCATCAGTACTGAGGGGAAAATCTGTCATTCTGAAGTGAGAGCAGAAGGCCAGAGTGGCAGAAATATGGCTGTATTTTGAACATTCATGGTTTGAAAGGGCCACACAGCAGTAACCAGTCTGCGTGCCATGGTGTTTGGGTATAAACATATTGCAGTTACACAGTTACTAGTAAATAAGCCTCAAGTGTCAATCTCTTAATCAAGAATAAACCACAGGTTGAGACTCTTCATATCTGTGACATCTATTTATCTCTGTTTGTCCACTAAGAATTCTTCTATTGTGAGCTTGTAGGAACTCATACATGTTTCAGACATTATGTTAGGAGAGCGTACCTCAGTTTCCCACACAAGTACCTGACTAGCAGATCATCTACAATTTGAAAGTTACCTTCTACTTGAAAAGGGCAGGTTTTATAGGACGAATAAGAGGGACATTTGAAAGAATTCCACTCATTATCTTACTAAATTTCTTTCAGTCACTTAAGATGAAAAATAGAAAAATGCAGACAAGAGTAAATCACCATTAATCCTGAAACAATTAGTCAATTTTTATATTATTTGAACTATTTGGTTATATCCTGGTATATAATGAATGTTTAAAATTGAGGTTTAAACCTAAAGTATTATGCCACTATATTGTTTCATAATATGCTTTTCTGTTTTTGAGTAACAATACAGAATGTCTATTTAATGGACCCTAACGGAGACTTTTGCTAATTCTATTGCAGAGAGACAGGCAACAAATCTTATCCACTTTATGAAACAATACATATTTGTCAATCCTATATGTGTTATAGCTAGGAACAATCATAGAAATATATAAATAAATGGACTTCACTGTGCTACAATAACATTTTCTACCACAAAAACATATTCCAGACAGATATTGTGCATAGATTGGAAGACTCAACATAAATAAAATTATCAACTACACTCTTGATTGTATTATCAAGCTTGAATAAGCATAATTTAAAATCCTTTTGGTTTCTGTATCAAAGAATTTTTATTTAACTTATTGGATTTTAATTTCAATAGTTTGTAAGAGTTTTTATGAACTCACAATTTTTGTTGTGTTTGTCAAAAGTATTTTATGTTTATATATCAAGATATAAAAAGATAGTTAAAATAATATAAAAATTGACTAGCTGTTTCAGAACAACTGTAAATGGTGATTTACTGTTGTCTGCATTTTCAAAGCAATTCTACTAGAATCAAGAACAAAAGAAAGTTGTGCACTCTACCTATACTTATTTAATATAGGACTTATATTGAAGTCCTAGCAAGAGCAATAAGAAAACTGAAGGAGATCAAGGAGATAAAAAAATGTAAAAGAAAAAGTCTAAGTATTTTTACTTGTAGATTATATAATAGTAAATGATCCTATATGTAAATGATCCTAAAAATTTCACTGGGCCACTCAGCAGCTGACTAAGACAGATGCAACATCCATAGCCAAACAGTGGATGGAACTTGGGGACGCTTATAGAAGAATAGGAAGAAGGATTGGAGCCCTTAAGGGGATAGGAGCTCCACAGAAAGACCAACAGAGTAAACTAACTTGGTCCCTTGTGGCTCTAAGAGATTGAACCACCAACCAAAGAACATATATGGGCTGGACCTAGGCCTCCCTGAACATATGTACCTTTGGATCAGATGTTAGAACTCTCCAGCTCCTTACCAGCACTATGGTCTGCCTGCATATTGCACATTGCTTGCCACAAAGTTAATAGACAAAACCTAAGAAACTATTTGCCTATGCCCCACAATTAACATGTTTTCACTTTTTAGGTTTGCCTGATGATCTTGGTGTCTACCTTCACAGCAGTTAAAAACCCTAAGGTATGACTCCCTCCCCCCACCCCCCTTAAGAACAGAAATGGTAGTCCTGAATGTACATTCAAAAATTGAAATTGGGCCTTCTGGTGGGATTTTCTGTGAGCTAGATGACACTTGACTATGGTAAGTTCTGGCGTACCTCAAAGGTTCAAATCCTAGTTACTGTACATACAAGTTTGGAAGGTGGTAAGCAACTCCACAAGTTGTACTTTGACTTCCTCAAGTCATAAAGTTGGCAAATGTGCCCAAATAACACACAGAGAATAATAATGTGATAATAGTAATAGTGGTAGTCAAATAATGATGATTATTAAATATATATTTAAACTTTTAAATGTAAAAATGTATTCATTAAATCAGTTTACAACAATATGAGGGTCAAAGTGGTCATAACAGTTCCGCGTCAGTGGTCACATCAGGGTTGGAGAGAGATAATCCCGGAAAGTTAGTTGCTTCAGCCATCCCTGTATGGCAATGGGAGAGTCACCGATCCTCAGTCCGCTTGAAAGTGAAAGAACCATGTGTTCCAATGTCAGTGAAGTATGGCAACCATCTCTAACAGCAATACAGGTGGATATATCACCAGCAGAAGGTGGGAAGGCAAAAGAAACATCAATTTCCCCTTTGCTCAGTCCTCAATACAGCTGCCCCCATACACATCATGGAAGGTTCTGGTGACCCAGGGGAGTGTTTCATGTTGTTATCTTTTAGTGAATGTCCTCAAAGACGCAGGAATGTGTTGTAGGCATATGTTCTTGTTACATGTCTAAGTTTACCCATTTTCAAATGTTGATTCAAATGCTGACTTTCTATCTCACTATCTGACATGGCTATTGTTATGTTTATTCATAGAGAGCCCTGTCTCAAGCTTGTGTAAACATTGCTCCTTATTACTTCTCGGCCTTGCCAATAAAAGCAATACAGAGTTTAGAAAGAATAAGTGGGACTTCAGATTTAGGAGGGAGAGAGAAAGAGACAGGAGTAAAGGAGTAGAGCCAAAGGTCCAGTTAGCATCGGAAGAGAGCAAAACGAGAAAGGACGAACAACTACAGGTAATATGGGATATGATATTATCTGGGAAGCCTGACCAGCTTGGAGGTATAGAATAGAGTATTAATTGCACGTATTTGCTCAAGGCAATATTAATAAATCTTAGTCTCTCTGGATAGTTATTTGGGGAATTAGGTGGTTAAGACTAACTGCCACCATACTAATTTTTGAATCTATATTAATATAATAATAATTTTACAGCATGTCTCCTCTTGATTCAATCCAATCAAGTTAACAGCCAGGATTAATGGTCTCACTCCTACCCCTTCTCTTAAAGGTGTCCTTTTGGGGTTTCAAACAACTCTTAATTGACCAAAGCTCTAGTCTGTCCATCTGCCCCCAAGTTGTGTACTGAGGACTTTTCTCCAGAAATCTCTTCTAGTTTTTCACATGCAGATATATACTAGCCTTTCCATCCTGTGAAGTCCCTACACTATTGCATGTATGTATATTTTAACTCTAAGTCCTATGCCACATAATTGCCCATTCTGTTTTTTGACATGGGTTATCACCAAGAGGGAAAGTTAGTGTATTGCCACATACCAAGCAGTAATAAGTGGGCACTGTCACTTTCACCTGTTAACAAGATGATGAACCAATAAGCAACATTTACTCATCTCTACCGCTCTGTAAATCACTGAATCTATATCCTTCCAGCTGGTATTATAAGAGATTTGATCAGCCCCAATATTTACTCAGCATAAACAATGTAGATATATATATGGGATAATTAAGCACTAGAAATTAGCCCTTTAGGTCCTGGTTGTCATACTGATCATGTTTAATCAGAAAATTGCCAGATCTCTGCACTTCTTGATGCGTGTGGGCATCACCTAGGATCAAATTGTGGCAAGCCATTCTGAGTACCTGCAGTCTCTGTGTTAAGAAGCATGCTCTCATATGAGAAGCTTGGCCTCTTTCAGAGCCTCTCAGGATTTCACATCTTTCCACCATGCATTACCACAATGGTTACAATGAGGGAACTGTTGATGGATAGTGGCCAGAGTTATTAAAATCATGTTCATTTATTTTAATTCCTGCCATGTAAAGAGGACTGCAGGAGTTGACTTAGAGTATGATGAAAAACAGACATTTGATTTAAGCCCAAGAAATATTCTCCTTAGGAACAGAATAGCATTATTGAGGGCACATTGTGACTTTGAGGAGCAGGTTATTAACCTGTCAGGTACTCGTGACACTTTCAAGCATCCCTTTGGTCTTTCATGACCTCTCAGAGACAGGCTCTGACTTTCCAGATGGATAGCATAACATTAATCACTGTGTTATGTCATGCATTCAGTTTCTCAAAGGGCAGGTGACACTCACAGCGTGGATTGCTATTTGAGCTCTGTATTTATGTTAATCCACCATCAGTCTGAGGGAAAATCTGTCATTCTGAAGTGAGAGCAGAAGGCCAGAGTGGCAGAAATATGGCTGTATTTTGAACATTATGGTTTGAAAGGGCCACACAGCAGTAACCAGTCTTCGTGCCATGGTGTTTGAGGTATAACTATTGCAGTTACACAAGTTTATAGTAAATAAGCCTCAAGTGTCAATCTCTTAATCAAGAATAAACCAACAGGTTTGAGACTCTTCATATCTGTGACATCTTTTTATCTCTGTTTGTACCACTAGATTCTTCATTGTGAGCTTGTAGGACTCATACATGTTTCAGACATTATGTTAGGAGATGCATACCTCAGTTTCCCACACAAGTTACCTGACTAGCAGATCATCTACAATTTGAAAGTTTACTTCTACTTGAAAAGGGCAGGTTTTTATAGGACGAATTAGGGCATTAAAAGATATTCCACTCATTATACTTACTAAATTTCTTCAGTCACTTAAGATGAAAATAGAAAAATGCAGACAAGAGTAATATCACCATTAATCCTGAAACAATTAGTCATTTTTATATTATTTGAACTATTTGGTTATATCCTGGTATAAATGAATGTTTAAATTGAGGTTTAAACCTAAAGTATTATGCCACTATATTGTTTCATAATATGCTTTTCTGTTTTTGAGTAACAATACAGAATGTCTATTTAATGGACCCTAACGGAGACTTTGATAATTCTATTGCAGAGAGACAGGCAACAAATCTTATCCACTTTATGAACAATAACTTATTTGTCAATTCCTATATGTGTTATAGCTAGGAATAATCATAGAAATATAATAAATAATGGACTTCACTGTGCTACAATTAACATTTTTCTACCACAAAAAACATATTCAGACAGATTTTGTGCATAGATTGGAAGACTCAACATAAATAAAATTATCAACTACACTCTTGATGTATTATCAGCTTGAATAAGCATAATTTAAAATCCTTTTGGTTCTGTATCAAAGAATTTTTATTATAACATATTATTGGATTTTAATTTCAATAGTTTGTAAGAGTTTTTATGAATCTCACATTTTTGTTGTGTTTGTAAAAAGTATTTTATGTTTATATATCAAGATATAAAAAGATAGTTAAAATAATATAAAAAATTGACTAGCTGTTTCAGAACAACTGTAAATGGTGATTTACTGTTGTCTGCATTTTCAAACAATTCTACTAGAATCAAGAACAAAAGAAAGTTGGCACTCTCCCTATACTTATTTAATATAGGACTTATATTGAAGTCCTAGCATAGAACAATAAGAAACTGAAGGAGATCAAGGAGATAAAAAAATGTAAAAGAAAAAAATCTAAGTATTTTTACTTGTAGATTAATATTGTAAATGATCCTATATGTAAATGATCCTAAAAATTTCACTGGGCCACTCAGCAGCTGACTAAGACAGATGCAGACATCCATAGCCAAAAGTGGATGGACTTGGGGCCCGCTATAGAAGAATAGGAAGAAGGATTGGACCCCTTTAAGGGGATAGGAGCTCCACGATAAGGACCAACAGATTTAAACTAACTTGGTCCCTTGTGGCTCAAAAGAGATTGAACCCACCAACCAAAGAACATATATGGGCTGGACCTGGGCCTCCCTGAACATATGTAACAGATATGCAGCTTGATCTTTATGTGGGCCCTAAGCAACTAGAGTTGGGGAGGGTAGCCAAAAGCTGTGACTATAGTGGTACATGTTCTTCTAGCTGAGCTGCCTAGCCTGGCCTCAGTCAGAGAGGATTTTGCTTAGCCTCACAAACTTGATGTGCCAAGGTTGTGGGGATACCCAGAGGAGCCCTTGTACACCCAGAGGTGGAGACGGGGAGAGGGCTAAGGATGTGGGAGCCAGTGACGGGGAAAGGGGGAAACAATAAGTAGGTGTAAAGTGAATAAGTTAAAATAAAAAATAAATACATATCCACTGGAGACTTCCTGCAGCTGATAAACAATTTCAGCAAAGTAGCTAGATACAAAATTAACTCACAAAAATCAGTACCCTTCCTATATACAATTAACAAATTACTGAGAGGAAATCAATTTAAACAAGACCTTTCACAATAGCCTCAAAACAATAAAAACTATCTTAGGGCAATTCTAACCAAGTAATTAAAGACTTCTATGATGAAACATCAAGTCTTTGGAGAAAGAAAACTGAAGAAGATATCAGAAGAGGGGAAAGATCGCCCATACTCGTGGATATGTAGGAATGACATAGTAAAAAATGGTCATCTGACCAAAAGCAATCTACAAATTCAGTGGCATTCCTCATAAAAATTCCATTGCAGTTCTTTATAGACCTTGAGAAGACAATTCTAAGATTCGTATGAAACCCAAAAAATCACAGGAGAGCTAAAATAATTCTGAATAATAAGAGAACTGCTGGAAGTCTCACCATTCCAGATTTCAAGTTGTACTATAGAACTATAGTAATAAAAACTGTATAGTATTGTCATAGAATCAGACACATTGATAGATGGAGTTGAATTTGAAGACCAAGACACATATATAAATCCACACACATATAATCAGCTGATTTTGATAGAGTCCAGAAATGCACAGTGAAAAGAAAAGAAAAAAAAGAAAGAAAGGACCTTCAACAAATAGTGCTGATCAAACTGGATGTATGCATGTAGAACAATGCAAATAGATCCCATACTTATCACCCTGCACAAAATTTAACTCCAAATGGATCAAAGAACCTCAACATAAAATCAGGTAGGTACACTGAACCTGATAGAAGAAAAAGTGTGGGAACAGCCTTGAACTCGTTAGCAGAGGAAAAAAACTTTTGAAAGAGAAAAATGATTACATAGGTGTTAAGAACAATAATCAATAAATGGGACCTCATGAAACTGAAAAGCTTCTATAAAGCAAAGGACAATGTCATTCGGACAAGAGGACAGTTACAGAATGGAAAAAAAGTTTTTAATCACCTCCACATTCAATAGAAGACTGCTATTCAAGCTGTAAAAAGATTCAAGAAACTAGATATTCAAGAAACCAAATAACCCAATTCAAAAAGGAGGCAGAGATCTAAACAGGGAATTCGCAGTAGAAGAAACTCAAGTGGATGAGAAAGATTTAAAGAAATGTTAAGAAATGTTCAACATCCTTAGCCATTGGGAAAATGCAAATCAAACTACTTTGAGATTCCATCTTGTATCTGTAAGAATGGCTAAAATCAATAACAAGTGACAGCTCATGCTAGCAAGGATGTGGAGCAAGGAGAACATTCCTCCATTGCTGGTGGGAGTGCAAACTCACTCATACTATGAAAATCAGTGAAGCAGCTTCTCTGGAAGCTAAGAATTGATATCTCAAGACTCAGTTATACCATTCTTATGCATATACCCAAAGGATTTCACATCCTAGTGCGGAGACATTGCTCATCCAAATTATTGATGATCTACTCATAGTAGCAAGAAGCTGGAAGCATCCATAGAAGTCTGTCAATGAAAGAGTGGATTAAAATAAAATGTGGTACATTTACACAATGGAGTATTACCCAGCAGTTAAAAAATCATAAAATTTGCAGATAATTAGATGAGGCTAGAAAAAAAATCATTCTGAGTGATATAACTGGACCCAAAAAAATAAATTGGTATGTATTTTGCTTATATGTAGCTACTAGTCATTACAGAAATTATAACCAAGCTCCAGTTCTTAGACCCAGAGAGTTTAAGTAGAGAGGACAGGACTAGTAGGGAACTCATGGATCTCCCTGGGAGACAGAAATACATAGATTTTATTGATTAAATGGATGATGAGAGATAAAAGGGAATTGGGTGGATAGAGAAGGGGAGATTGGATTGAAGGAAAAGAATGAAGTAAAAGCAGCTAGAATTTAGGGACACTGAGGGATAGTATGGATACCTAGTACAGTGAAACTTCTTAAACTCTATGAATGGTGATCCTAATGAAGTCTCCAAATGATGAGGGAAATTGGAGTCCCAACAGGCCTTCTCTTGTCACAAAACAAATCTTCCAGTATCAGGACTGGGTTACATCTAATTGCATTGTTGCATAATTTTCCCATGAAAATCCCCAAACAACTCAGGCTATTACTGAGATAAAAAGGTTGCTCTCCATTAACTGAAGCCAAAGCCGTTTGGTGAAGGAAGACAATACTCAAACAACTCATTGAACATGAAGCAAGCTAATACCTACATAGAGCCTTCACCCCTATGTTCTAATATCTTTGGTATGGGGGAAGTACTCTTCAGGCTACCAAAAGAGATACATAAAAACTAACCTTGCCAGAAAACTTTTGATCTACGGTCCATCCTGCCTACAATAATATGATAGGGCAATGGTGGCACAAAACTTATAGGGGTAACCACCAATGGCTGATTTGACTTAAGGCCCATTTCACAAGATGGAATACTGCTTGGGTGGAATACTTAAATTCAATACAGGTTGGGTGACCAAAACAAGAAACTAGATAGCCCAGAGACCTAGGATAAAACCAAATACTTTTTTTTTTAAAGTAACAATAAAATCACTCTTAATGATATTCTGTTGTACTCATAGATCAATGTCCTATTCAGCCAGCATCAGAGAAGTTTCTTCCTGAAGCAGATAGGAAGAAACAGAGAGACTCACAGACAGATACTATGCAGAGAGAGATACCTTGGAACATATTCCTCTTAATGGGATTTCTCTATCAAATCCCTCCATCAGAACTCTTCCTTAGAACAGGATGTAGAAAGAACTTAAGAGCCAGGGAAGATGGAAGACACACCAGAAGAATGAGGCCCTCTAATCAATTGAGCAAAGCTATTATTGAGCTCACAGAGACTGAAGCAGCAAGCACAGGGCCAACGTAGGTGTGCACAAGGTCCTCTATGTTTGTATTACAGCTTTCAGTTCAGTATTTTTATGAGGCTTCTGAGTGTGGTGAACAAGTGGGTGCCTTATTCTGAGCCTCTCTTGGAGCCCTTTTCCTTCTTTTGGTTTGTCTTATCCAACTTCAGCATGATGGTTTTTGTTTCTTTTATCATATGTTATTTTATCATATTTGAAAAACGATAGGATCAAGCTGACCTTGAACACTCAGTAATTCTCATAACTTAGTTTCCAAAATGCTAGGACTGTAAGCCTGTGCTACCTACCAATCTCAAAACAAAATTTAGTTGAGAGGTTCTCTTTCTGAACCCATGACATTATAGCTGGTTGCCAAGTGAGATGATGGAGTGACATTCAGTCTGACCTACATATAGAAGGAAAAGCTAGAGAAGTAGGCAAATCATAGGCATACCATGTAATCCTGTCACTAATTTGTACAAGGCTCTACAATGGCCACTTGGCTTCAGCAAGCCTCAGTTTCCTCATCTATAAGCTGAAGAAGATAAAGCAGAAGAAAGACAAATCCCCTTCCAGTTTGTGTGCTCAGAGATTGCATGATAGAATTGGTCCCACACTTCAGTATCTGATCCCCAGTGGTGACATAGAGTCCTCCTTTTTCAGCCCAGACTCCTTTCACTATCTTAGAAGAAGACCCTCACTGGCCCCTCTCGGTGCTCTCCTGTGGCTCTTGCCTGCTCATGGTTTTAAGCCTCCTTACTCTTTCCTAGCCTAAGCAGCTCCCTTCTCTGAACACACATCTTCATCTAAACCTTCTCCACATGTGCTGAGGACTGAGGCTGATACTCAGAACTTACATTTCAACATAATGGGTTTTTTTTTTTTTTGTTTTTTTTTTTTGTTTGTTTGTTTGTTTGTTTTTTTGACTTTTTTTTTTTTTTTTTATTCCAACCTAAACAGGCTTAAAGTGAGGGAAAGAAAACCAGTGTTCATTGAATCCCTACTGTGTGCCACATCTGATGCATCTTATTTTCTACTGAAATCTCGATATTACAATATTTATAATTATTTCTCTTTTTTTTAGATTAATAAAATATGTTCAAAAAATTAAATAAATTTATCTAAAATATGTAGTATGAGTGGAGTGGGATTTTGAATCCCACTCCATCTGACTAGACATTTTCTTTCTACCAGACCATATGGTCCCTTATGTTCCACAAAGCCCCTGAGTCCTTAGTATTATTTCTGGGCCATCCAAAAAAGCAAGCATAAGGTAAGCTCTTTTTTTTTTTTTTTTAAATTTGGGTGTTGTACAAAACATATTCCTTTCTATTGTGTTGCAATGGTACTAATATTTTAAGGAAAGGGGGAAAAAAAGGTTCTAATGGTTAAAACATTTAATATGCATAGCAGTAGCTAAAGAAACAAATGACTCCCTCATCTAGCATGTCATACTTTGATATTTGGTGGAGATGTTCTTTATTCTTTGTATGCTCACTGTGCATAGTGAAAAACTTACAGGAAGAGAAGCATTACCAAAACCTGTGCTCCATTTCCTACCCTACAACTCTGCTTGTATTCCTGGAGGGCTGCAGTTACCAGGGAAACCCAGGAAAGACCTTGGACCAAGCCTTAGCACAGGAGATGACATCCTGCATAGAACACCAACATCTCAGGCACTAAGAACAACAATTAATAAATGGGAATCATGAAACTGAAAAGCTTCTGTAAAGCAAAGGACACACCATCAAAAAGGACAAAATGGCAGCCTGCAGAATGAGGAAAAAATCTTCAACAAACCTTTACATCTGGCGAGGTAATATGAAAAGGAGGGACTGGAAGGAAAGGAAGGAGAGGAAGCTTCTACCAAATGTAAGTAAATAATTTAAGAATGGAAACATGCAACCTCAAGATGTAGGAGTTTGGGGGAACCTCCAGAATTTACCAGACAACCTGGGAGGTGAGAGACTTTCAGGACTCAAAGATTGGGACACTTAGATGAAATGCCCTACATGGGGAGAGGGAACATCTAGAGCCACTTCAACAGAAAGACAGCGGATCAAGCGAGGGGATGGAGATTGCCATCCCACAGTCAAAAACTCTGACCATAATTGTTCACTGTCTAAAAGAACTGTGAGATGGAAATGGAGAGGAGCCTGAGGAAAAAAGAAGGTCCAGCATCAGGCCCAAAATGGGATCCAGCTCAAGGGGAGGCCCCAAGACTTGACACTATTACTGAGGCTATGGAGCGCCTACAAAAAGGGACCTATCTGACTGCCCTCCAAAAAGACTCAAACAAGCAGCCTTAAAAGAGTCAGATGCAGATATTTGCGACACAACCAATGAACAGAAGCTGCTGACCTGTGTTGAATTAGGGGGAAAGCTGGAAAAAAAGCTGAGAAGGAAGGCAAATCCTGTAGGAAGACCAGCAGTCTCAATTAACCTGGACTCCCGAGATCTCTCAGACACTGGACCACAAACTAGGCAGCATACACCAGCTGATACGAGGCCCCAAACAAATATACAGCAGAGGACTGCCAGGTCTGGGTTTAGTCAGAGAAGATGCACCTAACCCCAAGACACTGGAGAGCCTTAGGGAGTTTAGAGGTCTGGTGGGTCACATGAGGGATGGGTGGAAGGGTAGCATAGTTGTGGAGACAGGGGATGGGATGTGGAACATTCGGAGGGTTGACCAGGAGGAAAATAAAATCTGGAGTTTTAAAATTAAGATAGTTAATTAATTAATTATTTAAACAAAAAAAGATATATGTTACCAGGGATTTTTATTGTTTTCACCTTTATTTTTTTAATTGCTTATTGTATGCAATGACATGTGATCCTTACCCCCATTTTCTCCTCCAATCCCCCAGTATCATATTCACAATTTCATGTCATTTTTTTTGTGATTCACTAAATCTAGTAGTGCTGCCTGTATGTACATGGATGTAGAATAATCCATTGAAACATGGGAAGAAGCCCATGCCAATGGCAATTTCGTCAAAGCGAAAAAGGGGTTTTTCTCTTTAGGAAGCACATTGGGTTAGTAGCATTTTTTTTTTGCCAGTCACAACTGATTCCCTTTACCTTTCCCGGCCCTGAACCCCCCGTTATCTAGGTCAGCCCTGTGCAAAGGGGGACGGAATTGTTGCTGGTTTAAAAAAATTTTTAGTAGAATGGCACTAAGTAAAACAATTTTTTAGTTCACATTTTTTAAAAATTTTGCACTTTGACGAGGGGCTGTAACTGGTCATAAAGACTGATATTTATTTTTAACTTTTTAATAAATACCTTTACCTATATGATCAAGTTTTTTTAGATCTTTAAATTTCTGTTTTAACTCTCTCTCTCTCTCTCTCTCTATCTCTCTTTCTCTCTCCTTTCTCTCTCTCTCTCTCTGTGTGTGTGTTGTGTTGTGTGGTTTGTGTGTGTGTGTTGTGTGTGTGTATCATGAGTAGATACTGGAATCATGAACAACACTCTGGGTTGTAAATATTCCCTTTAGTTCCCTACTAGTGCAATTTTTTAACTTCATGCTAAAGATGTTTAGGGCTTCACTAGTCTGGAAATAAAAATGTCTTCTCATTCTCTGTGCCTGCATCTATTCACCTTCCTTTCTCTGAGTCAAAAGATCATATGTGTGGAAATTAAAACTCTTTTTTGGGAAAAGACAATGGACATCTGCTGGCTGCATTTTGAGCAAGGGGAAGTATCTCGTTACTATAAACAGTGTTTGTTTGAGTAAAGCATGGCCCTACTTTACAGTCGGGAGGGGATAATGATATTGAAGTTTGCCACTGGCCTAAAATTTGTCTTGCATCAGAAAGTTAAATTTACATAATCAAACATGAAAGAAGAAGCTAGAAGAACAACAGCATGGAGGAAAATATGGGCAATGTTCCTTCGTTTAGGCTTGGCCTATTTGTGTGGTATTGACATTAGGTCTCTGTGAATTGAGTATTTCTCACCTTCTTTTATAATCAGCAGTATTTATCAAAGAAGCAATATCAAAAATGGAGAGCTAGACGGAAAAAGGATATTTCTGCTGCCCAGGGGACATAATATTTGTCAAGAAATGGTCATGGTTCAGGAGATGAAAAAATGGAGTCCCTATTCTTGCATCAAACTGTTTTATCAAGTCAAAGGGCAAAGATAGGAAATATCTTTCTGATGCAGAAGCCCACAAAGAAGCAGTGCGGTTGAAGAAGAACAGCTCTAAGACTTTTAACAAGCATTTTTTCCACATCTTTTCGGGTTGTCTGTAGAAGAGTATATTATAACATAGACCAGCAAGGACAGAAGTGCATCATTTTTTAAACCGCAAGGGTTTGTACTCAGTATTTTAAATATTAAACTGTGGGTTTTAGGGGAAAAGTAGAGAAAACTATCATAGAATACAGTCCAAAATAGGCTTTTAAAAGGGCCCAATTTGATGTGGTACTTGAATAAGACAAAAGAAAAAAATGCCTGAAAACATGTGGTCTAGGGAGGGGGACTTCATTTTCTATGATTTCAACATTTGTTGGGTATGAAAATCCTAAGCCATATTGTGTCTATCTCTTAATTTAAAAAAAAAAAACAAAACCTTCATTTGATGACACCAAGCATTATGTAAATCCTGGCAGATGAAGCAATGTTTGGAAAGATAACTTGTTACAGCCTCCATATTTTGAGTTTTCCTTGGCCTCTCTCCAGTGCTAAAGTTTTCAGCATTTGTTTTTTTTTGTCTTTTTTCAAGCACCCCACTTTTGGCCAAAAATAAACTTCTTTCGTTCTATGATGCGTTTTCTCTGCTCCCCCTAAAAATTTCAGTTTAATATTTACACAGCTTTTTCATTGTACTTTTTTATCTAAAAAAACAAACGTGTTTTAAATTTTTCTACAGGGGGAGTGGATTGGTTACAAATAATGTCATTCTGTTTAAAAAAAATGGAGCACCCCCACATAATTGGGGTCTGAACCCAATGCTCCAGAAATTTGGGGGAGGGTGCACCCCCCAAAAGGCCGCAAAAACTTATTCTAAAAAATTGTTTGATTTTTTTTTACAGTAGATTTGATGTTTTTAAAAAAACCAATAATGTGGAATGTGGGTGTTAGTGGATCAGCTCAAGATGTGGGCAGTTCACAAATGAAAGCGGTTTTTGGGGGTAGGGTTTGCTTTTGCTAAAATCTCTTACAACAAAATGAGGCAGAAGAAACCGATGTTTATACTGGGCCTCTGAATTCTTGCAAGTTCCGGGCCCCAATTTTTAAGTCTTTAAAAAAACAAAGAAAAAAAAGCGGGTTTTTTGTAAAGAAAAGATCGAATGTTTTGGAAACCTGAGGTTCCCGAGGGTGGGTTAAAAACCTATTAAAAGGGTCTAAACTTACACATTTTTGATTGCTTTTTGGGTGAAGTGAAATAATTTTCAGCCAATATTCGTAATTCACGTTTTTAACAAAAGTTTAAAAAATTAAAAGCCACGGGCGGCCCAGCGTTAGAATGCTAATGTCTTTTTTTCTCTGGTAAGGGGGCCTGCATGTTTTTTTCCTCATACCTAGACCTGAATTTTAAGCTCAGTAATTGCTACAAAAACCTTCCATTCTCCATCAGAAAGGGCGGGTGGCAAATGGGGGTCATGGCCTATTCTTTCACTTTTGCTTTTTAAAAGAAGAACAAAGCACATATTTCAAGATTTAAATTTATAGGCACTCCTGTTTGACCTTCCCCAGTTCAAAACCCCCAAAAATGTTTATCTTCTGGGGTTGATTTTCTTTTTTAGAAAAAAGAAAATGAAAAGCCATTTGTTAGAAACAAAATTTTAAAAAAAAAAAAAAAAAAAAAAAAAAAAAAAAAAAAAAAAAACTGGGTGAGAACGGGGACACATCTCAAAAGCAGATGCCAAAAAGAAAAACCGGGTTAACGATCTAACTTCTAAATTATGTATGATGTTTGCAAAACAATAATCCGCATGGAAGAAGAGGGAAACCTCAATGTGTCACAACATCCACCCATACTCTACCGCATTCTGATAATGTTAAGGGGCTGGAAGACGATCCGAGTGGATGTTAAAATACAGAGAAAGACCCCATAATACCTTAGGCACCCCTCCACCTCTTTCCCAGGCATCTCTGGATAGATTTTAAATATATGATTTTTTTTCTTTTTCATTTAACCTCAGGAAATTGTTTACAAGTTTGGAGAAAATTTTTAAGCCTATAGCACAAATGATCTTAGCGCCCCTTAATTGTGGCCCCACAATGAAAACACTTGGACCCTTTCTCAAGAGTAAATCAGACAAGCCAATTGAGAACAAGCTGTAATCCAGGGCAAGAGAGGAAAGCCGAAGAAAGAAATTAAATAGTTAAGGCCTGTCAGGCTTAAACAGTGAGCCTATGTCACAGCCTCAGCAACTTAGAAAAACCCTGTCTGCAAGATTAAAAAGATTTTAAAAAAAGATAAAGTTAGGGATTTGCCAGTGTTTAGAGGTGTAGTTTTTCTATGACTCTAGCATGCACAACGTCTTCTAGGTTCAATTCCTAGCCATAAAATAATGGTTTACTCTTCTTTCAAGGTTTCTGTTAATCGAATAGCTATGACCTAATTTAGGAGGGCTCCTTACGATCTTGATTGTGAGGCTAAGGGCCCTCGCTCCAGCTAAGAGGTAAGGATAAACAGATGTGCCCATAGAATGAAAAAGAAAATTGTGTGGTCTGGAATCTTTATGTACAGGTTTTCTTGTGTTCTTTAGCTCTGGGGATCTCCATGCAATCCACACTCTTCTACCAAAAGAAGAAACAACAACATTTTGCAGTCTGTATGCCATGGTTCTGCTCTAGGAAGCACCTATTAGATGATCTGTGCCCACTGCAGGTATGATCGTTTAATGCCTGCCTATCCTGTAACTATATGCATCCTGTGCCCTAGACATGCCCCAAAACGACCAATTCTCAGAAGGATGCTGGTTCTAACAAGTATCTTTCATTTACCCAGAATGGCACAGGCCGTTGGTCAGGACTTCACTGACAGCACCATCTCACTAGATTACAGTCCTAATTTCTCTCATTATGATTAAAACTTTTCTATGCTACTGTGAACTCTTTTCTTCATAAGTAAATAAGTCCACTGCTTTCATGTTCTATTCGACAGTATATTCCTACCCTCAACTACCATGTTTCATTTGAGTTCATGAAAACCACCGTTACATTAAGTAATGATAAAGGGGGAGGAGGGGGAGAAGATGAGCTTGCACAATTAAGCTCCACAAACCAGTAAGAATCAGCATTGCAGTGTAGGAGGCATAAACTGTACTGCAACGACAAGTATTAACAATGTGTAGAATAAACCTCGAAAGAAACCTAAAATCAATTTTTTGGACTACACAAAACATAATGTTCACACAATGTATTTATTGGAAACATTAGATGTGTATAGTATGGAAAACCTATTATTTTGAAGGTAAACTACCCCCCAAAAAAAAAAAAAGGTTAAAAAGAAAAATATTGTCGCCACTCAATTGAGAATATTGGTTTACTTGATTCATGCATCAAGCTATTTGACTAGTATAAGAATTACATCATATTACATTTAAACTTACCAACAAAGTTTCCGAGTCATTAAGTTGTAACCCTTAAGCAGTACCAACTATCAGATGCAAGGCCCTATATATACAGTCAGTCAGATCCAGAATTCTGTGAGACAGTGAAACTGGTCCTTGCTGTCAATGAAATGTGGTGGTATGCAAAAAGAGGAGATTCAGTTTTTATTGTTATTCATGTGTGTCATTTGGGTTTAAATAGCTAATATAACAACTAGCTTCCTCCCTACTGGAGAATTTCCTAAGCTTCATGCTGCCTTGTTTATTTCTATCACAGCAGCATTTTTTAAAAGGTCTAACAAACATCAATATGCTTGTGAGCAACTGTGCCTGAGGAGGGTTTGCCTGTGTGTCTGTGGGTCTGGCAAGGGTCAACAGTATTTGCACAATTATCCCACACCTAATTATTAAAATAATTGAAAATTTCCGTCTAAGGACTTTTGATTATTTCAGGTTCCATTTACCCCTACCAGCTCATTAATCTTTTGAGGATCGACATCATTCAATAACGGTCTATTTGGACACTAGTCAAAATTTCAAGGGCCAAGCCAAACCATGGCCAAACTTGCTCAATAATTCACTATGAATACATTAATGTTTTTTAGCCAATAAAGAACAAGGGGAGAGTTTATAAGGCCGTGCTGAGTAGTGCTTCATAGAGTTCCAGGAAAATTCTAAACTGTACGATTATTAGTCATGGTTTACTGCTGTTCTTGACTGTAATTTCTTTTTAAATAACATGGAATAGATTATTTCCTTTTTTTTTTTCAAGAATTTGAATTATTAGGAAAAACTGAAAGATTCATCAGGACCCCATGTGAAAGTTCTTAAAAACAGATGGCATTAACATGATGACACACTAATCTAGGCTGTGTTGGCTCTGCGTCAAAGAGCCAACTTATGTGTTTTATTGCTAGCTTTACAATGCAATTTATGAATGTCTCCTGCAGAGCAGGCATGCTCTGAAAACTATCGGATGGTTACAATCACCTGTCGTCCCATTAATGCTTCGCTTCAGACTGGTCATCTGGGAATGAACAATTACCCATTATCCGCGCCTCAGGGAATCATCACATCGCCACTTCCCTCCTAGCTATAAATTTCTAATCGGCAAACTTGTTCACACTAATGCTTGCCCGTGACTATGTTCCTTGGGGAACTATGTTTACACGGAAATTTTCACTGATGGAGTGCTATAGAATTTATCCTTCATCTCAACTTAGGTATTGTCTAAATGTAATGGTTTGGGAAGGATTCCTGGACTTAAAGATATTTTAAAGACCTTAGCCAAAAGCTATAATTCTGAAAGAAATTATGCTTTATTTAATAGTAACCTTAGGTGTTAGTTTGAACTTATGACGATCATAACATTACTATGGGCGAAAGGAATAAAACCAAGTGGAAGAATTCTGTTTGTTATCTACAATGTTCCAGTAAAAATCTAAAATTATTTAAAAATTTGAAGTTTGTTAATAAATTGAAACAGAATGACAAGCAGGTATCTACCAAATCCCTTCCAATGTACTCCCTGGGTTACCTGGCTAAACTGGGTCTGAAGGACTTCCTTTCCACAGGAAAAGGGTTACATCGAACGTGGATTTCCCCATACTATCTCCAATATCTCTCTTGGTTGCTGGTGCTTTAAGTCAGGACTATTTGTATTCTGTTCAAAGGTCTCCAGGAGCGTCTTTCAAACTGTTCCATAAAAAATGTTCTGCAAGGAGGACTGTACCCCTCTAGATGGCACACTCCATGATGTGTCCAGCTTTTATGTTAAACAACACAATTTTATGAAAGCTAGGAGTTGTGATGGCCTTTGAACCTTTATTCTTTGAATTCTGAGTCTGTGCCTGTGTTTGCACCAAGGTCCATCATAATGCCAGTCATTGGTTATTAGTCCTTGAATTTTATTTCTAACACTGTCCATATTTTTAACAGTATAAAAGTTTGTTTTTGAACGGTTTATTTTTCAAAGTTGACAGTCTAAGGACATATAGAAAAGTAAACAGGACACAAACATGAATATAAAAGGTGAAACCTGATGGTTGTCCAAAACTTGTCTGTAATTTTATCTAATTTTATCAGAACAGTATTTATTGGAGACAAATGGTTCAAGTGTAACTGTATTTACATTTATTCAAAACTTTTTACTATATGCACAATGAGTTCTTTAGTACCCAATACCTCTGTTTTTAACTAACCTTTATTGTTATAAACAGAAAAAAATCAATTATTTTTTGTGCTATAAAATTGGGATGGAGTTTAAGGGCAAATTTAAAAAATTAAAATTACTGGCGGAAATATTTTTTTTCCCCAAGTGTTAAAGTATCTACATGAGGAACAGGAAAACACTTTTATTAACACAGTATCCAAGGCAGCTGGAGGTTTTTACACTTGGCATAGAACAAGCCTATACAAGAGTTCATCACATTGTGAACAGGTTTTTTTAAATAAGGTAGTGTAACAATTCTGAAGCTTGTAAACTCTTACTTCCATATGACAAATAAATGGAGAAAAATCATTTCCCACCCAAGTAAGACAGCAGGAACCACTACAGGGCCAACTATTCCAATTGAATGAACAATTTCAAATTGGGCACAGACTTTTTGAAAGAACTGAGCTTCTCCTTTGTGAAAATATAGGGACTCAGTGCATCTCTAGTAGTTTCACAAGCAAAAAGTCACGTAAATGTTTCTGGCATGGGTGAGAAAAGAAAAGAAGAAAAATGGTTACCAAGCAGAGTTCACCCACGTCTCCGGCAACCCGCTGACTCAGGCTTTTCACAGAGATCCGTGTCTACCATCTTTTTATTGATTGTCTGGTAAAATAGAGAATGACTTCTTACTTTTTCTTTTTTTTATCTCATTCCATTGGAATGAGGTACAGAGACAGGTTTCCAAACAGAAGTAATTACTTTCTTCTGGCATTGAAAGAAAGAAATCTTTAGTTCACCTACCTTCTGAACCAACTATTTAATTACTTGACAAGGCTATAGAAGGTTAACTTCCTCACATACCAGTGTAAG
This sequence comes from Mastomys natalensis, assembly GCA_021653895.1. Lineage (NCBI taxonomy): Eukaryota > Metazoa > Chordata > Mammalia > Rodentia > Muridae > Mastomys > Mastomys natalensis. Next base: position 12,031 of record JAJTUV010001863.1, on the reverse strand, counting down.
GATAATTGGTAAGATGGTGTGGAGGGAAGCCAGCATACAGAATAAGGATATGGACAATTTGATAAATAGCACTTTGGGAGAAAAAACTACCACCCAAAAAGGTGTGCCTAGCACACATTGCTAGGCAGAAGGGAAATACTTTGGGAGAACAAAAACTACAAAAATGTTGTTGCCTAGCATCACATTGCTAGGCAGAGCGAATAGTCTTTTAAGGGTCCTAATGAGTTGGGACTCAGGACTTGAAATTCCAATGAGAACCTGCCAAGATGGTCCACGCAAGACTATATGTTTCTTCCTAAGAAGACTTAAAAGCCTTCATAAGGATGAGACAAAACCCCCCCAAGTAAAGGGGTTAGTTCGTATGGATGTTTGAGTTAGAATACTAAGACTACAATTTCAAAATTTAATCATAGACCATCTGAAATTGTTTGCAATATATTTGATTTGCTAAATTGATCAGTCTAGAGAGGATGTTTCGGTACACAGCTTGATTCCTAGATGGGGAAGCTGAAATCAGGGACTACCATTGGCTATGTAGGAGTCTGCAGGTACCTAGAGCCTACACAGCAAGACCTATCTCAATGTGTGTGAGTGTGTGTGTGTGTGTGTGTGTGTTTGTACATAATGATATGTACATTCATTATCTTTTTGGAAACTTTTATTCTACTATAGGTTTTTCATTCTGGAAATTTTGTCGCTCTCTCTGCACAACAGTGCTATCCCTTCCAAAAAGCACCTTGAATTTCTCCTTCATGACAAGCTCTCTTTTACAGCAACAAGTCAATGCCTACTTCCTCAATGTCACTAAATTACATGAGGCAATAAATATGTCTGGTTTTTTTCCCTGACGTTTCTGGTCCAAGTACCAGTATAAAGACAGGAATCAATATAAATACAATCTGATGAATGGAAAACTAAAATGCACTGTTGGCTACCAAGAAAAACGCTTCCAAATTAACATATTACTGGTAAATAAAGAAACTTCTGCAAAATTAGATGATTTTTTTTTCAATTCTGTTTAGTAAACAGAAAATTTTATAAGAAAATTAAACATTATTTCATGACTTTCTTGTCACACCAATTGCTATATTATGTTATTATTTTATCTTATTGCTTGAAGACATATAATGCATTACAGGCATACACTAAAATGAAGGCTGTAGAGAACTCGCTCATTTTCTTCTCAATGTTTCTACTTTATGAAAGTTTTAAAACAGTATAACTCTTAAGTGTTAAATACAAAAATCTCAAAGGCTTTCGCATTTCTATGCTTCCCTTTTGTTAAGTGGATAGGGTAGTGTGACTCTTTAGCATGTAGATAAGGCATAATCAAGACACTTATATTATCAAAGTTTTCTACAGTAAGACATACATTGGTATTGTTTTAAAGCTTATATTATAAGAATATATCTATAGGAAATTGCTCAAATAATTGTAATAATATATTGAAAGAGAACCTGAATTCTAATTTGCATTCCGTTTGGTGTGTCCCTTAACTTTTGAGGCTATCCCTGACCTTCTTTTCTTCTTCTCTTTGTCAAGTTTGACCAGTGTGACTTATAATTCACTTTTTATGCATTGCCTTCTGTTTGTCCACTCAGTTTTGTCTCAATTTGCTTCTTGGGGGATCTGTTTACACTAATCCTATCTTCTCTAATTACCTGCCTTTTATTTAAACCAGCCTTTTACTGTCCTTCAATTTCAGTTGTTTATGCTGTTTCAATCCTAAAATTTCAGTATGATTTTGTTTATATATATAATTCCTCTATTTTTCTGAAATTCCTATTGTTCAGGGGAAATGAGCTTGTCCTTACTTTTTTCTACAAAAAATTGGCTGCTGAGTTTCATGTGAATCTCTAGTAACTTAGAGGAAAGTGTATTGTTCACATGAAAATATATCACATACACAACATCACACACACACTCACACACACACACGATGCAACAGAATCTCATATTTTCCTCCTACTTAAAAACATTTACGTGTTCCTCTGCCAGAGACTGAACTCAGTTATGCATACGGGCCTTCTTTCATTATTGTCAGCTTCCATTTAGCTGTTCCATCTCTGAGTGGGAGTCCACAGTTATTTCCTACAGTATTGAGACTGATGCAATCACCTAATGCTCTTCATTTTGTGGGACCCTAGGTTCCTATCCTTTCATATTCCTAGGTTGAAGGCTTTGCCGCTTAGTTGTTTAGAGGCTGTTTAGATAATAGATCAGGTCTTGTACCTTGTAATTTAGTATCCAAGAAAGAAAAATTCCTGAATACAAACAGTGAGACTTTATGGAGCTTCACTTCTCCTGACTTCCTTGCCTCTAGGGATGTTTGCCTGAAATCTCCACTTTTTTATCTCTCCACTCAATTTACTCAACTAAAACTTTGTTAGCAACTTAATCCTATATATAAGTTACAACCCTTCTGCTTTATATACACTAAGCTTTTCAACCTCTGTTCTCTCCACACTCACCCCAGCCACCGACCTCACAAACAATATTGCTGCTATTGAAGGGTAACTGTACCTCTCTTCATTTCTCATCTCCATGGTGTTATCTCAATGACTTAATAGTTTGCTACTTTTTCTAATTAAAATTTTATTAGCTTTTTTTTTTCTTAGAGAAGCATCATTTGTACCAAACTAATCTATCAAACACAATAATTCAAATCTCTCCTAATTTTCTTCTTCACTTTACTTTCAACAAAGAAAAAAAAGAAATGTTTTTAGAAAAAAAAATTTCGAGTTCTAGAAAAATCATTTCCTGAGTGAGGTAAAACCCAATCAACAAAGAACACACTTTGGTATTCACTCATCGATATGTGGATATTAGACCAAATATCTCACTGTATCAGGTAGTAAGACTTAATTCAAAGACCACATGAAGTCCAAGAAAAGAAAGACTAAAGTGTGTATGCTTCCATCCTTATTAGAAGGAATAACAAAATACTCACAGGAGCAATTATGAGACAATTTGTTGGTCAGAAACTGAAAACCCAAATAAAAATAGGACCATCCAGAGACTGACCCCACTGGAGATCCCCTCCCAGATTTGCAATCACCATATGAAACACTATTGTGGATGTCTGGAAAGTGCATACTATCAGGTGCCTGAATATACCTGTCTCCTAGAGGCTCTGCCAAGAGCCTGACATAAAACAGAGGCGGAATGCTACAAGCTAACATCAAACTGACCAAAGGGGGTTCCAGTGGAGGAGTTAGAGAGATGACTGAAAGGAAGTTGAAGGGGCTTTTACCTCCATCGGGTCGAGAGGATCTATACCAAATTAACAAGATGCTTCCCCTGGGTCTTAACAGCTTGCCTGGGAACACTCATGGAGGAACCCATTGTACTCTAGCTGTTATTTGTTGAGGGAGGGATGGACTTGTCAGGCCATCAATGGGAGAGGAGAGGGCCTTCCTTGGTCCATCGATGGCTGGAATACCCCAGTGAGCGGAAAATTCAGGGAGGGGAGGTGGGAGTGGGTGGGAGGGTTGGAGCCACACCCTCATAGGAAATAAGAGGAGAGGGGAGGATGGGTTAAGTGGGTTACTGGGGAGGATGGGGACCATGGAGGGGGGGGAAAGGCTGAGGGAGAAAGGGGGGGGGCATAAACACCTAAATGTAGATAAGTACACCAATAATAAAAAAAAAAGAAAAGAGAAAATAACAAACAACAAACAAATTATGGAATTGTCTTTGGCTCAAAGTTCAAACATTTGAGTCTCTTTAGCAGCAATTTACATTACCATATAGAGGATTCCTTATAATTAGTCAAGGACTAGAGACCCTTAGAACTGGCCCATGGAATTTAAAACAATATCTTCATCAATAAAAAAGGGGGAGATATATCCCTCCTACACCACAAATTTATTTAAATATATTCTTTTTATTTTCTAATAAATGGGAAAGAAATAAATATAAAACATACAAGAAGATTACAAAAACACAAAAAAAGAGGTTGGATCAGAAAAAGAATTCATCCTGCCACAAATAATTCAAAAAAAAACCAAGTAAACATAAACAACAAAAAAACAGAATTTTAAATGCACCAAAAATTAGTCCAAGGAACTATAAAGGAGATCTATAAAAATTACACCTGACTTCTCAGTATAGACTCTGAAACCTGAAGGGTCTTGGCAGATGTCTTGCGACTCTAAGAATCCAAGATGTCAGCCCAGACTCTGTACCCATACAAAAATTCCAATACCATAGAATGGAGGTAAGCCAAGATATTCATTACAAAACCAAGTTTTTAAACAACTATCTATCCACAAATGCAGGCACCTACAGAAAGTACTAGAAGAAAATCTTCAAATCCAGGAAGTTAACTACATCTAGAAAATACAGGAAATTAAATAACCCCACACAGTAAACAAAGTAATGAGAGAGAGAAGTGTGAGAGATGTGAAACCCATCCAAACATCAAAATAACAGGAATTAACAAAATTGTTAAATAATATGTTCAACATTTAATAGAATTAGTCCCCATTAAAAGACAATGGATATAAAATACAGGATCCATCATTTCTGCTGAATAAAAGCAACACACTCAGCTATACAAAGATTGATATTATCTCAAAAGTAAAGGGTGGAAAATGATTTTCCACACCCCCCCCCCCACCTCACAAAAAAGACCAAGTAGAAATGCTGGGTAGCCACTGTGATATTAGTAAGTAGTTTCACCATAATTAATCAAAAGAACTGTATAGACACTTCATACTCATTCAAAGGAAATATCACCAGGATGATGTATCAATTATGAAACTTCTTGTCCTAAATGCAAGGGCACACAGATTTGTAAAAGAAGCATTATTAAGGCATCCAAATCACTATTGACCCCAAACATTAATAGTGGAAGATGTCACCCCATACCAACAATGGACAGATCACAGGTCAGAAACTAAACAGAGGAAGTAATAATGAAACCAAACCCACATTATGAATCAAATAGACCTAAGAGACAGCTACAGAAACATTACCAAAAAACATCTCATGGAATCCATTCTCAAAAATTCCACATACTCAATCACCAAGCAAGCACTTCACATATACAAGATGATTGAAATAAGCCCTCAATTATCAGACAACCAGTAACTCAACGTGACACTCAACAACAACAGAGAAAATAAAACAAAAAAGCCTAACAACTAATGGAACTGAACCAAAACTTCTACTGAATACCAATAATCAAGGTGAAAACAAAGAAAAATTATAGAGTACTTCTTGAATCCATGAAAATGAAGGCCAACATACTCAAACTTGCCTGACACAATGAAAGCAAGAGTACTAAAGAGTAAAAGCTCATTGTATTAACTGCCCTTCATAAAGAAATTGGAGTAGAGATCGCACTTTAACACAATTAAGAGCATACAGAAAGCTCTAGAACAAAATGAAGCGAACACACCTAGTGGAAGTTTGACAGAAGGAAATAAGTCACAAGTGGTGCTGAAAATCAATCCAATTAGAAACAAAGAGAGCAATTCAAAGAATCAATGAAACCAAGAACTGGTTCTCTGAGAAAATACAATCATGATAGACCTAGCACTTAAGCACAACCTAACAAAGAAGCAGAAAGGTTGGTACCCAATTAACAAATTCATACATGAAAAATGATAGGGGACATAAAACAGACGCTGTGAGGAAAGCCAAAGAAATCACTAATTGTTACTCTGCTCAGGGAGGCCAGATCAGTCTTTGATAGAGGTCCCAGCCCATGGATTTTGTTTTTGTTTTTTGGGGGGTGGGGAGGATAGAGGGTTGGAGGGGTGGGGGAGGTGGGTGGTTGGGAGTACAGGTTGTGGGGTGAGAAACATCCAGCGATCTAGGACCGATGCGTGGTACTTTGTCTCATGGTAGACACGGCTGGAAACAAGGGCGTTGCCAAATGGTGGTCCTAGGGTTTGCACCAGGCCGGAAATGGAAGGTCTGAAACTGGAAGGGGGCAGAAATCAGTTTGTTCTGAATTGCAGTGCCAGGCATGGAGAGGCGGAAAGAGAAAGGTCTTCTCCAAGATAATTTAGGCAGAGCTTCTTTACAGCAAATCTCCCCACCCCTTACTGATTGCTTAAGAGAATAAGCCACCAATGACTGGCCCAACTTGAGACATGCTTTATAGGAATAGACATACCCCTATCAAATATGCTTGCTAGACAGGGCGCCTAGTACAGCTGTCATCTGAGCTGCTTCATCGAGCCATGATAGGAAACAGATGTAGTGTCTGAGCCAAAACATTATGCAGAATCGAGGAGTACATGTGGTATGAGGTAAGAGGAAGGATTTGGGAGGTGGAGGGGTCAAAGGGACTCATGAGGAAAATCCTACAGAAATTAACCTGGCCTATGGAGCTCACAGTAATGAACCTCAGCCAAAGAACATGCATGGACAGGACCTAGGCCCTCCAGCATATATGCTAGCTGATGTGCAGCTTGGTCTTCAATGTTGAGGCCACCAAACAACTTAGTGAAGGGGTCTTATCTTGACTCTGTTGCACCCCTCAGCTGGGCTGTCCTGTTTGCCTCAGGTGGGAAAGAATTACCTAGTCCTAATGTGAATTGAGGTGCCAGCAGGGGTGAGTTGGTACCCCACCCCAATCGGGGGAACCTCCTCCATCTCAGAGATTGAAAAGGAGAGGACCATATAGGTGGGATGAGATTGAAATGTAAAGTGAATAAATAAATTAATGGGAAAAAAAAGAAAAGAAAAATTTAGAAATTCAAACAATAAATCGGGGGGAACCTCCAGCAATAGATTGGTTCAATTAGAATGTCCCCCCAGAATATCTGATCTTGAAGATAGAATGATTGGATCACTCAGTCAATCACAAATGTCTGACCAATAACGAAACATGAACACAACATGAAGGAACTCCTGGGATATACTATAGACAAACCAAATCATGAGTATAGATGAAAGAGGAGAAACGCATGTCAAAGTTCAGAAAAGAGTCTCAAAACAATATATATGAATAAATACTTTGGCTAATCTAAGGATAAGGGAGATGCCTGTCAATGTCCAAGAAGTAGGACTGAAACACCCAAATAGATTGGGACTTAAATAACGAACTTCCCACATCCAATAGTAAACACACAAAATGTACAAAGCAAAGATATTGAACAGTGGAAAGAGGGAATGGATCAGTTCACATAACAAGTCAGTCCCATCAAAATGTCAATTGGACTTTTCCAGTAGAGACTATATAAGTGTAAGGCACTGAACAAAGTTCTACTAAGTTCTGTAAAACACAGATGCCAGGTCCAGACACTAATATATCCAGTAAAACTTTCAGTCCTACTTAATGAAAAAGGAACAGCTTTTCACAATTTATAAATTGATTGACTTTAGGGAATTTCATGACTATTGAACCAGCTCTAACAGATAATAGCGGAAAGAATAAATTGATATTAATCAAAATTTAAACACACCAAAGAAGGCAAAAGGAACAATTAACCAATTCCAGAATGTTGACAAAGCAAAATGACGAAATAAAATTAATATGGCTTGTTAACATAGTCAAGCCTGTATATGAATTGTCTTAAATGCTAATGAAAAGACTACAAAGTGATTGTATTAGAAATCAGGGATACAACCTTTTTTTCTCAAAAACCACATCTCCTAAACAAGATTAATACCTCAGGGCTAATGTGTAGTCAAAAATATCCCAAGTAATATGGAAACTAAGAAGCAATTATGTATGGCTATTCTAATATTTCTGACAAAAACGACTCTTCAAAATCAGACTAAATATACTACTAAGGAAAAGCTTCCCAACAATAGAATTTACAGTCTAAAACAGATGCATAGCAAGACAGAAGCATCCAATTTCATACAAACAAAACACTATTATGTTTAAAACTACAGGTTAATTGCCCAATACACTGTCAGGGATTAATTTCAAAACCGACTTTCACCACCATACAGATCATGTGTGATAAATAATAGAGAACTCTGGAATTAAAATGATCTTGATCAAATGGTCCTAACAGGTATTAAAGAACTTCTATTCAAACACTGAAACATACACATTGTTCTCAGAAGCCCCTGGAACTGTCTACTCTAAAATAAATCACATTTTATGACACAAATAAATCTCAACAAAGAAAGAAAAATGAAATCATATCTTGGCCTTCTATGTGACCTCTATAAAAATACAACTGGATATCAACAATAGAAAACTACAGACAGTATACAATTCATGGAGAGTTAAATACTTGCTTTAGTATATTTTAAAGTTTGGTTGAAGGAGGAAGAAGAGAAAAAGAGAGAACACTTTAAACTGGTAGATACTTAATGAAATTGGAAAGCACAAAATAAGAAAAAAACAAAAATATTCCAACACACCAACAAAATGAGAGGAAAAGATAATCAAAATAAGGGCTAAAATAATGAATACAGAAATGAAAAATTGCCAAGAATGACATGAAATGAAGTATTTGGTTTGAAAAGATTGTGAAAATCCAATTAAATTAACCAAAGGAAGTAAGACAGGAGGAGCCAAATGATTGTATTAAAGGCGAAGAGAGACATTACAAAAGTCAATTCAGATAATCATAAGGTCATGCTTTAAAACTATTACATTGCACAGAAATGTTTTTATTTTTTTTTAATTTCAAACTTCTTAACATGAAATGGGTGATTTTTTTAATATTTATGAATTGTACAACTCAATTTAAATTACTTAAGGGAGACTCCTAACATTCATGAGGTAGAAGCATAAGTATAAATCTTCCACTATCCAAATGAAAGGGCTAGGAGATTTATACAGATTTCTATTCCACTTTAGAAAAAACTAATACTGAAGTAATGCAGGCAGGTATCTAATATTTTGGTCATCCTGATAAGTCCTTAGAACAGTATCACAGGTGTGTTTGATGGAATTGTGTTTTCTTGCCTTGCTTGTTCTTTGACCTATTTGTGTTATTGCCATGATTGTTATTTGACTATTTGTGTTTATTGTATTGCTTGTTACTTAATATTTGCATCTATTGTATTGTATTCCTACCTAGAATGACCTTAATACTTGTATGTAATTTAAAATGGTACAAAAGCAGTTTGGGGAAAAAAATTAAAAAATTGATTGTGTATAGGTATAACAAACCTTATCTATGTTATTATAACTTTCTATAGTTAAAAATAGAAAAAAGAAAGAAAAAACTAATTCTACGTGACTCAAATGATCACAAAATATAAAGGATTGAATACTTCTAAATTCCTTTTATGAATTGGTACTATCCTGAAAGAGAAAAACTAAGACCTAACAAAAAAGGAAAATTATTTAAGCCAATATCTTATGATGAAACATAGACATAAAATTCTCATTTTAAAAATAGTTGCAAACTGAATTTCAAAAGCATAAAAATATATTCACAATTATCAAATCAGTCTTTACCCTCAGCAGAGACTGCAAGGGATGGTTCTATTGTAACATTAATTCAAAAACAGAATATAAAAAAAAATGACACAAGCCACAATGGTTTATCTTATTTGATGTGGGAAAATCCTTTGACACAACTCTAATATCCTGGCATAACTGGGATACATGGGTTACAATATTTCAATACAAAAAGACTAATACACTGAAAGCACCATGACCTACATTTTTTAAACAGAAACAACTCGAAGCTTTTACACTAAATCAGGAAACAAGATTAGGATATCCATTCTTAAGCACATTGCTGTTCAAAGCAGCACTTTCTCTTCTTCTTCTTCTTCTTATTCTTCTTCTTCGTCTTATTTTCTTCTTTATTCTTCTTCTTCTTTCTAGCACTATGTTTAATGTTGTCATGGGGGGGATCATTAAACACACAAAGTAAAATTGTTATAAATGGGCAAACAACATAGCTATGCAGACAATTTGAAGTATATAGGGAAAGTTTCAATACAGTGGATGTCCTCCTCGGACAAGTTATTCTCTCTCTCTCTCTCTCTCTCTCTTCTCTCTCTTCTCTCTACTCTCTCTCTATCTCTCCTATCCTCATATGCTGTAATCAAAATGCCCATGGGAAGAACATTTTTAATCTGTTGCAACTTTTCTTTTTTGTTTTAAATCAAATCTTAATTTTTACTTTTCAATAAGGGGTTATAAACACAAAACGGCAGGCGTGGGGAAGGGGGGATGACACCGGAGCATAATGTGTTTCAAGGGGGAGTACACGTATCTTTCAGAACAGGGTATCAGATGGGTGAAGTTTCAAGGGGACAGGTCACAGTGCTCTAAAGTAGCACTTTCAATCTTAGACTAGCGGGCAATACGATAAGGGAAAGACAATTAAAAGGAATACAAATAGAAAAGGATGATATGAAAGTATCATTATTTGCAGATAATATAATTACCCTAGATTAAAGGCCAAAAGACCTCCACCAGAAAAATGTTACAATGATTAATCAATTGACGATGGGGAACAAGATATGAAATTAACTCACAAAACAAATCAGCAGTCTTTCATATACACAAATGCAAGCACACCAAGAAAGAAGTCAAGGGAGTAATGCCCCGTTAATAATATAAAAAAATAAACAAACTAAAAAAAAATTGAAAAATGTTAGAATAAATCTATCCAAGAAAGTGAAAGACTTATGCACATGAAAATGTTGACTTAAAAAAAAAAAGAAAGAAAATTGTAGAAGATATCAAAAGATACAAAGGTGAGAGAAGAGAAGAGAGAGAGAGAGATGAGAGAGAGAGAGAGAGAGGAGAAGAGAGAGGAGAGAGACGTGAGATGAGTGAGTAGAGAGACGAGAGAGAGAGAGATTTAAAATAAAACTAAGTTACCTATAATAAGGCAACAATGTCCCTAATAGATATCAGGGACTAACTAGTAGTAGTCCAGTGCAACAGATTTCTTTTTCAAGATGTTGGCCAATGAAGTCCACTAAGGAAATTTCAAAAACAGACTTTACAGTAAAATCCTGTTGCTAAAGACCACCACATACCTTGGATCATAGAACAAGGAAATAGATTCAATTTGGTGTTCACTTGAAGGTTATCTCATACTGACTAGCTTTTCATATTGCTTCAAGATGTCATACACAACCAGAGTAGAAAAAGTAATCAGGAGTAGTAACTCAAATGTGAACCTTGTGTGTTACAGTGAATGACTAGGAAGACTTGCTACTGGTGTAATTAGTAGCATGAATTGTCATGGTAGTAACAATCACTTTCTGATTAGATTTAAGGCATTTTGTCAAGTATAAAACCCACAGATGTTAGCAACATTATTAGGCAAAGAACTGTGGTTCAGAAAGGTTAATTAAACTCTAGGGAGAGCATCCTCAATCTTTCAGCCATAGCATTAAACCCAATTCTAATTGCTTATTGTTATTATAACCATGTAAGAATGTTCTCTTGCCACTCATTAGAGCAGGTTTTATATTTAAGCAGGACCAAAGTTTAACCAGAGACTTACAATGGTCAAGATGAAGAGGAATTAAGAGCTGCAGTATGCTAAGCCCTAAATTGGGTCACAATATACCATACCCATCTTCCAGCTCAGAAATTCATTGTGAAGATGGAAGCAGACTACAGAAAACAGCTCTTCTGGACACTCAAGGAATCGCATACATAAACTCACAGCAAGTATAAACAGCTGCACAAGACCTATGTAAAGCCAAGCAACACTAAATTTCAGTATGGGGAGGAAAATTAGGTAAGAAGAAACTCCACCCCACACTTAAAAAACTTTGGGAATAGTTAGTTGCTGGGAAGGAAAGAGTGAAGTTTTTGTTAATAATGTAAGCCTGTGGGTCCCCTGTTCTGGAGGCAGGGGTGTCACATGATGATCTCTGACCCGGCCTTGTGCAGGGGTCCGGCAAGGGGACAGTGTGCAACAGGGAGGGGAGATTCGCCTGCCCTCCACTGCTGCCATCTGCTTGCATCTCTGCTGTCACTGCCACTCCCAGTCCTCCCAGGTGCCTGCACCTGTCTCTCTGCATTGAAACTGGCCAGCTGGGCCGCCGAAATAAGAAGCAGGCTAGCTGCAAGGAGGCAGGCTTGGTGGTCCCAGGCATGTTCCAGGAGAGCAAATTCTTTCCTTGT